>OY986438.1:90930936-91530936 GCA_963920525.1 Dichetophora obliterata | reverse complement strand
AAAATAGAAAAAATTTTATATGCAATTTAAAAAAAAACCACGGATTAAAGTTATCTTTTTAGTCTTCCAAGTCTTTGTTTCATAAATTAAACATAACGAAACACAAAACAATCTGATTTAGCTTGACTTATTAAATTTATTCAAATTCGTGAACTGAAATGGGAGTAAAATGTTATTATTTTTGTTTAATCTCTTTTATTGGAAACAAAAAAAAAGTAATTCAAGAAGCAAACGTTAAAAATAAAAACTTAGAACTTAATAATGAAACTCATTCAATTGCAGTATGTATTCAAGTATTCATAGAATTCAAGTGTAACATGTGCGAAACGCGTAGAATTTTTTTCGATGGAGATAGTAAAAAAAATGTTTTCAATCGGCTTTGTCATCTCGCAACAAATTTCTTATATTAGAGTCTGCATTGAAACATATATCAATTTTGTCACGCACATGCCACATATTTTCTTCATTTATTTAACTGCACTTACCACAGTATGTCATGGATAATTATTTATAAATAAATACATATTATTATTAGCAAAAGATTAATAAATTTGAAGCAAATATTCTTTTTTCAAATTATTGCAATAAACAGCGCACGCACTCACGGCAATAGCAAAATAAAAATGCAAAATTTTCGCTCAACTTATTGACCACGCGAAAGTAAAAAAAAACATGGAAAAACACCGTTATCTTGAAGAATTCAACTTGAAACATGTTGTCGGAATTCGATAGAATGTATTCTATACAATTTCTCTTCTCTCTTTACAATTTGATTTTTCACCTATGCTGTTGACTTTTTGGTGGAATTCGTGATATTCAATATCAAAGTGATACTGGAATGATTTTTTACAGCTGAAAAAAGATTTCTAAACTGTTGGTCGGAAATTTTTTTAATTTTTAAAAATTAACACAAAAATTTAATAAGAGATTGGTATTTAGTAATGAAACATTTTTGTTCAAGCATTTTTCAACTGGAAATCAAGAAATATTATTACTCCTGTATATTTAAAATAAATTTGGGTATGAAATTAAATATGCTAACATTATATCGTCGTTGCGCGTGCAATACCGCGTTTATTGCAAAAAGGCCGAAATTATTTTAATTTAAATTTTGATCAGTTGAAAATCTATTCAATAGCTTAAAATAAATTTAGGTAGGTTTGATTTTAGCGTTTAAACGCCACACGGGTTTACTACTTTTATTTATTTGACGATTTATTTATTTAATTTGACGATATTGATAATTACTGCACAAGTTTAACAAAAAGTTTACATAAAAAGCTAAAAAGTGTCACATAAATAAGTCACAAATGAATAGTTGAAATTGATAATTTTTTTTAAATGAATGCCAATTAAAAGTTTTATTTATAAAATAATTTTGCAAACACTTGTACTTTAAATTCTGAATATGAATGCAAACTTTACTGCTCTGGTTGAATCTAATAGCAATATTATTTTATAAATGTATTATAGCAGCAAAGTTTGATATTGATAGATCTTGTTTATTGGTAGAAAATTTTAATACGTTTTTCTTATATGTTCATACGCTTAAATTTGATAACTAGGAAGTCTTGTTTGTAACTCGAAAAGCTATTTCGAGTATTTGTTTTGCATTGTTTGCAACTTTTTCCCTTCTGCAGTATTTTTGTAACCCCAGCACATATTCATCAGAGATGGGCGTATTGCACTAAATTTGCAGTTTCAGCTTACATGTACTGATAATGTACAATTATTCTTCATCTTCTATTAGTTTTTACTGATGAATTGAAAAATATAAGCCTCACTATACATGAGTGATAGTGACAGTGACACAAATTCATATAAGAATAGTGGAAAAAAATTTATACAGCTTAGTGGAACTTTTTTTTGCACTAAATTAATAGTGAAAAAAATACTTGCACTAATAGTAGTAAAACACAGAAAGTTTTCCCTCAATTGAAAGAAAACGGGATCAGTTTATTTTAAGTATTGCTCATTCAGAGCTGTTGTTGTTTTCTTCATTAAAATATCTGACCTAAAGCTCGAAAAATAGTTCTTAATTATAGATTTTTTTAATTCGAGTCTCAATATAACACTATCACTAAAATTCCTAGTGATAGTAAAGAGATGCTTCACTATCACTGGCCCAAAATACACTGTAGTGCTCAGTCTGCGTGAAACCAGGTTTCTTAGGCACGAGAGGTGAGGCAGGTGACGTGAAGTGCGCGAAATTTCACTCACCGAAAAAGCTGTAGTGACAATGGACTGACACGCACACATAAGCGAAGTCGTCATATTTTATTTAGGAGATGCCTACATCAATACAATCAAACATCGTTCATGTACACAAAAGAAAACTGGTTTCACGCAGACTGACCAGTACAGTGTGTTTTTGAATAACTGACTGCTCACGCAGACTGAACACTACAGTGTATTTTGAGCCACTAAGCTGGTAAGAAAATAGTGGAAAATATAATTTCTTTCAATATATATATAGTGCTAGTGAAAGGTATTTAGTGCACTACGACCAACTCTGATATTCATGTTGACTTACATATATATTCAGAATTTTGTTTCAACCATAAGTTTATTTTTGAAATTAAGTAAGCTCGATCCATGTGATATTTTCTTTTGCACTTTTAAGATGTGAATATTCCATTCTAAATTGTTCTGTTTACAGTAAATTTAAGGAACTTGACTTGAAAACTTGTTCCTTATAGAATATTAATTTGAATTTTTTAGGTTCCCTGTGTTGTGGTGAAATAATTATGAACTTGCTTTATTCTTTATTATGTTTAATTTTATTAAAACAATAATATTCCTTTATGTTCATACTCTATTTTTGATCTTAGATTTATACGTGACATGCTTGGATAGAATAGAGCTATGTCATCCGCAAAATCAATAAAAAGACCTCCAAATCCATGACAGTGAAGAGTGAGCACTTTGTCTAAGGCCCTTATTATGAGTTGCTTTCGACGTTCGATCTTCGCTGGTTATCGAACAACGAGTATCGAAAGTTAAGTTCTTATTACGAGCAGTGCAACCCTATCGAAATGTTCGTTGCTCATCGAAATTTCAGTCGAATAGGATTTTGCTTTCGATGCGATGCGTGCTTAGCAATAATTGTTAAAAATTTAAGTATTTTGTGATTGTGTTTTCCTTTTTAAAGACTAAAAACTAATATTGAACTGTTTTTGTAATTTTTATGCAGGTCTAAGGTGGTGAGCAACAAATCACAGCTAGAAAAACTGGTGTTATTGAGGCAAACTTTGACTGCAAAGGATATTTGTTCCTAAGTTCAGGCGACAAAGACATGAGAAGAACTCACGCTGGAATTAAATTCCTGAGGACCACCAGTTAGAACAGCAAAGTGGCTTAAGATAAGCTAAAGAAAGCGTTGCTCAACCCTTTTCTACTTCTAGCCAGTTCCGTCAAGCTTTCATCCTCTTCTGACGAAGCGTCGAATCTTATGGAAATTATTTTCGTCATAGTTATAACTTTTTTGTCTTATTTTTTGAAATCAACTTTCAAACCAATCGTATTTTGTTGAAATAAAACAACAATCACCTGATAGAAATATACTACCGTGAACAAACAAAATTAACGAAATTCACAATAGCGCTACTCTTTGTCGAAAGCACGTTATAATACCAAATGCAAACTCGTTCGATCAGGCCATTCGACTACAGTCGAAGATCGAACGCAGCTCATAATAAGGGCCTAAGTTCATATTGGTGTTTCGATAATCGTTTTTTTTTTTTCTCTTAATGATATAGTAATTATTTTATCATTAATTTTTCACAACTAGATTTAGCACTGGGAAATTCGCAATAGGTCTATAATTGTGGGTCTTACATCGGTCGCCTCCGTTGAAGATGGTACAATTTGGTTTAGCTTTAATTTTGTAGGATAGATACCCATTTTAATGATCGAAGAATACAGCTCATTACTCTAGAAATCGAAGCGAAAGAATTATTAACAACATTTTGCTAGTATTTCATCTATACCAAGCTACTTATTAGTATTGAAATGCAATAAAGCTTCTTCCACTTCTTCAATGTTAACCTTCTCCAAGACGATTTCTTGCATCGGTAAATGTTTTCAATGCATTGATGTTATCATATTCATCAGTTTCTTCGAACTACTTCATCGATCTTGTGGCATATCATATCTTTGCAAAAAGCTCTTCAATTAATTGGGTTATATCAAGCCATAACCGCAAAACAAGTGTAACCAACACGAAACCCACTTCTTCAAAATTCACTTTTTAATGACAAACAAAACAAAAAGCAATTTAAATTGTCCTTGACGGTTGTTTCGCCTAATCAATAATTCACGTATTGTTCCAATCAATTCCCCTAAATAAATCTATCCCTTTCCTTTCAGGTCAAAGACCAAACCTTGTTTGTATAAGGTTCATGCCATGGTTCTTTGATCTTTAAAAAAAAATAGTTCTATAACAAACCCATCTACTCCCAAAGTTTCAGATCTCTAAGATAAACCGTTTTTAAGTTATACCCATCACAAAAATCGAGTTTTCATGTACCGCTTATGTAGACAAAACCAGAAAATGGCTTCTCCTGTAAAACTTTGTTTTTGTTGGTTGCACATTTTCTGCGGTTATGGCTCGATATGTAGACATAACATAAATTATTTAGCTAACTTTCCGTACACTTTAAAAATAGTTTTATTGTAAATTGTTCATGGCGTTCTTTGAAGTATAAAATTAGATAAGGCCTAGAAAATCCATTGACTTCACAAGATTTGTTTACATAACATTAAAACTACATTTAGAACAATGATAAAAAATAATATTGAAAAGATAATATTTAGTACTGAAAAAGTAAACATAAAGTAACTTATGACTTCAAGATGAGCTTCTATTTTAGTTTTCATAGACTATTAATATCACCTTTGTACATACAATACTTAATTGTATATTAATTAGTTGTTAAGTTAATTAAAAAAATATTTTTTAAAATAGCATCCTAATTACTGCAGTTTTTTGGTACTAGATTTTTAATAAACCTTTTTTATTAGATAGATTGGCAGCCATTCAAAGGTCTTATGGAGCGAAATCGGAAGATACTTTCGCGAATAAGTATGCCCCGGTTGCAATTGATTATCTTCATATCTCTGTTGAGCAAAAGTATTGAATTTATTCAAGCATACTAGCAATTTAAAGAAACTACCTTTCATTGCCATAGAAGTGGAATTCTTCATCAGCCGGCATTTCGCTGCCAGCTGCTTTTAAGATATCTATAACCCTTAGATAATTTGGTATATCCTGCAATTATGTAAAAAAAATAAAGTGCAACTAATTTAAAGAAAATAAAATTTTGCGTTACCTGCGAGTGTTGCTCGCTGCCGATAAGTTCAATGTTATTGATGTCCAGCATCCATTTATTTGATTCGTCTGCTTCAACCATTTTTAAAATCTTATCATCTGTAAGCTGAAGAAATTCGGGCATATTATTTGCCTGAATTTGGGTTAGCTTCTTTCCATTTATGTGTCCTTGCAAACGATTTTGAATAATTTCGGCCATCATTTGATCGAAGGCCTTATTTCTCGCCATGCGATAGCAATGAGAATGTAATTCAAAACGAGCCGCAAATAATGCGTATATCTTATGATAATCCTTAAAACGATATTCAACATGAGCACCATCTGAACTGGCACGAGCCTCTAGAATATTCAATTATTCAAACTAATAATTCTGATTTAAACATTTTTAAAATACCTAGAAATATACTGTCGAAGTCCATATTAAGGTGGCAGTCAACTTCTTTTAGGAAGACACTTAGGTGGTAATGATCACGTTTTAAATAGTCCCATTTGTCGACATCCAACTTGCACTGTTTATTGTTTACAATCTTAGAGAGAGAGAGAGAGGTGATTTCATTAAATACAACTGTGCTAAATTTCAACCATTTACCTCGAAGATGAATCTATACTTAATTTCCAGAGGTCGAGTCAGCAACTGGTAATCTCCCAAAATCAATGCTTTAATTAATTCAATACCAAAGTCTTGGTCAGCGTGAAGATCTTCAAATCCATTTACCATTTCAAATATGGCATCAATACAAGGTAGTGCATTTTTTTCATGCTACAAAAAGGAATAAACTGCTCAACTATAAAGCATTTGCATAAAGATCTTACAAACATACGTGATAATTTTCACCAATATGTTCCCAAGCATGAGAAAAAGGTCCATGACCGACATCGTGCAAAAGAGCAGCAATCTTTGAAGCAAAAGTATATAAACTACGATATAAAAAGGAAAAGTCAATTAATTCACCTCAACTGCTTTTCTGTACACTGTTGGTATGGCTGTTATCCATGAAGTGTTCTCTTCAAGCCGGTCTAGCATCATTCTTGCTCGATAATAGGTGCTTTAATTAGATCAGAAAATATTTTTAGTTAATATTATATTTTGGGAAACTGTTTATGTCAAATGAGCAAATTAAGCACATTTTTATTTTAACCATTACCAAGCCTTTCAAGCAAGAAATAAAAAATTATCATTTTATTTGTGAGTAAAAGCAGAACTAAAATTTTAAACTTGATATTTTACACATAAGGTTTGATAACGCAGTAACTCTAAAAATAAATTTTGGCAAAATAACAGGATTCTGGTACATTTTAATTACACTGTGCACAAGGGCGTAGTGTAACGACCAATTTTGTCCCTTACAAAATTGACCGTACATGCAAAAAAATAACAAAGTTTGATTTTAACTTAGATATTTATACACAACTAGCATTCCTCCGTGGCTTTGCTCGGGATACGGAAACAATTGATTTTTTTTTTGTTTTTTTTTTGTAATAGTAAGTAACGCAAATAATAGCTGTAATTGTTTTTAATTAAACTATAAAAAAATGACACGAAGGAAATGTCAAAAGAATAGCCCACCCTAGATTAAACAATATATTTCTGTCGATATGTAATAATCGCTTTAAGACAGAACTGAGTTATTAATTTGGCTGTGTTCCACACATAAAGAACTATAAACAAACACAATCTGGAGCTTCTAGCATGACCTTCGCCAAAGTTATGACACAAAAACAAAACAACCTTTCATAAAGCTCATATGGCATTAAAATAATTTATTTAAAAGGTTCGCATTGGATGCTTTTTCGGTATTCGTCTCGGTCCTAGGATTCTGACTATCTATTCTTAAGATAACCCACAGTTAATAATATTGAAAGCATTTGTGAAGAGAAAAAAGTTTAACTTCTCTAGAAAATGTTCAAAAACTTTCTACATTTTTCCAGTACATATAAAACTAAATAATCTTTTTTTTGCACATGTCCTTCATCGTATCTGCATTTCAATAGTTTTTTATTATTTCAAAATGAAGCTTGGTAAAGCTTTTCTTTTCTATGAATGAATTTGAATAATCGCAGGAAATAACTATTCTGATTAGCTTGGTCTTGCTAATAAAAAAAATTAAAAGAAGGTAAAATTAATAATATATTAGTTGTATTGTGGGAATTTATGATGATTTTAATAAAATTGAATAAGCAAAGGCAAGATCATAACTCGGGCCTATAATTAATGTAGTATACAGCGAATATCACAACAGGAATGTAGATCCAACTCAAATTTAAGTAACTTGTAGCGTATTGCAAATGCTCTAATACCCCTGGGTTCCTCCTTAAATCTATGGTTTTAAGGAGGACACGATTGGACCTAAACTGAAATTTTTTCACAATTTTCTACAAACTTATGCGCCGTGAAAATCAATATACTTAAAAAAATTAAGAGGTGCACTTTGCTTGTACTGTTCCCTCTTTCGACCTTAAAATGTTCAAGCCGTTTCAGGATCACTCGTTATAAAGCCTTCCACTAAATATAAAAATGTGCATTAGTAATGTAGAATCACTAGAGGCAACTTACACATTAACTACCGACCTGCTAATTGATGTAATGATGCTGTCTGGTCACAAAAAATTACTGGAACAAAATCGAAAAGTTTTGTCTTTGATTATTTCGGTTATAGTTTTTTAAGAACCTCACGACTTGCCAGTTCGTGGAAAAGACCAATCCTCCAATCATCCAGTTAAGTAAATACTGCTTCAAGCAAAAATTAACTTCAGCTTACAATCCATCCCGCAACATTATCTTTCGAATATTGGAAGGTTACGCTGGTCATACTATATTTCGACTTATTAAAAACATACTTACAACGGCGTTTTTATTCCTTTAAAGCATTGGTCCCCATTTAATAGTTCGCGAACTCGAGTTCGAATTCGAACATTACACCAACACGATCACAAGTACGAAGTTCTCTTATTCAGTTGCGTATTCAGAATACGGAAAACGAATATGATTTTTTTATTTGCAGAAAATTTTAAAGGACTGCCATAAAGCTTGGTTTGCCAACGCCCATTGGAATATATTTTTTTAAAGGCACTTTAGAAATATGGATCCTCAATATTCGTTTGTGTAAAAATCAACAACGTAACGTAATGCGTTTGTTCTTCCCAAGTTGATAGAAATTAAAAGCAGGCTTCCCATTTGTGTGTCTTTATAATAATAAAATACTAAAAATAGTTTTTTTATAATAATATAATTCTTGCTTAATACCTGCACAACAATTTGTGTCAGTGCAGAGCAGTGTAGCAGAGCAAAATATCCCATTTACATTTTTAAGTCGTGTGAGCACAATTTTTTAGATAATTTCATAAAGTTAGGCTTAAAAAATGAGAAATCAATGTGGCTTTTAACGTGTTCCATTTTTCGAACTTGTTTAAATTCTAAGAGAAAGAAAAACTAGGAAGTCAAAATATATATTTTTTTTTCATACGTATATATTAACCCCGATTTCTCAGAGACTACAGATATAAATTCCACGAACGATTTTCAAATACTAGAAGATATATTTTCTCATCCAAATTTTCCGGATGGGTTTTTCCGTATTTTTTCATTACTTAAAGTAAAAAAAAAAAATTAAAAACTTTAAATTTCAAATTCACTTTTGTATAGAAATATGCAATCGGATGACAATTCCACAAAAAATTTTTTAAATTTACAGCGGTTTGCTTGTCGTTCTGAAAGGGTTAAAAAAGATATCCAATAAGATAGAAAATATGTAGGAAAAAATATATTTGTTTATGTTACTTGATAACTAAAATATCTTTTAATAATTTTTTTGAGGATTCTCATTGAAATTTGAGAGCTTTTGAGGACTTTGGGTATTAAAAAGTGGCAACACTGGTGCAGAGAGTGAGAGAGCTACCAACATAAGCACAAAATCTGAAAATTGTAGTGGTACGTGTTTGGGGACCACTGCTTTAACTTTCTGACCAAAATCATGTCGTTGTCGTGTCGGTGAGAGAGAATCGCTAAGAGCTGGCCAAGAATTGTAGCGTTGGCTTTGTCGTTTTACTTTTATTCAATCTGCCATTGTTGATTTGCTTGAAATTGTTTCAGTGTTCTCATCGCACTCCGATTGAACTAATAATTACTCCACTTCCATTTATTTCACTACTTTTTGCAATACTCTTCATATAAATATACTACATTTTCAACTGAAGGCTACTCCTATCATTATTGGAGCAAGTAAGAACACTGTTTACTCGCTACATTGGTTAACAAATTCTTCAAATTTTGTTAAAATATGGCAATATTTTCAAAGAGAAGCTGAGAGAGCTGTCAAATAAATGACAAAGTCAAAATAGAAATATTTCTATCTTGGCGTTGTATTGTTTCTGTCAGCGCTCTGCCTGCCGACACGACAACGACATGATTCTGGTCAGACAGTAAAGCGTTCACAGAAATTTGATGCAAGAGAAAAGAGAGAAGCTGAATGATGACTTTTTTAAATTGCTTTGCTGAAGATTCCTGCCGATGAATACTTTGATTTCTGCTTTTGTTAAATCGTGTTTAATTCAATTTCGTTTCCAATTTAATTTTATTTTGTTCTCAAAAAAGCCAATATTTATAAAAAAAAACTTTATGAAACAAAAACTGCCCCTCCCCCAGCTGAGTAAAATCCTGGCTACGCCCTTGACTGTGATACAGTCCACAAAATAACAGGATTCTGCGATATAGGTTCGATACTATGACCAGAGGTGAGTAAAACCCCAGATGGGTTTCGTGAGTTTGGCGAACGTTTTCTTTTTATGGTCCCCTATATATTGGGGGCCTTAGTGATTTTGACAAAAAATAGTATCATTAGATTTTGTTCAACAGTTCCGTCAGATTTGGAGATATCGGTTTACGGTAATATATAGGGGGCCATAAAAAGAAATCGTTCGATAAACTCGCGAAACCCAGATATGGTTTTATTCACCTCTGGTCATAGTAGCGATCCTATATCGCAGAATCCTGTTATTTTGTGCACTGTTCCACAGTGTAATTAAAATGTACTCTGAGTTTCCAATTTTAACTACTTGGATAAATACCACGCCCTTTGAATGCATCGAATATATTGAGGCCTTTTCCACACTTGGTCAACGCAACTCCAACTCAAGTTGCTAGCCTGTGTATTTATACCGGAACCTTCAGATTAAGCAACTTGCACGCAACAAGTTCTCGACACGTTCTCAACCTGTTCAACACAACGCGACATTCCGCAATAATCATCGGCGACTTGTTGCATCAGTTTGTTTGTTTTGTGAATTGTTTCTAGTGCAGTACGCTATATATTAATCAAGGTGAATAAGTTAATTAATTAGTTCCTTTTTTCATTAATAGAATCTTAAAGAAGAAGGAATAGTTTGCAGGATGAATGCGCAAGTGTTAAATATTAAATTAGTACAAGTCGAAAAGCATGAGCTATTATTTAATTACAATTATTATATGTTGCATGACTTTTGAAGGAAGTCTGAAAGCATTCGGTTTATAGTTGCATTGCTTTTCAACTTTTTCGCTGTTGCGTTGATGTTTCGTTGGAATTGCGTTGACCAAGTGTGGAAAAGGCCTAATATACGACTGTGTTTGTATTTTAGCTTCAGTCCAGCCGATGATAATTTCTTACAAGTTATATACATATTAGCTGGTTGGTGAGTCTGTTTGTGATCACATAACTTTTGGATGACTTGACTGATTCAAGTCGATACGATTGTTTATAATAATGTTAGGATTGGTAGCGCAGTTGTCAAGTTATTTAATATTTACACTAAAGGTCTGCAGCGAACCATCCATTCTACTTGTACAAACAGATATAACAAGTAAAAACCTGATTATATTGTTACAAATACAACAAAGAGTAGAACTGAACATATGCGTATATGCTTTGGAATGAGCAGAGAGCTTATCATCTCTTTCTCTGGCTCTCATTGTAGTGTAAGCTTTTTTTCTCTTTATCTGTTATACTAAGTGGAGTATCTGTTTTAACCATAGATCGGCACCAAAGAGAGTATATATAAAGAGTTACAAAAACAGAGAAATTGCTCTTTAAAATATTTTCAAGCATGTTACAGTCCACCCTAAACAAGTGCGCGTGCGTGGTTTAACTGTCAAAATCGGCTCATGCACATACATTTTGTATGAAGCCTACCGAAACACGCACCGGACTACCGCAACATGAATCGAATTTCCAATTTTGACAGTGCGTTCGGATGTGAAGTTGGCTGCATAAAACCAAAGTATTAGAACAAAGAGCAATCGGCTGCTATTAATTAATTAATCTCAATTGCAAATGGAAGTATTTGCAATATTAATAGATTTTTACACAATACTAAAAGTTTTTTAAACCATCAGTCTGAGCTGGTTCGAGAGCAGCAGTTCTTTCCGCAGCGCACTTGTTTAGGTTAAGCGTAAAATAAAGTTGCGTGGCGCTTGGGTACGCAGCGCAACGCGCACTTGTTTAGGGTGCACTGTAAGGATTGGGTTCTGCCGGCGCGCTGCTATTGTTATGCTGCCGACGTTCTTGAGGTCTATTTTGGGCAGAGCTGTTGCTAAATCTATGTGTGCACAAGCGAGCTGGGAACATGTTTGTTCTTTTTTCTTCCTACTAGAATTGCGATCATTTGGTATATTTAAGAAACTATGAATGAAATGAAGCAAGCAGATATTTTTATGTTCTTTTTTGATTACACTGGTCAACAGTGGTTATGCCACACGAGCTTTGATAGCTAATACTGTTTAAGCTGTATTCTCACGTTATGAAACTGAATTTTTTTTTTTTTATTTGGCCTCAGATTTTTTGTGATTTTGGATTTTGTGTTTTTACGACTTTGATCCTGTTTTTATGCTCTGGAATACAAACAACTGAACGCAAAGCAAAAAAAAAGCAACATCTTATAGAAAATTAAACAAGCTTTTTAGTGAGGTATTTTTTATTTTTCTGCCATATTTAGTCTGTCAGATTTTCAGGTTCAAAATAAAATTTAGGATTTTTTTGTTAAAAATTTTGACTTTTACAAGTATTTTTTTTTTACATTTAGAGCCATATTTAAAAAAAATTTTAAATTTATCGTTTTGCATATTTAATTTCCTTAATTACGATAAATTTTATCTGAGAGAAACAATTAAAATAAAATAAAATAAGCGAACTAGCCATATAGTCATATGAAGCATTAAGCACTCTTAGTAATCCACTTGCACCTAAATGACATTCTCATACCTTACATTTTCTCATTTTTTACCACTCAGCAACACTGTTTTACACGGTGAACTGCTTTAGATTTTTTTGATTTAGAAAAACCGGCATGAAGTTCTTTTAAGCATGTTGTTGCAAATTTTTTGGGTAACTATAAGAGTGACAGTTACAGAGAAATAGTTAGCGAGCTGTTGTTGGCTTATCAAGCTGCAACATGTCACTAAAGATTTATTTTTTACACTCACACATCGATTTTTTTTTCCTGAAAACTTGGGGTCTGTGAGCGATGAGCACGGAGAAAGGTTTCACCAAGATATTTTGAAGATAGAAAAGCGTTACCAGGGCAAATGGAGCCAATTTTTGTTGGCAGATTACTGCTGAACAATCAAAAGGGACCAACCAGGAGCTAATTTTGCTAGAAAATGTTGGAGGGTGAGTTTATAATAACATTTATTAAAATTTTTACATTGAATTTCATTTAGATACAAGTGGATTACTAAGAGTGCTTAATGCTTCATATGACTATATGGCTAGTTCGCTTATTTTATTTTATTTTAATTGTTCCTCTCGGATAATGTTTATGTTTTTGGTATCAATATTAAGGTAATTAAATACGAAATACGATAAAACTAATTTTTTTTAAAATATGGCTCTAAATATAAAAAAAAATACTTGTTAAAGTCAAAATTTTTAACAAAAAAATCCTAGATTTTATTTTGAACCTGAAAATCTGACAGACTAAATACGGCAGAAAAATAAAAAATACCTCACTAAAAAACTTGTTTAATGTTCTATAGGATGGTGCTTTTTTTTTTTGCTTTGCGTAAAGTTGTTTGGATTCCAGAGCATAAAAACAGGATCAAAGTCGTAAAAACACAAAGTCCAAAATCACAAAAAATCTGAGGCCAAATAAAAAAAAGGAAATTCAGTTTCATAACGTGAGAATATAGCTAAAACAGTATTAGCTATCAAAGTTCGTGTGGCACGAAAAAGTTGCTAAATTGTTGACCAGTGTTATCAACTTTTTTTGGCTGAGTTTTATTTACATTTTTTTTGCTACATTTCTAGCAAGGAAGATTTTTCATGCAATTGAAATTATATTTCATGAATATATTTTAATTATATATTATTTTAGAATTTTATATTTTCTTTATCCGATCATTTGGTAGATTCAAAGAAATATTTATGAAATAAAGCAAAACGGCTTTTTTTCAATTTACCAATATCGAATATATTACTGTATTTGAATTTAATTTTTACTCTAAAATTTTAATTACAAATTCCGAAAACTTATTAAATTAAATTAAATATTAATTAAAATTCATTTATTTATTTAGAATTAATTTTTTATTTTTAAAAAAGATCAAAGTTGCGAACATTATTGCACAATTTTTTAAACCTGTTTAAGAAAATATTTTCACAACATTACATAGAAATTTTTGCGATTTTTTTTAATACAGCTGATGTCTGATCAAGCATGCGATACTTTAAATTATCGGATGTTCGAAATGCAGAATTCTAGATTATGTTAAAATAATTGTGATTTTCTTAAAAAAAAAATTCAGCACTTGATTTCTGCAAAAGAAATGCAGAAAAGTAACAATTTATTTGAAGTGTTTGCAGGATGGTATTATAAATTAATTTATAAAAATGTTTAACATTTATTAAGTACATAATTGAATGAAATGAAATATTTTAAGTAATTAAATTCAAATATTGGGAGGTTTTTTACTTACTAATTCTATTTCCGCTGAAATCCTTATTCTTCCAACACTAAATTTAAACTTCCAAACTTCCAAGTATTTAGCTTATTATTTAATATAATAATTAGGAACTACATGCAGGGCCGTAGACAAGGGGAGGTTTTGGCGGGATCAAACCCCCCGAGAGGTTCGTCATATTAATAAGAATGAATACATTTCAGCAATTATTTCATTGAATCACTTTAAACGTTATAAAAAAACTTAACAAGTCATATACTGAAGTTGCGTTTACGTGTAAAATTCTGTGTCATGAGTTGAATCGTCTAAACAACAATAGTGAAAACTGATGTATCGTTATTTATTTATTTATTTATTTAATCAATAGTATGTTAACCTTACTGACTATATGCTTAAAAAATGTACATGCAAAGAAATAGATATTACACTTTAATAAATTGAGTTTAATTGATTGAAAATTATCGTATTAGTGACTGAAAAATCAATAGAATATACATTTGATAGGTTATTAAATTTTCGCAAAGTTCTCACGATTGGTGAAGCCTAATTAGAAGCCTAATTTGTTCTGTGCACTCCAATATTAAATGGTGCACTATTTCTTAATTTGTCAGATCATACGTGATACATTAACAATTGTCATCACAACCCTTAACATCGGCAGTTGTAGATGATGGTAGTGATGATAACAGTAAAGCCAACAAGAATGACATATATATACTGAAAAAACCTTTCTAATTCGAGAGATTTTAAAGTATAATTCAGCCACCAAATGATTTTAAATTTCCCTTGAGCGGTTCCCGAAAATTTAATTTAAATTTAATTCAGCACCCATGGTTTTGTCGCTGGAGTTTTTTGGCTTACTCCAAATATGCAAATGTATCCTATTTTAAGTTCTGCGTTTTCTTTAGCTCTGCTTATGGCGGCATTGCATCACAGTCTCTTCGTAATTTTCGGCACAACAAAAAATGTTTATATAATAAAATTTTCAGCCCCTTTCATTGGGACTATTTTGTAGTCAAGAGTTTTTTTCCAATTAACTTTCGAATTAATGATGTGAGCCTCAAACTAGTTAAATTTTTAAGGAATATGTAAAGTTATTCATGATATTTTCAAAATAGATCTTACAATTTTGATTTTTCAAAGTTGATTTTTCAGAATTCTGACCCGATGAAAAGTTTTAACTCAATCGTTGAAGTAATTTTTTTTTTTTGGTTTTATGATTTATAAAGTTTGTGTAAAATTAAAATATTTGAGAAATAATATATAGTTCTCATCTCCCTAAATTTCTTAAAACATACATCCGTAATTCAATGGGCGAGAACCGTTTGAGCGGAAATGCATTCCTTATCATACACAATGATCGCACAGTAACAGATTTTATTTATAAACAGAAATCTTTGCTTTTATTTCTGTAGATTATTTTTAATAAAAATGTCATTAAATGTTTTAGTAAATTCATGTTTTTTATTTATTATTTTTAATCAAAATTAAATGTTTCAATTAATTAAATTATTTTTTACTAATCCTTACTAATTATACATTTAATTTCTGTGAATTCTTTTATGAATTTGACGTTTTGGAAAAATGGGTAAGAAATTGTAAAATTGTTTAACCAAGTGCGGCAAATTTATTAAAATAAAACCGTTTTATTCTTATTTTAATTAGTTTATTTTGACAATGTGACTATTTGCTGCATAATGAGCATAAAAAATATAAATGCGTTTGGATAACCTAGGAAAGATTATCAAAAGGGCTATAAACACCTCCTGGACTGTTTTCGTTTATCTATAATGAGTGCCCTATAATATGCATTTTTTTATTTAATATATTTTATAGTATATTAAATTTTTTAATTTTCTTAAGGATAATATAGAAAAAAATTTTCCGTTTGTTTGACACCAATAACATTCTCATATCTTGAAAACTGCCTTAGTGCAATGAATTTTTGTAGATAACCTAAAAAGCCAAAAAAGTATTCAAATTCAAAGTTTTGAATTTCGACGCAAATATCTTCGTTCTGTTTTAATATATTTCATTCAATCTTCTTTTGTCTAAAAATTCAATTAAAGTACTTGCAAAAAATTACTGCAACATTTCCGTTACTTAAGGATTTTTATTTTTAATCTTTTTTAGAAAAAGGTCCAAAATGTTTTTATTGTAAAAACAATTAAAACCGAAAATTGCAATTTTATGTTCTTTCATATGTCGTATAACTCTTATGCAAAAACTATTTCAGTTTGACATAAAAATTTGTTTTTCTATTTCTTTTAAGAAAAATGGAATATTTACCCCTTTGATTTTTGTGACGAATTAAATTTTTTAATAAGTCGTTTTTATAATTTTTAAAAAAAACTTTGCCTTCAGAGTAATTTCTTGGGTAGTCGCAAACAGAAAAAAGTACCATAAATTTAATCTTACGCAATTCAGGGCTTTGTAACTTAAACGCTGAAATTTGGTAACTCGCGGACATGTTCGGCGTTTTTAGAAACCTTAAAACGAGAAGTGTACATATGTTAAAATTTAAAATATATTTAACTTCTCGGTAACACCGGGTATATCAGCTAGTGTAGAGAATAAAATAGCGTAAATTTGGCTGTACATTTTATTGTAAGACAACTTTAAATTGACAAATCATAAAAATCCTATACTTATGTAGGTACTAGTTCTTTGCATATTACAAAAAATGAATAATTTAGAACATTTCATTATAAAATTCTGAAATAAAATATAATTGCTTTTGCATTGATATTTTTTAAATTAATTTTTAAAATCATCTTTTTAAAAATTTAGCAAACAAATATAATAAAAAATTACCCAAAGCAAAGTTAACCACTTTTTGGCATTCATGAATATATAAACACAAAATAAAGATATCTACAAATCTATATTGTTAAATTGAAAGAAAGGTGTTTTGCTTCATTTAAAAATATTTCTTTCAATATACCAAATGATAGATCTAGAAAACATAAAATTCTGAAAATCTGAAAATCTATAAAATAAAATGGAATTGCATCAAAAATCTTCTATTAAGAAATTTTGCAAAAAAGATGCATACAAAAATCAGCCAAAACAAAGCTGACAATTTTTGGGCATACTTGATAATCAAAACAGAACATAAGAATATCTGCTTGCTTCATTTCATTCATAGTTTCTTAAATATACCAAATGATCGCAATTCTAGTAGGAAGAAAAAAGAACAAACATGTTCCCAGCTCGCTTGTGCACACATAGATTTAGCAACAGCTCTGCCCAAAATAGACCTCAAGAACGTCGGCAGCATAACAATAGCAGCGCGCCGGCAGAACCCAATCCTTACATGCTTGAAAATATTTTAAAGAGCAATTTCTCTGTTTTTGTAACTCTTTATATATACTCTCTTTGTCGGCACTCCATACCACAATTGTGGAAAACCAATTCACACAGACGCTTACGCTCTTTCGTATTTTGCGCTCTTTCGTTCAACCACACAGCGCCATGGTGTAAGAAAACCAGGTGTTAGTGAGTTTTTGACAACACCATGAATTTCTTTCCTTCTGTCAAAAAATAGTTAGCGAAAGAGCGGAACTGTTGATAGTTGTCAAATTGTGTTATTTGTTTGAGTTGCTAGATGATGTGCCATAGTTTTTATTGTGTGTACTAAGTGTAAATAAATATTAAATGCAATTAATTTTGCCGTGTTGTGTTGACAAAAAATTATTGCAGTTGTCTTCGCCGATCCGCCAAGTTTGTCATTGAATGTTTTGGCCATTCTATCAGAAATGTGCGCTGGCAGGTGCCGCCGACATGAAGCTTTGGCCAGCATGCAAATTGTTTTGCATTCACATCGTTTGTTTTTTTTTTCATAACGCACAGCGTCTCAGCGTTTTAAATATAATTTTATCCTCACTTTAATCTCAGTAAAAATCTTATAAACTTGCAGAAAGACACGAAATTAACAAAATTTGTTTCCATTGCAATTCGCCATCAGCTGTTTTTGACAAGAGCGGGGAAACATAATTTTATCATTTTGAGAGAGAAGTGTCAAATTCACTAACACCTCTATTTCTTACACCATGCTATTAATTAATTAATCTCAATTGCAAATGGAAGTATTTGCAATATTAATAGATTTTTACACAATACTAAAAGTTTTTTAAACCATCAGTCTGAGCTGGTTCGAGAGCAGCAGTTCTTTCCGCAGCGCACTTGTTTAGGTTAAGCGTAAAATAAAGTTGCGTGGCGCTTGGGTACGCAGCGCAACGCGCACTTGTTTAGGGTGCACTGTAAGGATTGGGTTCTGCCGGCGCGCTGCTATTGTTATGCTGCCGACGTTCTTGAGGTCTATTTTGGGCAGAGCTGTTGCTAAATCTATGTGTGCACAAGCGAGCTGGGAACATGTTTGTTCTTTTTTCTTCCTACTAGAATTGCGATCATTTGGTATATTTAAGAAACTATGAATGAAATGAAGCAAGCAGATATTTTTATGTTCTTTTTTGATTACACTGGTCAACAGTGGTTATGCCACACGAGCTTTGATAGCTAATACTGTTTAAGCTGTATTCTCACGTTATGAAACTGAATTTTTTTTTTTTTATTTGGCCTCAGATTTTTTGTGATTTTGGATTTTGTGTTTTTACGACTTTGATCCTGTTTTTATGCTCTGGAATACAAACAACTGAACGCAAAGCAAAAAAAAAGCAACATCTTATAGAAAATTAAACAAGCTTTTTAGTGAGGTATTTTTTATTTTTCTGCCATATTTAGTCTGTCAGATTTTCAGGTTCAAAATAAAATTTAGGATTTTTTTGTTAAAAATTTTGACTTTTACAAGTATTTTTTTTTTACATTTAGAGCCATATTTAAAAAAAATTTTAAATTTATCGTTTTGCATATTTAATTTCCTTAATTACGATAAATTTTATCTGAGAGAAACAATTAAAATAAAATAAAATAAGCGAACTAGCCATATAGTCATATGAAGCATTAAGCACTCTTAGTAATCCACTTGCACCTAAATGACATTCTCATACCTTACATTTTCTCATTTTTTACCACTCAGCAACACTGTTTTACACGGTGAACTGCTTTAGATTTTTTTGATTTAGAAAAACCGGCATGAAGTTCTTTTAAGCATGTTGTTGCAAATTTTTTGGGTAACTATAAGAGTGACAGTTACAGAGAAATAGTTAGCGAGCTGTTGTTGGCTTATCAAGCTGCAACATGTCACTAAAGATTTATTTTTTACACTCACACATCGATTTTTTTTTCCTGAAAACTTGGGGTCTGTGAGCGATGAGCACGGAGAAAGGTTTCACCAAGATATTTTGAAGATAGAAAAGCGTTACCAGGGCAAATGGAGCCAATTTTTGTTGGCAGATTACTGCTGAACAATCAAAAGGGACCAACCAGGAGCTAATTTTGCTAGAAAATGTTGGAGGGTGAGTTTATAATAACATTTATTAAAATTTTTACATTGAATTTCATTTAGATACAAGTGGATTACTAAGAGTGCTTAATGCTTCATATGACTATATGGCTAGTTCGCTTATTTTATTTTATTTTAATTGTTCCTCTCGGATAATGTTTATGTTTTTGGTATCAATATTAAGGTAATTAAATACGAAATACGATAAAACTAATTTTTTTTAAAATATGGCTCTAAATATAAAAAAAAATACTTGTTAAAGTCAAAATTTTTAACAAAAAAATCCTAGATTTTATTTTGAACCTGAAAATCTGACAGACTAAATACGGCAGAAAAATAAAAAATACCTCACTAAAAAACTTGTTTAATGTTCTATAGGATGGTGCTTTTTTTTTTTGCTTTGCGTAAAGTTGTTTGGATTCCAGAGCATAAAAACAGGATCAAAGTCGTAAAAACACAAAGTCCAAAATCACAAAAAATCTGAGGCCAAATAAAAAAAAGGAAATTCAGTTTCATAACGTGAGAATATAGCTAAAACAGTATTAGCTATCAAAGTTCGTGTGGCACGAAAAAGTTGCTAAATTGTTGACCAGTGTTATCAACTTTTTTTGGCTGAGTTTTATTTACATTTTTTTTGCTACATTTCTAGCAAGGAAGATTTTTCATGCAATTGAAATTATATTTCATGAATATATTTTAATTATATATTATTTTAGAATTTTATATTTTCTTTATCCGATCATTTGGTAGATTCAAAGAAATATTTATGAAATAAAGCAAAACGGCTTTTTTTCAATTTACCAATATCGAATATATTACTGTATTTGAATTTAATTTTTACTCTAAAATTTTAATTACAAATTCCGAAAACTTATTAAATTAAATTAAATATTAATTAAAATTCATTTATTTATTTAGAATTAATTTTTTATTTTTAAAAAAGATCAAAGTTGCGAACATTATTGCACAATTTTTTAAACCTGTTTAAGAAAATATTTTCACAACATTACATAGAAATTTTTGCGATTTTTTTTAATACAGCTGATGTCTGATCAAGCATGCGATACTTTAAATTATCGGATGTTCGAAATGCAGAATTCTAGATTATGTTAAAATAATTGTGATTTTCTTAAAAAAAAAATTCAGCACTTGATTTCTGCAAAAGAAATGCAGAAAAGTAACAATTTATTTGAAGTGTTTGCAGGATGGTATTATAAATTAATTTATAAAAATGTTTAACATTTATTAAGTACATAATTGAATGAAATGAAATATTTTAAGTAATTAAATTCAAATATTGGGAGGTTTTTTACTTACTAATTCTATTTCCGCTGAAATCCTTATTCTTCCAACACTAAATTTAAACTTCCAAACTTCCAAGTATTTAGCTTATTATTTAATATAATAATTAGGAACTACATGCAGGGCCGTAGACAAGGGGAGGTTTTGGCGGGATCAAACCCCCCGAGAGGTTCGTCATATTAATAAGAATGAATACATTTCAGCAATTATTTCATTGAATCACTTTAAACGTTATAAAAAAACTTAACAAGTCATATACTGAAGTTGCGTTTACGTGTAAAATTCTGTGTCATGAGTTGAATCGTCTAAACAACAATAGTGAAAACTGATGTATCGTTATTTATTTATTTATTTATTTAATCAATAGTATGTTAACCTTACTGACTATATGCTTAAAAAATGTACATGCAAAGAAATAGATATTACACTTTAATAAATTGAGTTTAATTGATTGAAAATTATCGTATTAGTGACTGAAAAATCAATAGAATATACATTTGATAGGTTATTAAATTTTCGCAAAGTTCTCACGATTGGTGAAGCCTAATTAGAAGCCTAATTTGTTCTGTGCACTCCAATATTAAATGGTGCACTATTTCTTAATTTGTCAGATCATACGTGATACATTAACAATTGTCATCACAACCCTTAACATCGGCAGTTGTAGATGATGGTAGTGATGATAACAGTAAAGCCAACAAGAATGACATATATATACTGAAAAAACCTTTCTAATTCGAGAGATTTTAAAGTATAATTCAGCCACCAAATGATTTTAAATTTCCCTTGAGCGGTTCCCGAAAATTTAATTTAAATTTAATTCAGCACCCATGGTTTTGTCGCTGGAGTTTTTTGGCTTACTCCAAATATGCAAATGTATCCTATTTTAAGTTCTGCGTTTTCTTTAGCTCTGCTTATGGCGGCATTGCATCACAGTCTCTTCGTAATTTTCGGCACAACAAAAAATGTTTATATAATAAAATTTTCAGCCCCTTTCATTGGGACTATTTTGTAGTCAAGAGTTTTTTTCCAATTAACTTTCGAATTAATGATGTGAGCCTCAAACTAGTTAAATTTTTAAGGAATATGTAAAGTTATTCATGATATTTTCAAAATAGATCTTACAATTTTGATTTTTCAAAGTTGATTTTTCAGAATTCTGACCCGATGAAAAGTTTTAACTCAATCGTTGAAGTAATTTTTTTTTTTTGGTTTTATGATTTATAAAGTTTGTGTAAAATTAAAATATTTGAGAAATAATATATAGTTCTCATCTCCCTAAATTTCTTAAAACATACATCCGTAATTCAATGGGCGAGAACCGTTTGAGCGGAAATGCATTCCTTATCATACACAATGATCGCACAGTAACAGATTTTATTTATAAACAGAAATCTTTGCTTTTATTTCTGTAGATTATTTTTAATAAAAATGTCATTAAATGTTTTAGTAAATTCATGTTTTTTATTTATTATTTTTAATCAAAATTAAATGTTTCAATTAATTAAATTATTTTTTACTAATCCTTACTAATTATACATTTAATTTCTGTGAATTCTTTTATGAATTTGACGTTTTGGAAAAATGGGTAAGAAATTGTAAAATTGTTTAACCAAGTGCGGCAAATTTATTAAAATAAAACCGTTTTATTCTTATTTTAATTAGTTTATTTTGACAATGTGACTATTTGCTGCATAATGAGCATAAAAAATATAAATGCGTTTGGATAACCTAGGAAAGATTATCAAAAGGGCTATAAACACCTCCTGGACTGTTTTCGTTTATCTATAATGAGTGCCCTATAATATGCATTTTTTTATTTAATATATTTTATAGTATATTAAATTTTTTAATTTTCTTAAGGATAATATAGAAAAAAATTTTCCGTTTGTTTGACACCAATAACATTCTCATATCTTGAAAACTGCCTTAGTGCAATGAATTTTTGTAGATAACCTAAAAAGCCAAAAAAGTATTCAAATTCAAAGTTTTGAATTTCGACGCAAATATCTTCGTTCTGTTTTAATATATTTCATTCAATCTTCTTTTGTCTAAAAATTCAATTAAAGTACTTGCAAAAAATTACTGCAACATTTCCGTTACTTAAGGATTTTTATTTTTAATCTTTTTTAGAAAAAGGTCCAAAATGTTTTTATTGTAAAAACAATTAAAACCGAAAATTGCAATTTTATGTTCTTTCATATGTCGTATAACTCTTATGCAAAAACTATTTCAGTTTGACATAAAAATTTGTTTTTCTATTTCTTTTAAGAAAAATGGAATATTTACCCCTTTGATTTTTGTGACGAATTAAATTTTTTAATAAGTCGTTTTTATAATTTTTAAAAAAAACTTTGCCTTCAGAGTAATTTCTTGGGTAGTCGCAAACAGAAAAAAGTACCATAAATTTAATCTTACGCAATTCAGGGCTTTGTAACTTAAACGCTGAAATTTGGTAACTCGCGGACATGTTCGGCGTTTTTAGAAACCTTAAAACGAGAAGTGTACATATGTTAAAATTTAAAATATATTTAACTTCTCGGTAACACCGGGTATATCAGCTAGTGTAGAGAATAAAATAGCGTAAATTTGGCTGTACATTTTATTGTAAGACAACTTTAAATTGACAAATCATAAAAATCCTATACTTATGTAGGTACTAGTTCTTTGCATATTACAAAAAATGAATAATTTAGAACATTTCATTATAAAATTCTGAAATAAAATATAATTGCTTTTGCATTGATATTTTTTAAATTAATTTTTAAAATCATCTTTTTAAAAATTTAGCAAACAAATATAATAAAAAATTACCCAAAGCAAAGTTAACCACTTTTTGGCATTCATGAATATATAAACACAAAATAAAGATATCTACAAATCTATATTGTTAAATTGAAAGAAAGGTGTTTTGCTTCATTTAAAAATATTTCTTTCAATATACCAAATGATAGATCTAGAAAACATAAAATTCTGAAAATCTGAAAATCTATAAAATAAAATGGAATTGCATCAAAAATCTTCTATTAAGAAATTTTGCAAAAAAGATGCATACAAAAATCAGCCAAAACAAAGCTGACAATTTTTGGGCATACTTGATAATCAAAACAGAACATAAGAATATCTGCTTGCTTCATTTCATTCATAGTTTCTTAAATATACCAAATGATCGCAATTCTAGTAGGAAGAAAAAAGAACAAACATGTTCCCAGCTCGCTTGTGCACACATAGATTTAGCAACAGCTCTGCCCAAAATAGACCTCAAGAACGTCGGCAGCATAACAATAGCAGCGCGCCGGCAGAACCCAATCCTTACATGCTTGAAAATATTTTAAAGAGCAATTTCTCTGTTTTTGTAACTCTTTATATATACTCTCTTTGTCGGCACTCCATACCACAATTGTGGAAAACCAATTCACACAGACGCTTACGCTCTTTCGTATTTTGCGCTCTTTCGTTCAACCACACAGCGCCATGGTGTAAGAAAACCAGGTGTTAGTGAGTTTTTGACAACACCATGAATTTCTTTCCTTCTGTCAAAAAATAGTTAGCGAAAGAGCGGAACTGTTGATAGTTGTCAAATTGTGTTATTTGTTTGAGTTGCTAGATGATGTGCCATAGTTTTTATTGTGTGTACTAAGTGTAAATAAATATTAAATGCAATTAATTTTGCCGTGTTGTGTTGACAAAAAATTATTGCAGTTGTCTTCGCCGATCCGCCAAGTTTGTCATTGAATGTTTTGGCCATTCTATCAGAAATGTGCGCTGGCAGGTGCCGCCGACATGAAGCTTTGGCCAGCATGCAAATTGTTTTGCATTCACATCGTTTGTTTTTTTTTTCATAACGCACAGCGTCTCAGCGTTTTAAATATAATTTTATCCTCACTTTAATCTCAGTAAAAATCTATAAACTTGCAGAAAGACACGAAATTAACAAAATTTGTTTCCATTGCAATTCGCCATCAGCTGTTTTTGACAAGAGCGGGGAAACATAATTTTATCATTTTGAGAGAGAAGTGTCAAATTCACTAACACCTCTATTTCTTACACCATGCACAGCGCAAAATATGTTATTTTGTTCATTCGCCTTTGAGCCACCGAAGTGAGAACATCGTGCGCAAAATGGAAGCTGAAAATATATGCGAAAAATTTTTCTTATTTAGGAATGCCTTTAATGAAATGCAATGCTTAATTTGTTACACAGCATTCAAAAGTCCACGCGAAGACGCTTTTAAAAGGCATTATGAACATTCTCATAATGAATTAACTAAATTGAATAGAGTTGAAAAATATAGGATTTTTAGGGAAAAAAGAGATTCTGTGTTACAAAAATTAAAGTTATGGCTTTCTGATATGGAAGCAACAGATAATGAAATGAACCATCTGGAAACCCAAAAGAAACTTAAAGTGACATTGTCAACCATAATATCTCTTCATATAGCAAAACATGGCAGACCTTTTACTGACGGAACTTTTATTAAGAACATTTGCACTGATATTTTGAATAAAATAAATTATAAAACTTATGTTGTTCAATCCATTCCCTTGTCCGCGAGAACCATAGCTCGACGTATAGAACAAGTAGCTCACTCTATTGAGTTTGAAATTTTGAAAACGGTGAATAACTGCAAATATTTTTCCATATCATTAGATGAGAGCACTGATATTAACGATCTGTGTCAATTAGTAATTTGCATCCGAAGTGTAAGTTCTGATTACGTAGTTTTTGAATCAATGATCTCCATGGAAACATTACATGGAAATGTTACGGGAAAAATTTTGTTTGATATTCTAAATGAAAACGTTTTCTCCAAATTAGATATGAGTAAATTAATTGGAGTGTGTAAGGATGGTGCTAGCGTTATGGTTGGTAGAAATGATGGATTTGTGGGTCAATTGATAAAGCACGGGATCGAAATGTCATCTCTTCATTGCATCATCCACCAGGTTGCACTTGCTTCAAAGTTTTTGAGCACATTTCCTGCCATGAAAACAGCAGAGAAAATTATTAACACAATAAGAGGAGGACATCATTCTCTAACCCATAGGAAATTTGTTCAATTTCTTAAAAATACCGACGCCGAACATTATGACCTGAAAATGTTCACAGAAGTAAGGTGGCTCAGTCGTGGCGATTGCCTTTCCAGGCTTTACGATCTAAGGGATAAAGTAATGCAGTTTTTGAAAATCGAAAAAATAGATAATACTGAACATTTAATAGATGCTTTACAAGACAATAGCTTTAATTTGGATTTTGCATTTTTAACAGATATAACCAATTTCGTAAATAAGCTAAACCTTCAGCTTCAAGGAAAAATAAGACTGTTTACAATTCATACAATAGCATTTTTGAATTCAAAACAACACTATTTTTACTTTTAGCTAATATTCAAGAAGAAAATTATTCAAGTTTCCCAAGAGCATCATTTTTTGAAAATATTACAAGCGAACAAAAGAATGAACACATTGACATAATAGAAACCCTTATAAATAATTTTGAAAAGAGATTTAAAGACTTTGAAGAAATGCAGCCGTTATTTAATTTATTTGAAAATCCTTTAAAATGTGATGTAACGAAGTATGAATTCCAGATTCAATCTGAATTGATAATTCTCCGAACCGAAATAGAAATGATCGATGAACAGCATATTGTAGAATTCTGGAAAACCATTGATGGCAGCTTTTACCCAAAACTAAAAGCAGTTTCTTACAAACTGTTAGCTTTTTATCCTTCCACCTACTTTTGTGAACAAATTTTTTCCGACCTGAAATTCATATGCTCAAAGCAGCGAAATAGATTAACTAATTCTCCTCTAAAAAGCATTCTTTTAATAAGAAACTGCGATAACAAAATTAACATTTCTGAACTTATTAATAACATACCTTTGCCATAGTATGTTTGAAATAGTTTCATTAAATCACTTTTGTGTGCAAGTGTACAAATTTTAAAATCATATGCAGCATAAATTTTTTTCACTGCAGAATATTTGCTCTCACCAACACACACTCAGTTTGAGTTTTGCCGACCTCTGGTTTTAACTCTTTTTTAAATGGATATATCCATTCAATATGGATATTCCAGATCGTTCTCTTTGTATTGATGTTGTGTTTTTCTATTTCTATTCTACTAAAAGAAAGTAATGGTGAGTGTCTTTCTGTGAATGGACGTATTTCGTATTTGTGGCAAATTTAAAACATAAAAAAGTGATTTCTTAAATTTGATAATTAATAATAGAAGAAAAATAAAAATGTCTGATGTAAGTAAACATAAAATTATAAAATGAGCATCCAATTGTATGTGCAATAATACTGCGACAATTTTGATTTTTGTTTTTGTATCGGAGATACCGCTGCTTGTTTCTAGATTATGATATTTCCCAGAACACGATCTCATAATCAGTTTTGCCGTAGAACGTCTCAATTGTTTCTAATTGATCAATTCATTTTGCAGATTGTTGGGCCATTTAGAATTTTTATTATAATATAAAATGAGAAAGAAAAACGAAGAAGCTTGTAAAGGATTCAGTTTCCCAATAAAAATGTATGGAGAATAAGATGTAGGTATTCCCAATACCTCCTGATGGCAAAACAAAGCTGAATAAGAGTACCTAGTTTTAATAAAAATGCTTAAAAAAATTGTATTCCATATGAAAATTATAGTGCGTCGAAAATCGGACTACATTTTTTAAATATTATTAAAAAACTCCTTTCAATTGGCGAACCAATTTTGGTGTCCCCGAATTGCATTTATGTGCATTTTTGAGCAACTTTTGAGCTGGAGACCCACTAGAGGTGTTGATTTAAAAAGAAAATCAACCTTATCAATAAATTCTTTGGATATAAAAACATAGAACTGCAAATTATCATCCCATTTGAGAAAAACTCTAACTAGATTTTCCAGTTTTTTCAAAGAGAAGCTACTTGTTATTTAATTTTAATTATATTTTTGTTTTTGAACTTTGGGAATACCTCCATCATATTCTCCATACATTTTTATTGGGCAAATGAATCCTTTATAAGCTTCTTAATAATTTTCTTTCTCATTTTAAATTATAATAAAAGTTCTAAATGGCCCCACAATCTGCAGTATGAATTGACCAATTAAAAACAATTGAGATGTTCTACGACAAAGCTGAGTATGAGGTCGTGTTATTAACTGTGTAATTAATTGTGCTTTTTAATGATTATTTTATTTTTTAAAATATAAAAGGAAAATGCAAGTACGAGTAGTTCGAATAACATTGAAAGCAATGAGGAAGTGAAAAGGAAAATAAATAATGGCGAGTACAAAATATCGGACAAAAGAGGACGAAGTGAGGTTTGGGATTTTTTTGGACCGTTAATAAATGATAAAGGTGAAGAGATATTTACTCATTTAGTAGGATGCAAAACATGCAAAAATGTTTATAAGTATTCAAAAAATGGAACATCGAAGTTGACTAAGCATAAGTGCTTTGTAATGGCAAAAAAAGGAATTAACCCCACATACGTTGAAGTCAGCCAAGAACAAAAGAAAGTTTCTCGCCCATATTCTATTGTGAAAGACGATGGCTTACAAAAATATACAGAGTTCATACTATCTCTTGGTGTAAAGTGCGGTAAATATATAAATATTGGATCTTTAATACCCCATCCTACAACTTGATATCGAAATGTTGAAAAAATATATACTATCCATTTTAATAAATTGAAGAAGGAAATAGAGGAAGTTAAAGATGTTGGGTATGGATTAACTTCCGATATATGGACGGACAACTTTGTTAAGATCTCGTATGTTTCCTTAACCATCCACTACATATTGAATGGAGAGTTGAAGAGCAAATTGTTAGGTCTAAAGTCACTGAAGGGGCTGTCCAATACAAGTATACAATTCTTTATTTTACATGATAACCTTGTGCTACAGCTATAGTATTCTAAAATCAGTAGTTTAAGTCTTCAAAACATATATGTACGTTGTAAAAAATTTTAATAAGCTAATAAGCTAATAAAATCAACATCAAATATTTGTATATGGTTTTGCTTTTATTGATTGAAAGTTTAAGGTAGAAATTAACTGGCAAAATAGTTTTCCAAAATGTGTTTTTACAAGGTTCTATAGCCAAGTGAATTTTTACAATTTTTTATTTTAATTAATAGGAATAAAATCGAATGTTTGCTGAATGAATTTGACTGCTCACTAAAGGACAAAACTATTATTGTGACTGATAGAGGAGCAAACATGAAAGCATCACTTATTCAATACCAAAACATATTCTGTGTAAATCATTTGATTAACAACACAATTGAAAAATCTATAAAAACTCACCACAAATTAAAGATATAGTAAGTTCATGCTCAAAGTTAGTGAAATATTTTAAAAAGTCAGGTGAAAATTGTGGTTTGATGACAACATTAAAAAGTGTTTGCCCTACTAGGTGGAACACCCAATATTATACTCTGCTATCAATATACAAAAATTTTTCTGATGTTCAAAATGTATTGGTAGAAAAGAAGATGACAGAACAATATAAAATAATAAAAGAATATTATTTAGAGCAAATTATTGATGTATTAAGACCATTTGAAGAAGCATCCAAAAAACTGGAAGGCGATTCAAATGCAACAATACATTTAGTTCATCCTTATGTGCATCATTTAAAGACTAAATGTATTGCAGTTGATGGAGAACTAGATTTTATTATTGAATTCAAGGGCACTTTATTAGAAACTCTAAAATTAGTTGTGGAAAACAACATAACTATCTACCATAAAATAGCTATATTTTTATTTCCACCAGCAAACCAACTATCACAATTTAGCTCTGATGAAAGAGAAACAGTAATAACCCAGCAGCGGATTTGCCAGTGGCTACCATAGAACTAATACAGAATAAATTACCAGGTAAGGAAGCATTACTTTTTTCAAAAGTAATGCGTCTGCATATAGCAGAAGTAATTAACTCATACCTCATAACCTGTAATGTAGCATACAAGGAAAAGGAATGCAGTGATTTTTATAACTTAATACAAGTAGTATGTTACTCCATAAATTCTAGGTAATGCTGAAGGGAGGCGATCACTTACCTCCTGTCTCATTCAATGTTAAATGTAAGGCTTTTTATGCATATTAAGGTAATATAGTCGGAAGTAGTGGTCATTACAAGGTAATTGATGCTTCATATATTCGGAATATATTCCATCCGCTACTGGGAAATAAATGCAAAGTGTTAATGATGCCATATGTAGACGACACACCTAAACCGACTGAACCCGCAGAAACCCAAAAATCATCTGGAATTTTTCATTTGTTCCAGTCGTATGCTCGACAGATCGATATTTCTCAAGACAATTCTATAGACAATGAAATCACAAAATATCAAAATACTTCTGTTCCTCTCCATGACGATTTTAATGTTTTAAATTGGTGGTGTATCCGCCAAAACGAATACCCATTGTTATACAAGCTATGTTGTCTTATATTGGCAGTTCCCGCAAGCAGTGACCCCTCTGAGAGGATATTTTCAAAAGCTCGTAATTTAATAACTGATAAGCGCTCCCAAATTGGAGTTAATAAAAAATCATTTAATCATATCATGTTTATTAATGTAAATGTAAAAAACTACTGAATAACTTTATTTTGTTTAAAAAAAATGTATATATTTATTTAGGCTGTTCCACGACCACATGTAAATCCTACCTACATATGTACCTACGTCAACTAGAAAGTGATTTATGTTTTTTATTGCAGTCATTTTTTATTTGTTTTTTTAATATTATGTGTATACCTTTAATTTCATTAAGTTATCTAAAAAAATACCTTTGTTATTTTAATTTTTTTATGAAATAAATTGAAATCTTTAATGCATTGTACTTATATAAACTGTTTCTTTTATTGTTGTTTATTTCACTCTTTATTCTTTGTGCTTGCTACGTCACATACTCCAGATGTTCCAAATAAAGATAACAGTATTATCGATATATCTGTTTGTTCTGTATGTGCTCAAACTAATATTTTTGATACTTGGTAATTTCACTCTCTCATACCTATTCCATCGTTATCTAAAAGAGAAATATTCCATGCATACTCAATGCTCAGAGAGCGAAACAGATACAAGTAGATATAAGAAAAAATAACAATACACAACTGGTGTAGTTGGATGGTTCTTTGCAGAGCTTTAATTTACACAATATGGCATATGTATGAATATAATTTTTTGTAATCAACTCATAGTTTTCATTTTTTTTTACCCGACTACGGTGAAGCAAAAGGAGAGGTATATGTATATGTTTGACCGGTATGTTCATATGTTCCACTCTCACTTCTAAACTACTTATCATATTTTGACAAATGAGGTATCTTTGAAAGCTTTTTTGATCGTCTGCTGGTTATAGGTTATGTAACGTCATATTAAATTTAATAAAACGCTCTCTAGAGGGCATAAATAAAAGAATATGAGGTATCGTTAGAAGCGTTTTGATCATCCGGCGAAGAAAAGTTATTTGACTTCACATTAAATTGCATAGAGCGCCCTCTAGAGGACAGAAAGTCAACTAAACTCCTAACTTCTAAACCAGCGGTCATCAGCGCCTAACTCTTTCCACTCTTTTACAACAATTTCAGATTTTCATGATTGTTGTAATGCGCCGAATCGATCACAGGCGCAGCTGCACTGCAACAATACAACGCGTGTGTGTTGTTGTTTTTTCTTGTCGTTGTTGGTAAATATAGCATGTGATTGTTGTTGGCGTTTTTATCCTTGTTGGTAAACACTGTGTATGCGACCGCGTAAAATTCTTTCTATTCTGAAGGTTTCTTGTTGGTAACTTTGCGTATTGTCTCATCGCTACTGGCATGCGAACTGTTGCTTTTGGGTATGTGCCAATCGGAAAATTTTCACTCGTGGTAGGATAGAAAATTCCGAGTTGAAAAAGTAAATATCTGTTGAAATGGAATCGTAATTTTTGCTATGCCAAATGGAGCATGAAAAGTTTATTCAGAAATTTTGACGTCTTCTTAGCGAATAAACCCTCAGTTGCCTAAATAGCATACTTTTTCATAATACAAGATTTCTTAAGACCCATTTGACTACTACGTTTTCTACTTCTTATTTTGTTATTAAAAATTATATTATGAGTTTTAAAAAATGTAATTGTTTTGCGTAAAATAAAATTATAAAAACAAAAATTGTGTAAACTTTGTTAACTTACAAAAAAAAAAAATTTTATTCATGATATGTATGTATTTTACCATTGTATGTATTTTACCATTTTATTCCACTTATAAAATATACTGAATTAAAATCAGTTTCAGTGTTAAAGTTTTCTTGTCAACCGGATCGGGAAAAATCGGTGTAAAAAAAATAGAATATACTGGATTAAAATCGGTTTCAGTGTTAAAGTTTTCTTGTCAACCGGATCGGAAAAAATCGGCCTATGCCTAAACGTTGCTATACCCGAAAACACTTACTGCCAAGCTCAATCGATTGTAATACGAAAGAAAATATTGACTCATACTCAGTTTATTAAGCAGCCAACCATAAAATATGCTTGAACACGAATTAACCCTTTATCAGCCATATTTTTAAATATTCAAAAAGTATATTTAAGGCTTTTATGGGTTAAGTTTTGTAATGAAAGAACCTATTTTGTAACTTTTTTTTTTAAACAGCTTTTAATTAGAAGGTTATCATTCAAATACGCTTTTAACTAGTCAGCAACCAAATATAAAAAAATGCCAGAATTTATATTCAATGCATTAGTTTTGTAAGGTAATATCAATAAAGAAAAACTTGATACATTGCTTCAGTCAAAATTCTCTTGCCCGTTGTCAAAATTTCTACTAGCCCCTCGGGCTACATGAATTTTTGACAATCATACTCACCTCATTGATGTCAAAAATTCTCTTTCCGACTGTCAAAAATTCTTTCCGACTGTTCTATGCGACGTTATGTGACGTCACATAAAATTAAATATGGAGCCCTCCAGTGGACAGAAAGTCAACTAAATCTCTAACTTTTAAACTACTTATCATAATTTGACAAAAGAGGTATCGTTGGAAGCGTTTTGATCGTCCGCTGGTTATAGGCAGGGTTGCCAGTTTGGTAATTAATTACCAAATTTGGTATACAATTTTTTTTTATAGTTTTGGTAACTTTTTTCCTTTAGTTTTTCCAAAAAATTCAAAAAATCAATTTGTTTGCAAGATTTATATAAAAAATTGTATTTAATACTAGGAACATTAAAAAAAAAAAATATCCAAATCGGTCCAGCCGTTTTCCGATTTTAGATAAATCAAAAAAAGTGGGCGCAAAGTGGGCGTGGTCAATTTTTCTTTCCGTAAAAACCTAAGTTGGACTATTACGAACATTTTAAAAAAAAATTATCCAAATCGGTTCAGCCGTTCTCAACTGATGCAATTACCAACGAACGACATTTGATTTTAATTTATATAGATTACATTAAACATTTTTTAGTGCAGCATAACCTTTATGTTTTGTATTGAACATTTCTCTAAGTTTTCCGAACGCATCATCTGAAAATATTGCGAATCATGTCAAAAGAAAATGTCAAAATATTTCAATCTTGAAATTTAACGTTAACAAAGAAGTCTTTTATAAAAACGAAGCTACAAAACAAGTTGGGTTTTAATACAATAAATAGCATAATGATTTCAAAGGAACTCTGCGAAATGAGAGACCAGCCTCATTATGTGTGGTTATGAGAAGAAGATTTTTAGATTTATAATTTAGATTTTTTTTTCGCCATCAGCTTTAGTTTAAGACAAAAATGTAAGAACCTGTTGTGTTCTAACAGAATAATATCTTTAAATTACATCAGTCCATTTCGATCGTATTTGACACCTTTGATTAGGAAATTTTTTACGCGGAATCGGAAAAGGGAGTTTTTATTTTTAAGATAAAGCTCTAGGACCTTTTGGACATTTTTAAGTTATTTGTTCCTGAATGTTTTTTCTTTGTTAAGTTTCCTGAATGTTCTTGAGGTTTATCTTAAAAATGAAAACTCTCTTTTTCGATTCCACTTGAAAAGTTATTTATAATAGGGCTGACCAGGTCTAACCATTTTTGTAAACAAATTCTTTTTCATCTTTTGTTTTGAAGATAATGGCCTTGAAAATAAATAAATTTTAAAACTTTTTCATAATAAACATATTTGCTACCGTAAATTGTCTGAATCATTGTCTTTGAAGTTTAAGCATTCATTTGACCTTTGCAGATATTGTGGATAATTCCAGATATATTTTGAAATAACGAAAATTGATTACATGAAAAATTTATAGAAAAAATTTCTACAGTAGCTTACTGAACAATTAGGGTTTTCCAACCGCTTGAAATTGCTTTGAATAAAATTAATAAAATTTTTGTTTCTTTCACAATATCTTTTCTAAAACGTAAAAATTTATCAGCAAAAGCTTTAAATACTTTGCAATAGTTTGCGCTTAGGAGCAGTTATTGGAAAAATAACTGTATATCATATTTTTTCATAACTCCTTAACTTGAGGTGAAGGTGAAAAGGTTTCCTTATATTTAAGATCAGTGCCCGTAGTTAGAATTGATATCCTATAAAACAAACGAACTGTGTAGTTTCTGATTTTTAGTTATTAAAAAATGATTAAAATTTAAACTTGAGGAAACCGATAATTTTTTTAGAGCATTAACTGCCATATCTTTGTATTAATTCATTTACTTTCTTAAAATCAATATTCATTGCCAATGAATGCGGTATATTTTTTTTAGTTCGTACTTATTTCAAATAAAAAAGATAAGGATCTCATTTTTAGACCATTAATTTATAATTTTTGTTTTTTTTTTGCAACAAAAAACTTACGTTTACCTGAATTGACTACTTCTTTATGATATTTATATTAATATAATAAATAAATTTTAAACAAGAAAAAGTTGTACCTTTTCTATATATGTGGTTATTTTTTTTATTTAATTCAAATAAAAAAGATATACGTCTCATTTTTATAAGTATATGAGTTTATGAATTTTACTTATTTTGTGATTTTTAGTTATTCAAAATAAAAAATTTTAAACAAGAAAAATGTAATACTTAATAATATTAACTAAATTTATTTTACCATTATTTCTGTTTATTAATTTTAAGTATTTTAATGTTGAATAAATGTTTTTTATTAAGAAAACTTATAATTTTATTGATTTTCTTATTTTAAAAAAATGTTTGTTTATTTAATTAATTTTTATTTAATTTTGGTAACTTTTCGATCAAATTTTGGTAACTAAATTTTTTTACAAATGGCAATCCTGGTTATAGGCCATGCGACGTCACATTAAATTAAATATAGCGCCCTCTATGGGACGTAAATTCATGAACTTAAAAAAATGTTTATAGTGACATAATTAACAGCTTTGTTTATAATTTGATCATCAAATAATTGCTTAGTAGTTATTACTTCCGATTATATAAAAATTATATTCGCAAAAAAATTTAAATAAAAAATTAGTTCAAAAAACTTTAGCCCGACTACTTAAATGCTTGCTCTAAAAAGTATGAAACAAGAAAGTATTTTCATCTGAAATAGTTATGAACAACTATTCAATATTTTATGTCTATTAAATAAACAACTTATGTACACATAATATATATGAGACCACATCAGCACCATGGTATGGATCCTTATAGAGCACTGCCTTATTTTCAGACACGCTCAGAGATTGAACATACCCCACAACGACTTCTGCAGAAGCTGTAGAGATGAGGAAGAATCTACAGTACATTTCCTCTGCACTTGCCCAGAGCTGGCTAAAAAACGCTTCCTCTACTTAGGCAACTGGTTTTCAATGACCTTGACGAACGCTCGGAATCCTCGGTTTACCGAATCCTAATGCTACCGGCTTAGTAAACAGCTCAAATTGGTTTAAAAAGAGATAGGAAAAATTAACCCTTGGTATTACAATGGGCCTCATTGGCCTAAGTGTGTCTCGTTTGAGGCAGCTACACAATCTAGCCTAATCTAACCTAACCTGCACATAATATATTTTATTATATTTAATACTAATTCATAGTGATGTTCAGAAGATATCCGTGGTCGTATGCCACCTACCCTAAAAAAAAATATATTCTTACGCGTAAGCGATCATGAGCTTTAGGACAAAGTGCATCACGCTATACATCTAGAGGGCGACGTATGAGTCATATCTAATAATGCATAACCAACGGCATCATTTTCACACTGCCGTGATTGGATGCATAAGCTCGAAGTGTGTGCGGAACAATTTTGATACGCACTCCGATGACAGAAAACTGTTTTTCGCCTTTATGACGTGGTAAACCTTTACGCCTTCACATGCAGCTAAGTTGTTGTCGATGCTCAATGGAAAAAACTGGTTAGCTGTTCGAGAAGATGATGAGGCCTGCAATGCCTTTATGTGTTTTGCCGATATTATATGTTTTTTATGTCCAATTTGGCAGCGTCAACGATATTAAAATCCGAGTTGCACGTTACACAATGTAAATCACTCATTGTTTTATTTTCTGTTGCAGGCAAAAAACGAAAACTTATTTCCGAATCCCAGATTGAATACGAACTTACGATGTTTTGGTGCCATTTCAACGAGCATGAAAAAATAAGAAATATTGGTTTTGCCACTTCATTTTTTTTGGGTGCTGTGACTTAATTTCTTTGCTTAATTGCAAGAAAAACTCTTCGAAATGGAATTTTAAAATTTGAAAAATGCAGAATTTTTAAAAATGTTAAAAATCTTGTCCAACACATTCGGACATGTGAACAAATAAATATTTGAAAAAAAAAATCAAATTCCAGTACAAAATCCAGTACATGATATAATCCAGTACATAGACCTCGAATCCAGTACGGTTGGTATCATTACATATGACTATATATCTTCGCTAGCGTGACAAACTATCGTAACCCACGCTTTTCTAAAAATTGAGTTAATACCACTATAACACTATAACACTTCTTATGCAAATACTCATCATTCCTCAAAGTACAGGGTCCGCCATATAACGTTTTTTTTCAACTAGTGCTTATTTCGTGAATGGTAACACTTAGCTCATGTCTGATTTGACAGATAATTAGTTTTATCCTTCCGCTGAACGAATATGGTTGGGTATACGCTTGAACAACGCTGACAAGTGGGCCTGTGATCGACTTACGGAAGATGCCGATTTTGCCAAAAAAATTTTCTTTTCAGATGAAGCTCATTTTGATCCTGGCGGGTATGTAAACAAGCAAAATTGTCGTATTTGGGGCACAGAAAACCCGCACGCATACATTGAAAAGCCGCTGCACCCAAAACGAGTCACTGTTTGGTGCGGATTTTGGCCCAGAGTCATAATTGGGCCATTTTTCTTCGAAAATGAGCAAGGAGTGGCCGTTACAGTCAATGGCGATCGTTATCGGGCCATGTTGAACGAATTTTTGTTCACAAAAATTGAAGAGGAGGATATTGGCAACATTTGGTTTCAGCAGGACGGCGCTACGTGCCACACAGCCGAAGCTACACTCGATGTTTTGCGCCCTCCTGTTTTTGAAGATCGCATTATCAGCCGCAGAGCTGATGTCGTTTGGCCACCTCGGAGCTGCGATTTGACACCGTTGGACTATTATTTGTGGGGTGCCCTCAAAGATAAGTGTTACGTCGATAAGCCAGAGACAATTGAACGCTTTAAAGGACAATATTCGTGAAGCCATTGGTGAAATACAGCTGCACACAATCGAAAATGTGCTTAAAAATTGGACCGATCGTGTAGGCAGCCGAGGCAGCCATTTGAATAAAATTATTTTCCATTATTAACCGGAAAAATTGTACTTTCAAATAAAAAAAGAAATTTGAGAAAATATCCAGTAGTTTTTTTTATTGAATTTTCAAAAAAAAAAATTATTTGGCGGACCCTGTATTTTGATCATACTTGTCATAGGTAAGCAGAAAACGCAAATGCCTGAAAGTCGTAACCAACAAAGTACAGTAGTCCCCGTTTAATTGCACAAGCAAAAATGCTTACACTTTTGTTTTATTAACCGGGAATCTCAATCAACGAAATCCCGCTCAATCAAAATGACCGGTTGCTCAATAAAAAAACAATACTCCTTAACTGCACTTTTTCTTTAATTACACTGGGTTTCACGTAAAATGTACCCTGGACCAAAGTAATGGACAATTTTTTTCATTTCGCGGATTTTCAAGATATCGGTAAAAAGGCGTGTTTTAGGTAGTGGATCAACTCAAACCAAAATATCTCGTTATTGGTAAATTCGAGAGTAATATGTTATATATTCTTGAAAAGGCAATGAAATTACGCATTTAGTGACATTTTATTTCGTTTTCCAGAAAGCCGTTAGCCACATTTTTGTGGCTAACAAATGTCGTGACAAATGGCTAACATTTTCACATGGGTGAAAATTAAGCGGAATTTTTAAATTGATTTTACTCAATGGCTCACATTTTTATGAGCAAATAACCGGGGAATTCAAATAAGCGGGAATCAATAAATGGGAATAACACCGTACATTTCATATGGGAAGGTAATATTGACACAATTTTTCGTTTGTTAAAGCGGGGAAATCAATTAAATGTGATGCAATTAAGCGGGGATTACTGCATTTAAATACAAATTTTTACAAACAGCAGTAACCTACAAATTTTTAAGAAATATGACGGTCTTAAATCGGCATCGGTTGAAATTCAAGAATCGACATCGGTTTTGTATCGGCATCGGTTGAAAAAAAGAATTGGCATCGGTATAGTTAAAAATGCCAGCTTTTTTACCGATACAATTACATGTACAATGTAATTAGTTAGTTTCATGATTCGAAAACTACATGAAAAAAATTACACGTGAGTCTTCTTGTTCCCAACTGAAACATTTTTACGATTGTGATCGAATATCTTTGAGCTCTTTCGTCTAGTGTTGCAAGTGAGCAACTTTTAAGTGCTGCAGGACAATTATACAGCGATAGGAGATTTAGTTTAAGAGGTTTAAATACTGAAAATTGCTTTTTTACATTATAATATTCAATTGCTTAATTTTGATCACTGTAAAGCTGTAAAGCTGATCACTGTTGAAAACTGTAAAGTTTTTCAAAGTCCTTGATAATAATTTACACACATGCTGGATATTTAAATATTTTACATTTTATGCTGAATTAGAAGGGCTTTTATATTTTGAATAAAAAAATAAAAAAAAAATAAACTGGCCATTTCAGTCCTTGGAAGAACTTTGACCTAGCTTCTATTGATCAATTGTGTTGTGCGTGTTGTTAAATGTTTGATCACAAATGACCGAGAACTGGACCTACGTGTTTTATGCCGACTCCGAAGGGCTTATGTTCTCCAGAAGCTTTACATGGCAATTTTTACTCTCTGAGGTTTGCCATTGTCTGCAGAGAGGTGACGACTGAACGGAAAAATTAATTCAATTGAAAAAACTTTTCTGTCTGAGCTGGAATTGAACCCGGGCTACCGCGGTTCTTTAGCTTAGAGGCCACGCACTCTACCCACTAGGCTACGGTAGCCACGATAATAATAAAAAAATACATGAACATAATTCGGGTCGCGATCAAATATCTGTAGTAATAAAACTCATTTTCTGGTTGTTTGTTTGTTTGTTTGGCCTCTATACAAATCTAAACGGCTCAACGGATTACACTCAAACAAGGTATACATATTAAGTGCATCCTATCTTAAAATGTAACATACTTAGTTATTGCCACATCCCCTCCCGAATTTTTTAACTAACGTTAATTTTGTTATTATAACTTGTTACGATCGGAGTTTTTTGAGTATTTAACTTTAAAAATTGTTTGTTATTTTGACATCAAAACCACTCACATATATTCAAAATTGGAGAAATTTTCAGTACAACGACTTTTTCATAAAACATCGTTACCTAAGAATGAGAAAAAAACGACATGAAAATTTGAAAGACAAAGTTTGGTCTTTCGATGCAAATATCTCCGCTGTCCATTAATATATTTCTTTCAAATTTTCTTTTTTTGTTCAAAAGTTCAATAAAAGCACTTCACAAAAATTAGTTGAACTGTACCGTTAAGTCAGTATATATATGTTTTATGATTATGTCAAAAAATGTCCAAAATATTGACTTTCTACTCAAGAAATGACTCAAAAATTGTTTTTGTTGTAAAAACGAAATTAATTAAAAATTGCACATCTGGCTTCCTTTCATATGATATAGAATTTATTTGCAAAAATTATTCCAGTTAAAAAATATCAAAAGTTATGGATAAAAATATGTTTTTTTCATACCAGCTATATTAAAATTCTCTATCCTAAATATTTTCCTTATATTAGTACGTCTATATTTTTGCCACCCCACTCCCCTTAGTTTTTAAACCTTTAAAACTCCTTTCAAGCTAAAAACTTTACGCTTTGTATGCTGCAGAAGCGAAAATAAACTTTCCGTAGGAAATGCATTGCGTTTTTGACAGCAAAAAGGTAGCGACATTTTGTTTTCGTTGGCTAGTACGCTGTTGAATCGTAAAATTTGTTCAAAGCAGCCAAGTTTACAAGCATGATTGGAGAAATAAAATGCCAAAATTTCGCTGTCTTTTATATGTCGATACAATTAATTGGCGTGAAAATTTGACATTCAACAATATATTGTTTAACTAACACATTCAACAAATACGTTATGGTAAGTATGTGCTAGTGTAGAGTCTACACCAAAACTTCGGGAGCGGGTCGAAATTTTTCTTACAAAAATTGTCCTTGACCAAATTCACCCTCACAAAATTTCCATTTTAAAAATTGACCCTTTTTAAAATTTCCCTTTTTTAAATTGTGCTTTATAAAATTACCCTTTACGAAAATGCCACTTTTACGAAAAGAGCGCGCTTTTCCACAGTATCAACATATTATTTTTTAATTTATTTTTTGTACAATTTCGTAAAGGTGAATTTTGTAAAGGGAAATTTTGTGAAGGGTACATTTTGTAAAGGACAATTTTAAAAAAGGGCAATTTTGTAAAGTACAATTTTGTCAATTAAATGTTGTATAAGGGCAATTTCGACCTCATCCCCAAAACTTCGCGTGTAGAATTAAATGCCTAAAAATTTTCGTTCCTACAGCATACTAAGTTTAAGGCTGTGTGCGAATTGATCCAAATGCGACCCAAACTAAATAGTGTCGATAAGGCAGGGCTTCGTAATTAAATCTTTACGCATTTATTGAAGCATTAAGGTAGCTCGAGAATTTACTAAATTATTTAGGAAGCACTGCTTTATCGACCCAATTTAGTTTAGGTCGCATTTAGATCAATTCGCACACAGCCTTAGTCGTGAAAAGTATGCTGGAAAATGTTCTAAATTAGAAGTAAACACTGTATTACCAACACTGTTCCAATAGTTTAGAAAAGTCGGTAACTTTTAGTCAATTTAGTTCTTTCGTACAAAGCCTAAACTTGCAGCAAAAAACATAAGGGCACTTCTTGCACTGTTCTTGCAGTTTTTTCAGCTGGATTTATGTCGATCAACTGTTTACGTCGATAATATTGTAACAGGTGGCTGCATATACTATAATTGGAAATTAAAAAGCGACTGCTGTCTTAACATACACCTTTTTGCAAATTTACATTAAGAAACGACTGTAAAATTTTTCGCATAAAAAAGGAATTCTGAAGATTTAAGAAATTAACTATCAGACTCAGTTTATTTTATTTTTTATTGTGGACACAATTTAGGAAGTTTGGTGTCCATTTTCCTTTTTTTTACAAATTTGATTTCCTTATGCGAAGTGCAAGTAAAATTTTTGCCGTAACCGGTAAATTCAGTTTAAAACTAAAAAACAATTTTTAATTGTGAAAAAACAGTGATAAAATTATTCTTTCGTTAAAAAAAGCACGGTAAATTGTTTAACTAATATTTTTATAGTGGTTAAAAACTTAAAATTCAACATGTTTTTCAAAATTCCAAAGTTTAAAAAACATTCAACAGAGAAGAGTATATTAAAATGTTTATATAAATTACTCTCGAGTAACACCGGGTATATCTGCTAGTCTATTGATAAAATAAGTACAAAAATTTTTTATAAATAAAGGGTTTTCTTTTATTGAAATGAAATTTTAATTAGTGTTTGACCTATTAATCGGCATGGGTATCACCAGGAAATTCTTGCTTCGAATAGGCATCGGCTCAAAATTAAAGAATCGGCATCGGTTGAAATTTAAGAAAATGCAATCAACATAGACATCTGTGCAAAAATCGGCAATTGGTCGAGCACTAATTGTAACCTCGGTTATGTTTACAGATAAACACTTCTGTTTACTACTTTGCAAAAAAAAATATTTCTAAATTTGGCATATCAAAATTAAAAAAAATATTAAAAAAACACTCAAAATATCCTTATGAAATAATATTTTATGTTACTTTACCGTTGTGGCAAATTTTAAGATATTGCATTTTTCCTTGTGTCACTTTTTTTTTATATCTAAACATTTTTTCCATTTTTAATACAATATATTTTATTTTACATAACTAATGTACTTTAATTTAATTTTTTGCAATGTGAATTTTTTTGCATATATTTTGTTGCTTGAATTAAGCTTAATATACATAGAGTGCGGTGGGGTGAAGCGTTTCGCTATTTTTTTGGAGGCTCACAGTACCCCTAAAAATTATTATTTCTGAATGGATTTTCTATGCGCTTGGATTTGAACATTTTCGATTTCGGCAAAAAATTATGGAGATACTTTGAAAATGTTCGTTATTCGATTTTTGAAAAATTGTGGGGTGAAGCGTAAAATAACTTCCCGTTTTCATGTATAAACATCAGCAACATAGGCCTATCGCTAAACTCTCGTCGATTCCAAAACTTTTTGAGCGGCTCATGTATGATTGTGTGAAGATTCATTGTGGGAAGGTCATAACAACTCGTCTGCATGGATTTGTTATTGGCAGATCCACTGACTCTAACCTAGATTTTACAACATTTTGCTTAAATTCAGTTTATTCAGGTAACCAGGTCGATTGTATTTACACTGATTTTAGTAAAGCATTTGATAAACTACCACACAAATCAATTATATTTAAACTAAAGTTAATGGGTTTTCCACAATTTTTTGTAAGCTGGATTTAATCGTATCTGACAGAGCGATCTTATTAAATACGATTTCGAGGTGTATTGTCTGCTGAATTTATTGCTGAATCAGGTGTTTCTCAAGGTAGACACCTTGGTCCACTTCTGTTTATTTAAGCCATTAATGATGTTACCCCCATCATCAAACACTCTCATCTGCTCATTTTATGTAGATGCTATGAAAATAAACAGAACAATAGATGCTTAAGACAATTCAGATCTACTCCAGTCTGATTTAAAATCCTTTGAAGTTTGGTGTTCTAAAAATAATATGTTTCTAAATCCAGATAAATGCCAAACAATGACCTTTTCGCGAAAAAGGAATAACTTAACATTTGATTATAAGATAAAAGATACTGTTTTAAATCTGAGATTTAAAGATTCTGTCAAAGATCTTGGCATATGCATGGATTTTAAGCTACCTTTTAGCGTTTGTATTTTTTTTTTCTTTTTTGAAAAGATCAACGAGCCAAGGCTTATATACAAACAAGGTATAAGCATTGATAGCGTGTATAAAAAAGCATTTTCTATGCTCGGGTTTATAAAACGCTGGGCGAAGGAATTTAATAGTATGATTACAACTACAACGCTGTATTATTCTATTGTGCGTCCTCACTTGGAGTATGCAAGTCAGATTTGGTCCCCAAGTTACAATGTACATGCTCTAAGGGGCTTAAGTAAAACTGACACTTTAGTCCTTCCTCCTTATAAGTATCGTTTAATACTATTAAAAATGCAATCTTTAAAAGAGAGAAGGAAGTCTGCAGATATCGTCTATTTACACCAACTCATAACTGGTGTGTTCGATTCACCAGAACTCCTAACTTTTATAAATTTTAACACTAACCGTAGAAGCAGTAGAAACGCTAACAACTTAATGTACTTACCTTATAGCAGGACAAATTATATGGCTGCTGCTCCTTTAAATCGCATAAGTATCTTTGTTAACAACTCTAGCTTTTTGATGTTAACTTATCGAAAGGTCAACTCAAAAGTAGATTGAAAACTAATGTATGATTAGATCTATGTAAACGCATAGTTTATTGTAATGTCTTGCGTTGTCCCTGAGCCCAACCCATATTATGGTGGGTAAATTTTTTTCACTTAAGATTATTTTGGACCACTTTTATCAATATCGCTGAGATATTTCAATGATATTAAGGTTAGTTCCTAAGATGATCTAATGAGGAGAAAGTACGAGAAAGCTGTAATAGCTGAACTCTATTGTTATCGCATGAAAACATAAATCGGTTTAATGGCCTCAGGCAGGCTCCTAAGTCAGCAAGAAACTAAAATACTGAATAAAAGTTATCGAATCCAATACAAACTTTTTTTATTTGCGGCTCAAAAATAAATAAAAAATATGAAATGAAAAATAAGTTAAAAAACGACTAAAAATATATTATTAATCGCTAATATCGAGGTCAGAATCGCAGTTTCGACACGTATAGTAGTCACGGTTGCCCATGTCAACGATTTGAATTGTTCGAATTCAATTTTTTTGGAATCAATTCCGAACACAACAAGCAGAAGTCTTGGTCTTCTTCGGAAGAGGGCTCCTGACGATGACACTATTTCTTGTCTTTTTTGCATGTCGATTTTTGAGATGTGCTTCTCTTCTTCCTCTCAGCACTTTTCTTTGCTGCGTTAAGAAGCTCCGAACGTTTTTGAGGGGAAGTTAAGATGACTGACTTCATCGCTTTTCTGTCACGACTTGACTTCGACTTTGCTGCAGCAAATTTTATCGGGCCAACATCAACCAAAGTTGAACGAAGTGAACATGTGGAAGCAGAGGCGGATGTAGAAGCCTGATCTGATAGGCCGAATATACTAGCACCTTCTGATGTAGACACCACCTTGTTCGAGCCAACGTCCGTATTATCAAGAACGACGAGCATATTTGGCACATTTTCTTTCGCCGCTAATGTTTGCCGCAAGAAAGTCGTTATAGCTGAATATGCTCGCGTTCAGATGATCAGGACCAGATCTAATATTCCGCTGAGTCACAGACTGCATCATGGCCTTACCAGGCCCGGCATATAGTGTATTTCGAGCACACGGCCAACATGCGACTGACACCATTCCATACATTTGAGTGAACGCGTGCTTGAAGGGCCCGAAGACCGAAACATCTAAAGTCTGCATTTGCCGGCTGCAATGTGGTGGAAGAATTACAACCTCGATATCGTTGGCTATGCACGAGTCGACAACTTCAATGGACATGAGTGGTATGTGGTTGCCCATTATCAGTAGCATTGGATTGGTCTTGGCAGCAGACGTATGCTTGGTGAAATATTTCATGTATAGGATGAAATGATCAGTGCCCTTCCAGCCTGAAACATTGACGTAACCGATGGAACACGGCGGTGCGTTATCAAGGAAAACACCCTACATATTCATTCGTGGGAAGAGAAACATCGGCGGAATGGTGTTTCCAGCCGCGCTTACTGCAACTGCCATAGTCACATTGGTTCTTTTTTCCGCTGAGGAGAACTGGCACACAACGGCGCCCTTTTCGGCAACGACTTTCACAACGTTCGTGGGTACAGTGGGTAGCCCGGTTTTTTTTCATGTTAGACACTCTAGCTTGATTGAAAATTGCTGGGCCTTCGCTATTGCTTCTTGCAAGTTTGAGAAAAATTCATGGACTGCTTCCTTGCAAAAATCTTTTGAACGTGCAGCACTTGTTGACTGTGGTTTACGGAGCTTCAAGTTCGGGTGGCGACGCATAAACGCGTAGTACCAGTCTTTGGTTCTGCCTAACCAGCAGGAAACTTAAGACCAATCTTAACAGCGAAATTGTCGGCCATGAAACGAATCTTATTGATGCTTAGGCAGTAATTCATCTTAGCACATGAAATTATGTAGCACACCAATTCCTTCTCTTGAATTGCCGAGAACAGCTATATGGAGAAATAACACTAAATACGCATTAAAACGGAGGTTGTGCAGTGAAATGCTTCACCCCACTACAACCATTTTTAAAACACGGCTGACACAACCACTTGATAGACATTTCACAAACACTTCATATTTTTAAACAACAACATTAAACCAAAACGACTGATTATTTATCTTGAATTTGTGGTGAGTAGTTGGCATAAAACACGATAAATTAACTCGACCAAAAAACTTTTGGAAAAAAATGTTTACCACTGTTGTGAAAAAACAACACAAGGTACGTCTGAACGCTTCGCTGTATCATGAAAAACTGTGCGCGCTGTAAAATTTCACAGGTGAAACGCTTCACCCATCGCACTCTACATATATATATAAGCAATATTAAATAAAAAAATTTGTTGCTTTAATTAATTTTTCATATAAAAATTGTGGGTTACGACACCTAACAAATACTTAAAAGTAAAAAAAAAATTCACACACCGAAGTACAGTTTCAAGGAAATGCTTAGCTAAATTTTTATTTACACAATTTAAGACACAATAATAAGGTACCCAAAATAATAAATAAGTTTAATTTTTAAGTGGTCACGTGAAAATAAGTCTAAAATAAGCAGTGAAACAGTAACCAAAACAGAAAAAAGGCAAAAAAAATTTAAAAAAATTATGATTACGACAGTTTGTCACGCGACCGACGATATATGTTTCGTTCATAGCAAATAGGGCTTTTATTTTTATTGAAAGCAATAAGGCTATGTAAAAAACGTATCAGCAAAAAGGAAATGTAAAAGTCTTATACGATACTTCGAACTAGGGATGAAAAATAACTTTTTCAAAATTTTATCAAACCAAAATAAAAATTTTACTTTTTGGCTTACAGTTGCACTATTTTCTTTTCCATGAAAAATTAAACTTTATGAATATATATAATTATTTATTTTAAATAAAAAAAACACAGCAAAAATAGAAAAACAATCCAACATAGTTAACATAAAACTGCATATTCAGTTTTTAAAATTTAATCGTGAACATGTGCTTCGTCCTCTTCTTCAATAGAAATATTTTCAGAAGTCATAGCATTTTTAATATCTTTTGTTTTTATTTAAAAAGAAAGACAAATAACAAGCAGACGATTTCTGCACCTCGTTTTGATTAAATTTAAAAGCGAAAATATTCTTTCACAATTTACTGAAAAATGTTACACTGATAAAACCCCAATTTTAATTCCAAATTCAAAATTTCGGAAAGCCGGTCCGAAAATTTAATTTTAAAGCCTTTTCAATTTATTGCACATTAATGCCTACGTGCTAGAAAGAGAAAACAACATACACCTAATCCTGTTTTTGCACGGTACATACATTAAAAATAAAATAGTATCTACAACTGATCAGAGTGGCAGTGCGTTTGAATATAATGTAAAAAGGGTTGCGAAAATGCACAAAAACGGCACTGAAAACTTTATGAAATTTAAAAAAATAGCAAAAAAGATCAAGTCGATATGATGAAGATCAAATGCATCAAATGCATCATTATTATCACTATTATCAATATTATCATTATTATCATTATTCTGTTGATTATTATCACTATTATCAATATTATTATTATTAGCATTATTATTATTATTATTTTCATTATTGTCATTATTAACATTATTATCATTATTTTCATTACTATCATTATTATCATTATTATCTTTATTATTATTATCATTATTTTCATCATTATCATTATTATCATTTTTATCAATATTATCATTATTATCACTATCATTATTATTATTCTTTTTATTATTATAATTTTTATTATTATTATAATTATTATAATCATTATCATTAGTATCATTATTATTATTAGCATTATTAGCATTATTATCATAATTATTATTATTATATGTTTCAAAGTATTTTCGCAATAAATGTTTTAAATTGAGTCTTTTTGTATTTTTTTCCAACGTACAAAGTCGCCTTAAGCAAGAAACGAAGATTTTTTTAAGAGGAAAAATACACTACTTGTTATATTTTTCCCAAACTATGGGAGTATCTTCAAGAAACCGTTTGCAGCAAAATTATTATTCGAAAAAATTGGATAATGATGTTACTGCAATAAACGATTTAATTATAATTCTTAATTCGATTTTAATTCTCTTCAGGTTCATAACTCAATGAACAGGTACGAAGGGAGAAATATGGCCTCAATATGGCCGAATAGCCGAAACTTTTGGTAAAAACTTCTTGCATCAGTCATTTAATTCAAATACAAAAGTATTTACAACGCATTGTACAAAACAAGAATTATGAATTCGTCTATAATTTGATTTATCGTGTTAACGCAAAACATTTTGGTTAATTTTATGCGTTCGATACTATCATTTTTGATTTTATCATCTCTATTGCAATTTATATTAAAGTTTTATAGGCACTGAAGCCAAAAAATGATAATTAAACTTCCGAACGAATTATGCGTGAGTGGAATAAAGAAAAAGAACACGCAATATTTCTATTTTTATAATACTTAACTTACAAAAAAATCAAAAATACTTTGTTTTGTAGTTCTAAAAAATGTACATTATAGGTGCATACTTTTTTGATTGTGTACGGAAGATATAAAGTATGCAATACTTTTGTAATAGAAAATAAAAATGAAAAATGATCTAATTTATAATACTTTTTTTATATTAAATTTTTTAATAATACTTTTTTATATTAAATTTTTTCTTATGAGTATGAAAGTACTTTTATTTCCTTTTAATAAAAAAAAATTATTTGTAAAAAACTTCAATTTTCATATTAATAACCAGTTTCGGTTTCGGCCAAAAATTATAAAATGGCCGAATATTCGGTTTCGGTCAAAATTCCGGTTTCGGTCGGACACTAGTTACGAAGAAGAAAAACTTACCCTATACAGTGTTCGTAGCGCGTATGACTTGCGGATGGAATTATTCTGTAGAGTAGTCCGACTTGTTTAATATTCTTTAATCTCTGAAATACAGGAACCGCTATAATACTCGAAATATCATGATTAATGGTAAACGATCCATAGATGACGTCCGAATACTCCATCTATAAAGAAAAGATAATATAGGTTATAAACGTTTGAATGCCTTCAGATATTAGATATACTTGCTTTAAAAATAAATTTTTACACAATAAAAGATGAAAATGTCCATTAATCTCGCAACTCTGCACAATGTAAGATTTTCTCAATCCAATATAACAAAATATGTAAAAAAGACGTACAAAATAATCATTTTTTTTTTATATAATATATTATATTATAGCGAAATAACAAAGATTTTTTAACGGAAGTCGAAAAATAGTCGTTTTAACTATATCTCACCCTAAAACAAGCCTTTTTTTATTAAGTGTATAAAAGGCATGTTGCAAGGTGTGTTTAATAATATTTACTTAATAGTAAATATCATGTTCCGCTGTTTGGGGAGATTATAATTTCCTGGTCGCCGCGAGTTGACAATGTTTTTGTGAAGTACTTTTAATAGAAATAAGAATGACCGAAGGAAAAATCGGTTAATTATTTGTTTTGAGTTATCGATTTTTTAAAATAATAAGATAGGCTATAAATTAAAATAAACTAAATCCGTTCGTTCTTTTACATTTTATAGCAGCTTGTATGTTTAAGTAAAATATTTGCTTACTTAAAACCACAATTTTCTCAAAAAGTTGTTCTGCTTTCTTACTCCATATTTCCTTATATCAACATTATAATAAACAACAACTAAGCTTGGAAAATAGTAGGAATACTATAAACGATTTAGATAACCAAAACAAACTCTGGAAAAAGTCACCAATATTTGGCTTTATTTTTTTATCGTAAAAACTGTTTAGAAAATCCATACAAAGATTGCATGGAATCGCAAATTATGCAGTTTTTGGAAGATGTGAAGTCTATCTATCCTGGAATCGTTGACAGAAGGTACGCGCTGAGTTGAATTGCAGTTTAAATATCGATTGAATCAGAAAATGTACAACATGTTGTTCCCGAAAAACATAAGCAAGTTTTAACTATCCAGGAGGAGATCGAAGAATTGGAAGAAGAAAAGGAAGTATAAGAACTCGTTGAAGATTTCTATTAAAGTTATTAATTAGATTTTTTTTCTAATATCAAAAGTTTTCAAAAATAGTGCATAATTACAGTTTAGGGACCAAGGCACCATAAAAAATGGATTATAAATTATGAAATTCTATTAAAAAGATAATTATATCCAGATACATGTGATTTCCTCCTGTACGGAATGTTAAAAACAAACTTGAAATGGTAACTTTTCAAAATTTCACGAATTTTATCTACTAAACAACTTGCAAGCGGATTTTTTTAGCTGATATACCCGGTGTTACTCGGGGGAACAAACGTAAAATTTTGATGTTTAGGTTTTATTCGTTCAGAAGATAACGATTTTTAGCCAGAAAAAATAAGATTTTGACGTAAAGCGTATGGAAATATGCAAAATGGTTTTTTTTTCATTCTAAGGAAACGGCATTATTAGAAAAAGACGTTGTACTAAAAATTTGTGAAATCTTGAAGATATGTGAATTTATTTGGTGTCAAAATTAAAGAATTTTTTTAAAATTAATTAAACAAAGCTTTTCGCTAAAAAAAGTATGCTAGTTGATTGATTTCCCTTACTTGTAAAAGGGTGGAAACGGCGTGGCCAAAACTAATTATGCCAAAGCTTAATCTAAGATTCAAGTAAAATGTGAGCCAAATTTGAGTTAAAGCCGTCCAGCCGTTAAGATTTGTATTCTGGTCAAACAAACAGAAAATGATTTTTATTAATGTAGATAATTAACTTTCATATAATTTTATCCCGTGAATTTTTCCGATATTTTAAAAGCTATTTTGCTACTTGGGGCAAAGAAAAATCCAATAAATAAGAGATTATTTAAATGTTATATGTTATATGTAAATGGTAAAACTAACCCGACTTTATTTTATTAATTAAGATTAATGTGATCAAATTAATACAAATATTTATTAAGTAATAGTTTATTAAGTACAAAAATTAAGAATTTCAATAGCGTATCAGCAAGACATTTACTTTATTGAAGCTATGTATTTTGCTGCATGCAGGCAGCGGCACCGAAATATTCTGAGAGGTTCTTGTTTTTATTTAACAGAAAATTATTTTTATTAATATATATGCATTTGACAAACACGATTGATTTGTGTCTAAGAAAAATATAGTACACAGCTGTCATTGTCATTTCACTGTTGTCATTTAATTTTATAGCAAATTCTATTAGGAAATTATTTTAGTTTATTTCAACTTGAATAAAATGTACTTTCGATAGCTCAGTCGGCTCAACCATCAGTTTTGAAGCTATGAGGTTGTGGGATCGATTCTCACAAATGAGCTAAAATTTTGAGATTATTCAACGAAATATCAACAAATTTTGTATCTTTTGTTTTAGCGGAGCTGTAATCGTCCAAATTTAAAATGTCTTTTTTTCATGTACAAATACACTTAATCAACAGTATTTTTTTAAATTTTAACTTTGGACAATAACAGCTCCGCTAAAACAAAATATAGAAAATTTGTTGATATTTCGTTGGATAATCTATAAATTTTTGCTCCGCTACAGCACATGACACGAAAGTGATTGATATACTGATGAAAAAGTTGATATTTTTTCTAAAATACAAAATATTATTTTTTATTTTATGGTGAGTAGCTTAGATTCTAGATCAATAATACTAAACACGTACCAAAACCGTAAAACACCCTGTATCTTGAAAGTTGTACAGTGTGGGAGGAAACTTCATAAAGTTTTATACTCGCCTTATCACGAGGAACCACCACCCGAGGGAATTAATTCTATATCTGTTGCACCTTGTATGTAATTCATGCGGCTTTAAATATAAAAATACAGGTGTCCCTATTTATTTTCACATGACTGTATATAGATTTGAGCTTAAGAGGTCCAGGTATATACAACAAAAATGTGAAAAAGCATATTGGTAATTAGGAATTGGTAATTGTACATTTCAATTCCTCAGAAATGTAATTGGAAAAACTTTTCAATTACATTACAGAAGTTGTAATTGGTAATTGGACATCTCAATTCCTCAGGAATGGAATTGGAAAAAATTGTCAATTCCATTACAGGAATTGCAATGGGTAATTGACCAATTCAACAGTGGGAGTCAAGTAAAGTTTTCTAATACATAATGAAGTAGTTTTGAGTTAGTGAAAAAATAATTGAAATTTTTACTTCAAATAACAATTCCTGTAATAGAATTGACAATTTTTCCATTCAATTTATGAGGAGTTGAAGTGTTCAATTACCAATAACAATTCCTTTAATGGAATTTAAGATTTTTCCAATTCCATTTCAGAGGAATTAAGGTGTTCAATTACCAATTACAATTCCTGTAATGGAATTGACCATTTTTTCAATTCCATTCCTAGGAATTAAGGTGTTCAATTGTAATTCCTGTAATGAAATTGTCGATTTTTTTGCAATTACATTCCTAAGGAATTGAGAGGCCCAATAACCAAAAGTAATGACTACTTTTCGACCCAGCTCTGGGTATATATAACAAATATATCAAAAGTATTGTTGAATTTGAAAAAAATTTTAAGCTTTTGTATATCAAATGAAAGGTAAAGTTTCAGACCTGAAAAGTAAAAAATACTTTTAGCAACTTTATAGGCAAATCTATGAGAAAATAACGCTTTTATCAGTAATAAAAAGATATTTATAATAAAAATCGCTTATAAAATTAAAAATATTTGTAAAATATATTTGATTTGTATTTGTTCTGAAAGATAGTTTAATTATCTTTCAAATAACGTATCAATCAATATTCAACATCCGTTGGTTATGGGCAGATATAGATGTTTTCTTGAACAGATCTTCTAGATCACATCTATTTCGGCTATCGATTTTTTGATCGACCAAACCTATTTTTTTCGTTGTTTTCGCGGCGCCCAGGAAATCGTAATCGTGCCCGTTGTTTGACCGGAATGCAAAGCAAATATCACTTTTATTTGCATCCTAGATAAGGTTATCTTAAGCTTAGTTTAGACAACGCCCCTTCCGCCCTTTTTAACTAATGCAAATGTACTTATTAAACTCTCGAAAAAGTATTTTCGAGAAGTAACATTCTCATATCTTCCAAATTGAAGAAATTTTTAGTGTAAGGACTTTTTACAGATCTCTTTTCCAAAAAAAGTATTCTAATGACATCAAGTTTTGCCAGGCTTGACTTTGACCTCAAATATGCACTTCGGTATGGAATTTTTCAATCATGATAGCAGAAACTTCATTAAATTACACTGAAATTAATGTATTGACTTGGTATGTTACACATAAGCTTTGATATTTAAAACGTACTCAGTTTGAAAATTAGATACAACGCACGCCCCCACCAAACGACATCAGCTGTAAAACACTGCTGTCGGTTGTATTTTAACTTTGGCACAGTCAAAAATAATTTCTTACCAGTTTCCTATGAATCTTTCTATTGGCTACTGATTTTTCTCAACTCAACATTTTCATCAACATCAACTAATTAAAAACTAAGAACACAATTGAAATGCTCTAGTCTTTCCACGATTCCTTTTCTAATTTGCAATTTTTTTACTCTTAGTTAAATATTTAATACTCAATTGAACTTTAACTTTTTGTAATTTGAAGAAAACCTTTTTCTATTAATATTTTAGCTATAAACTATTAGCATTGAAGTTCTTAGTTTTCTTGCTGCACTTATGTTTGTTTTCATATAATTTGTATAATTTGCTTTCACACTTTATTAAAATTCTTACTTATTGTAATACGAGACTTCATGATCCATATAGTCATAGGTTTTTTGTTTTCTAAGTAATTTCTGTAATTGAAAACGCTTAGTTAGCGCTTGTTTATACATTTTATTTTGATCACATTTCGAATAAAAATTTCTATTTATAAATGAATGGCGCAGGAGGAGTGACATTTTTTGTCTTGGCGAAACTTATGAACATTTTTTAACATTATCAATGATTATGTTGTAAGCTCACAGTGAGAATCATTTTTAATTATTATTATTAATTAAAGTTTTTTATATGACCTTGTTATTTGTTATGTTGATTTTCTATGATTTAAATACAGATTCTAGATGGTTGATAGCTTAAATCATTCTTGATTTAAACACAAATTCTAGTTGTTTGGTAGTTTAAAATCGTTTATTGAGCTAAAGGTCAGGTTAAAACAATTAATTGCTCTAACGAATTTTTCCAAAGAAACAACAACAATATTTTTCAATATGAAAAAGAAAACATCACTTGCTGAATTTATTGCAATTTCGGCCCTGCTACAGTGGGGCCAAAGTCAAAAAACGTGCGATTAATTGAGAGGAGCACTGTACTCAAAAACTGTGTATATGGTTATACGTATTATAACAACATAGGTGAAAAACACTGTTCTTCAAAAAAATTTTTGTGGAAAATTTTTTTTTTGCAAAGTAAGAGGTTATAATGATTTTTCGATGTTTTTATAATAAAACTAATGTTAAAAGCAAGCAATAGTATTGAAACTTAGCACACTGATTTTTATAACACTTTAAGTTTAAAAAATAAATATTGGGCACATTTGCCTAGGAGGCGTGGCACCTCCCATATAGACTGAACAGCTATTTTTCCTCTTAAAAGTAAATACCTTAAACTACCTATTTAATTGTACTTGAAGTAATATAAAATTATAAACCAAATAGGTCGACTGACATGAGTAGGCATGGTTTTGAAAATATACTTTAACTTACCTACGTGGGTGTGGCTACGCATATATTGAAGGTATTTAAGTCTAAATATTTATGTGAAAAATTATGAATATATAATAAAAATGATTTTAACAAACTTTTCTTTACAATAACATATGTATATTTATTAGTAAAATTATTCCAAATCAGAATCCACATCGTGTTCGTAGGCAATTTAGTCATCAAAATCAACATCATCTTCAGACATCTATTCATTGTTAGTATAATCGGTTTCATTTAGATTAATTGTTGGACATATCAGTTGATCTAAGGCTGTTTTAGCAAGATGGTGTAACTTTCTTTTTCCTCAAACTTGAAATTTTTGGATCTGATGTTATAAAAAATTTATTAAGTATATCCTCATTGATTTTTTCATGGCTACATTTCCGTGAGCTACAGTAGTGGACTAAAGTGGATACATAATTGAATATTTTTAAAACTGTATTGATAACTTTTGTTCAATTTGTGATATCGAAGTGTAATTTTTCCAGTGTATATCTTGTACTCTCTTTACTATAAATACGTAAAAAAACTAAATGATTTCGTTCAAGAAACATGAAAGAAATATATATAAGTATTTCATAACCGCATTTATCCAAGTTTGTCCAGTCTTAGCCTTTTTTGTTTATCTATTCGTAGTCCCGTTAGATTTGAATGTTTTTGTTGGAAGAACTGCATTACTGTTTCATTAAAGAGTAACAAGCCATAAAGCGAACACACATTTGATTTAATTTGATTTTCGTATTAAAAAAATAACAATATTTTTTTACAACCAAAAAACATATTGGGGGTTGGAATTAGTTTTAAAGGTTTTCTAAGAGATGGCGTAACTATCAATAGATCGCATCGGGCACACCTGTGACTATATTCATTTCAAAGCACATTGTCTAAGCTTCATTTTTCAGTATGTGTCATTCCACTGAAGTGTAAACAACATTAATTTTTTTTTCTTTGTGAACATGTCGACTTTCGTTCCAACAAAACGCAATTTGCGGGAAGGTATACTTTTGTGCTTCCATTTGAAGAAAAAAGCGGTTGAAGCACAACGCACGCTTACTGAGGCTTACGGGGACTATGCTCCATCGATTTCTACTTGTGAGTACTGGTTCCGTCGGTTTAAAAGTGGTGATTTTGATACGGAAGACAAAGAGCGTCCGGGCCAGCCGAAAAAGTTTGAAGATGAGGAATTGGAGGTTTTGCTCGATGAAGACCCGTGTCAAACCCTTCAAGAATTGTCAGAATCATTGGGAGTCGACTTATCAACGGTCGGCAAATGCTTGAAGGCCATGGGAATGATTCAAAAGCAAGGAAATTGGGTGCCGTACCAGTTGAAGCCGAGAGACGTTGAACGGCGATTTTGCATGTGCGAACAACTGCTTCAACGGCATAAAAGGAAGAGTTTTTTGCATCGTATTGTCACTGGCGATGAAAAGTGGATCCATTACGATAATCCTAAGCGAAAAAAATCGTGGGGACCACCCGGCCATGCATCAACATCGAGGGCCAAGCCGAATATTCATGGCGCCAAGCTTATGCTGTGTATTTGGTGGGATCAGAAGGGTGTCGTGTACTATGAGCTGCTAAAACCTAACGAAACCATCACTGGGGAACGCTACCAACAACAATTGATGCAATTGAGCCGAGCATTAAAGGTTAAACGGCCGGAATATGCCAAAAGACACGACAAAGTGGTTTTTCAACATGACAACGCACGGCCACATGTTGCAAGAACCGTCAAGGAAACGTTGGAGGCGCTGAATTGGGATGTGCTACCCCACCCGCCTTATAGCCCAGATATAGCCCCTTCCGACTACCACCTATTCAGATCGATGACGCATGGCTTGGCTGAGCAGCGCTTCACTTCTTACGAGGATACCAAAAAATGGGTCGATTCGTGGATTGCCTCAAAAGACGAATCGTTCTTCCGGCGCGGAATCCATATGCTGCCAGAAAGATGGGAAAATGTTGTAGCTAACGATGGACAATACTTTGAATAATATACATTGTACCGTTGTTTCTAAATAAATGCTCAAAAACCGAAAAAAAACCTTTAAAATTAATTCCAACCCCCAATATCAAAAACTCTGGAAGATGAAATTGTAAGACTAAGCGGAAAAGGTGAATCATGCCGTAGTATCGCAAAACAGCTGAACATGTGCCATAGAATTGTGAGCCTGCTTGAGAAAACAGCTTGTTTTTTACCAGTTATTAAGTGTAAAATATACGATGTTTTTTAAAGAAAACTTTGATTCTAGTTCCAACGATAGCCACTGATGTTATGAATAGCATATTTAAATTTCAGATTATTCGGCTGAATAGTTTTTGTTTTCCTACAACACCATACCGAAAAAAGTAGTTTCGAGATAAATGGGTATAAAGAGAATGAATCTAGAATACACACTTTGGCTCGACAACTACTAAAACGGCTGTAGAAGTGAAAATAACGTCAGAACGACCATACTTTTGATATATAAAAAAAACCAATTTCATAAAAATTGTAGGAACTAAACAATGTTGTCTTGATAAATATAATTTGGGAATGATAAGCTATCCAAATATTTTCACACCACGATTAGGACAACTATTGATGTAATATTTGCTAGAAATGTCGAGGACATAACATCTATATAAAATACATTTGATATTTTAGATATTAAAACACAATAATTTCATTAACATTTACAAAAGTAATTAAAAATTAATGCAAAATAATAATAAAAGGTAATAAAATTTACTGGTGGGAATATTATTTTTTTTAGTAACCATTTTTTAGGTATTTAAAATTTTTTATTAAAAAACCCATTACATTATTAAACGTATGAAAATGATGCGCTTCTCTCGTGTGTCCAGCGACGCATCTGCTTTTTTTATAGTAATGATTTTATTTTGGTTAATTTGAATTTATTTATTTTGTAGTTTTTTGAATAGAAAAGAATTCAAAATCTCAAAAATATTTTCAATGTCTTATACCAAGAATAATAGATAAAAGGATTACGTATTGCGCAGGTCCGTCATGTTGTTTACTTTTCATTTTGACTTTTCTAGCTACGATAACAATATTTTTTACGATCATGACGTCAGGCTAGACGAAGTTTGTTTCTTGAATCTTTTGCCAGTGCAAGTTGGTTTCATTCCAACTTGCTTTAAAAAAAAAACCACAAAACTAGCACGAAAATTATATGCGCAGCACTCTTTCATAATTCTTTATTCATATTTTAATATAAAACGGTGGAAATATTTATTTAGTCTATAATATTAACAATTTTATTGCACTGCTTACAGACCAGTTTCATATTTATTTACATTTATTGACAACACTCTCATATCGTAAGTTCATATCGTAAGGCTATCATGACGAAATGCGCAGATCGTAGACAATTATTTTTACGATCTGCGCAATCTATTTTTCTATCATTCTTGGTCTTATACGACTCTCATTCCCAGCGGTCAACAATTATGCTATGTCAGCAAAAAATACCTGATGAAATCTGGTGTGAAATAAGATCTATTTTGCTTTGAAAATTCGTGAATGATATCATTACTGATTTTAGAATAAGCATTTTCATTCAAGCTTTTTGAAATTGCTTTTTCAAAAGCAATTCATTTCCCTGATAAGAAGCGAAGGTGTAATGCTGCCAAACGTTTATGAGTGCTTTCAGTTAGCCGAGCCCTAAATTTGCTTCATATTCACACCTGTGCGACGGCTGAGATTAGATATGGCACCAAATAACTTTGTGACATTAAAATAATAATATGACACTGCAAAGAGTCGACGCTTTTTTTTCATTCTTAGGCCTTTTCTACACTTGGTCAACGCAATTCCAACGCAACTTCAACGCAACAGCGAAAAAGTTGAAAGGCAATGCAACTAGAAACCGAATGCATTCAGACTTGCTTCAAAAGTTATGCAACATGTGTAAGACATCTGAAAAAACATTAACAAATGAAATAAGTGGCATTATGCAAACGAACTTATTATAACATTAAAATAAAGAAGAACAATAAGACAATATTAATATATAGCGTACTGCACTACAAATAATTGAATTCACAAAATAAACAAATTGACGTAGCAAGTCGCCGATGAAAGTTGCGGAAAGCCGCGTTGCGTTGAACAGGTTGAGAACGTGTCGAGAACTTGTTGAGTGCATGTTGCTTAATCTGAAGGTTGCGGTATAAATACTCAAGCTAGCAACTTGAGTTGGAGTTGCGTTGACCAAGTGTGCAAAAGGCCTTACTGTCTGACCAGAATCATGTCGTTGTTTTGTCGGTGAGAGAGAATCGCTAAGAGTTGGCCTAGAATTGTAGCGTTGGCTTTGTCGTTTTGCTTGTATCCTTTTTTCCCATTGTTGATTTTCTTGAACTTGCTTCATTGTTCTCATCGTACTCCTATCATTATTAGAGCAAGTAGGAACACTGTTTACTCGCTACATTGGTTGACAGATTCTTCAAATTTTGTTAATATATGGCAATATTTTTAGAGAGAACCTGAGAGAGCTGTCAAATAAACGACAAAGTCAAAATAGACAGAAAAAGATATTATTAAAATTAATGGGGTTAATTTAAACAAAATGTTACTTGTTTTTTATTGACGGATCAGATGTTGATATTTCTTTTGAAAGAGTGTTTTCAATGTGTGCAGGTTTTAATATGTCGATTGAAACAGTTTTAATCTTGGCCCCATATTGTATTTAAATAGTTTTATTATTTCTGCTTACTACTTTAAATGGTCCCTCATATGGTGCTTGAAGACCCGAAGGACGGACAACTTTAACCAAAACATAACCAGTATCAAAAAACTTTTGAAACATAACTTTTATGCGAACTGCCGTGATGCACGATGTTACTCCTAACCTGATCGAAATATTCTCTGTTTATTTAAAGTGTTTTTTAATGAAAATTCTTCCATTTTTTAACGACAATCTCACCAGGAAGTCTAAATGTTTGTCCATATACCAGTTCTGAGGGACTGCACTTACGAGCTTAATTAACAGCTGAACGAAAACCAAAAAGAATCATAGGCAGTTGTTCTGATCAATTATCTATATTAAGAGAAGCTACTATTGATGCTTTTAATTGACGGTGGAATCCTTCAACCATACCGTTGGATTGTGGATGATAGGGAGATGTATGAATAGTATGAGATCCAAGTAGTTTTGTTAGTTCCGTAAATAAATTGGAAGTGAACTGAGTTCCGCGATCAACCATTATTTTCAACGGAACCCCAAAACGACATATATATTCTTCAAAAAATGTTAAGCTATTGTTTGAATAGTTACGTCTTTTAAGAGATACGCTTCGGGCAATCTTGTGTATCTATCTACGACAGTTAAAATATACTTGTCCGTTTGAAACTGGTAGAGGTCTCACCAAATCCATATGTATATGCTCAAATCTTCCAGAAGGTATGTCAATTTTAATAACTGGTGATTTTGTATGATTGGGAGATTATACTTTTGATTGTCCACTCATTTATACCTTTTTGCATCGTTGGCCAAAAAGATTTATTTTGAATTAATTTTCGAGTAGGACAAACTCCAGGATGAGAAAATGAGTGAAGCTTTTGCTATGGAGCATTCCAAGATAATCCGTTCCAAGGCAAACAGTTTAAATATTAAGATATCGGACTAAATCCTATTATTTATGGCAAAGATTTAGTCCTAGCTTAGTGTAATATTTATTAAAATTAAAAATAAATGGTAAAATAAGATATTTTTCAATATAAAGTTAAGTCTCGAAAAATATTTTTCACTTTTTAAATAGAGAAACACTGTAGCAACGTTTTATGCGTCAAGTAGTCGTCAGAAAAATATTAAAGTGGAATATGAAAAAATATGTATTAAGGTATCAGCTAGTTGTTGTAATTCAAATTAGGTAAATTAGCGGAAACAATATTTTAGTGTAGTGTAGTCCAATATTAGTGTAACTATACAAAAGTAAGATAATGCTTGCAGCTTATTAATTTTCAATATAATTTATTCTCATTGTTTTTGTAGATCGCCAATTTAGTTCACCCGTCACAAATTTTTTTTTTTCTTAACTATTACATCTCGATAGTTAGGTAAGATTTGTGTATATTTAAATAATTCTGTTATTCTTTCATACCCTACACCTAATAAAATTTTGTGCAAATTTTTGGCACCCTCAAAAGGATAGGAAAGAATAAATATTTAAGAAAAAAAAAATTTATTATAACACGTTTTAAAAACGAACTAAAAAGTATAAAATAATTTCTCCTAGAGTGGGGCTTTAAGTTCAACTAAAAACGTGGGGCGCTAGTAAGAGAATAGTGAGAAGTGTTATTAACAATTGTAATATGTTAGTGAACGAATGGTTTCTAAGTCCCTTGAGTGTCAGGATAGAAGTCTTTGAATGGATACTAGATTCAAGTTCGTAAACATCTATTGTGTTCAGTACAGTAAGTTATACATAGAATGTATTGCATTTTAAATTTTGCATAAAAACAGTGACTGGATGGATTTCAAGCCAAAGGTTAGTGATACAGGGTTAATATTCTCTATAGCATGCGCCCCAAGTTTTTAGTTGAACTAAAAGCCCCACTCTAAGAGAAATTATACTTTTTAGTTCGTTTTTAAAACGTGTTATATTAAAATTTTTTTTTTCTTAAATATTTTTTTTACTTTTTAGTCTTGTATTACTCATTTTGTTTGTTTACAAAATTTTATTTATATTTTAAATTACATTTGTCTCTTTGACCATTGCAATATTTTCTATATCACTTTTTTAAAGTTTTGTATTTGTTTTTTCTTTTTTTCAGGCTTTTCTAACACGCACAACACTTATACACATACACACAGTTTTATGCTGTATTTTCTTGAAAGTTTATAAATCAAAATTTATAAAAAATTGTTTAAATTCCGTCATAAACTTCAAAAAATTCTAATTTTTAAAAATTCACCACTGAAGGTGCAATTTAAAATTATCAATGAGCTTTTCAGTATTTTTATTTGAGGTTATGATTTTGTTAGTTTACGTGTCTAGTAATATATTTCATTCTGTGATATTTTCCTAAGCCACCTCTTACTCGAAATAAATGTATTGATACAATTTTAGCTCAATCGGACCAGTAAAAGTAGTGTTGGAAGGGGGAGTGGCAAAATTTTTTCCTAAAAATTTTCCTAAATTATATGTGTTGTAATCCAGTTCTAAGCTATATTTTAAATTTGAAAACCCTAGTTCATCGGAAAGTTGCTTAAAAATGGATTACAAGATTTGGATTAAAGATTAAAGATGGATTACATTCATACATACACGAAGTGAAAAAAAAACCGTGATAATAAGGAGAAATTGAGATTTTTTTGGAAAAAGAGAGAGCAAGAGACAAGCAGAGGAGAAAAAAAATTTAAAGCTTTATGCACTTGTCTGGAAATAACATTGGATACGGAGTAGCAGCATTTTCCAATATTGGAATATGCCATATCCTATGACTGTCTCCTTTAATTTAATCAGTTTTAAATGTTTCTTTATATTTCTCCTGTAACACCCGTCACAATCTGTGTAACACCCGTCACACATTAAAATATTTAATAAAAATTTCATAAAACGTATTTTTAATTTTTTTCTAATGTGTTAATCGTCAAAGATTATTTCATTGACAGTAATTTAAATAATTACTTTGATAATTCTAGATTTTACAATGAGTACTTGTAACACCCGTCAAAGGAACATTTATAAAAATTACACAAACATTAACCATGATTTTGAAAGATTTTTCCACGTTTGAATAGACAAGCATAAAAGCAATTTTTTATGACTGCAAAAAATGTCAATACTTTTATATATTAGCTGCGTTCCTTTCGCCTTAATATAATCGCGATAACAAATTTTCTCAAAGGAACGGCAAGAAAAACGACTCGTAGAGGGCATTACCGTTGCAGTCAAAATTCAATTCAAACAAGCAATCATGATACAATAGCTATTAGGTGTCATGAGAACGTGTGTCGGTCAAAACTGTTGTGAACTGTTATGGTAGCGATACCATGGTGAACGATGTTTTTTTCTGAATATGTTTTGCTCTAAACGTCAGAAAAAGCGTAAATTATTTAATTTAATTATTAATATTATGCAATTGTATAAATAGTTTAAGTGCAATTCTTGGCTCTGCTGAATGCGTCCAATGTGTGTTCCGGATAGCAAAAATAATCTTATTTGTTATAGGATTATTATTTTTGTTTTTGCTTTGCATGTAAAAAAAATAATCTGGATTATTTTGAAGCGAATGGAACGCAGCTATTGTAATATATTGATATTTAAAGACGTGCAAATGTAACACCCGTCACTGTGGAATACTTCCTATGTTATTTGTCTCATTGATTGCGGAATATATGGTCGAAAAATTTTACCAGATGTTTCACACCAAATTTTAAATTTAAGAAGAGGTACATTAATTAATTTAAGATTAAATTTTTAATTTTGATTACCTATTAGTTTTTGAAGTTCTTTGTCTGTTTGTTGCTCATCTATACTATTATATAAAAGGCTTCTCACGTATCTACGACGACGCTAAACATAAAAACTACTGAGCCAATTTTAGTAATTCTTTCACTTATATAAAGCTACATGTTTAACTTAAAATCTTGCATCCTTTATTTTTTTAAACCGCTCTTAAAAATTACTAAAATTTTAATTTATAAAGTAGCCAAAAAAACCAAACATAAAAATCATTGCTTCATTAAATTGTTACCCACAAGCAGCTTACAGCTTTAACTCTCTTTTCCTCTGCTATGCAGTGGTAAATGGACTCATACGTAACCAAGTATTTCTTAAATACAATGTAGCTGCGAGGCCTCAACACCTGTACACAATTCTGAATTATATTTGTTCAGGCATGGCCGCTAAACAACTGATGACATCTAGCAAACCGATTTTTGCAGAATTCTTATAAGACTTTCGTTGATTTTTTTTTGTGCTGATTTATATTGCAAAATTAAATAAATCTGTAGTGGACGGACTGTCAAGAGCAAACATACCGACAGACGGATAATGTGGAATACAGGTAAACAGACGGGCATGTAAAAATGCAGACGAACAGTTAAAAACAAATATTTTTAAGCTGGAACAAAAACTGACACATGAACTTACAGTAAGGTGGATCGAAAACTATTTGTTTTTTGCAAATTTTATTTTGCCCGGCCGCGGTAAAGTTGAGAATGAATGTAAAACTTATTATAAAGACTGTGCGCATTAGTTAATAGGTATTGCTAAGAAAGTACTTCTAGATGTGGTGTCAGGAAATTTATTAGTTAAATTTTTACTCTAAAATTATTGAAACCCAAAAAAAATTATATGTATAACCCAAAACGACTTTTTTTTTAAAAAATTATTTTAGAAAATAATAAATTTTAAAAAACTTTTTATTCGTGTTAAATAAAACAAAATGAAAGTTTTGTTTTTTATATAAAACCAAAATAGATTCCTGAGAATCTATGATATCTATACAATTATACATATAAAAGGAGACTCACGAAATTTAAAGCCGATTATTTTTTGATAATTCTTTATATTAGTTCTTTTAGTAGCCTTGCCAGCTAACTTTTCCCGACTTGAGATTTTATTTGTTATCTATCTATCTTTACTTTAAAGCGTTGTGACACTGAACGAATGTTTAACAATCACGCGAGAACTACTGAACCGATTTAGACGATTGCTTAGATGATTTGTTATTTCAATAAAATCGTGATGGGCTATTAATATTTGACCACTCCTACTTTTCACGTCTACAATATGCTAAAAATGCTTTATTTCAGGTTTTTGTCGTACAAGACTAAAATTTACAAGATTAAAAATTTGGTTATTTAATTTGTATGGTTACTTTCGACAACTGCACTAAAAATGGGTCTCCACGCCCCTTTTAACCGCCCAAAAATCAATGAAAATGCCATATTCCAAACGGATTTTGTCGTACAATAGTCTTTCAAAAGTGCTAACATTGGTTTTCTTTTGCAAAAGTGTCTCATTTCGTTTGACAACTGGTTCTTTGCTTTGTTTTTGCTGATTGATATTGATGATACACGTGTATAAAATGATTTGTTGGGTGACGTTTTCCTTTGTTTTTAGTGTGTTCGGTATGTTTTTATACATTCTCCATTGAATGCGTTCGAAATAGTTTGTAATAAGTTTTAAGAACATATCCAATTTCATTCAACTGTTTTAAATGAGTTGAATTGCAACTGAGAACTTATATGGGAAATGAAATGACTTCGTTTCTCATTTAGCTTAATGGGCTGAAAAGAGTCATTTGACTTAATGCTAACGTAGTATAAGACTAAAATTTGATAATGTAGTTTGTAATATTTGAAATTTTTTTCACAAAAATTATTTCTTAAGCTGTAGAACATTGTAAAAAATATAATAACATTTTTAAAAAATAAAATTTTATACAAAAAATAATAGGGGGTGGTAGCCCATGTCTTTTAATGATAAAAACTGTTTATTGAATTTTTTGTCAAAATTAAGCAATTTTTTTCAGATAAGTGATATGTACTATGAAAAAGTGGGAAAATGGAAAATAAAAAAAAATTGCAACTAAAATAACTTTTGGCCTATTTTTTGAACACAAATTGAATGTTTTAAAGGTTTTGTGAAATTAATATAAAACATTGAATTGGTGAAGTAACGGTTAATCTTTCCGCATTTCTCCAAACTCACTTAATTGACCTTTCAGACAAAGGAAATTTTTGAACATCGATTGGAAAATGGCTGAGATGTTTGCTTGCAAAGTAAAAAATTCAAATTTCAATCGTTTTTTATAATAATAACGAAAATTTTCAAAATACTAGATATACGTTCAAAATATTTTCGAAAAATCTTTCGTTTACCGTTATTTTTATTAATTAACGATTAAAATTTTAGTTTTCGAGGTATAGCCAAAAGTTTGATGTAATAATAATGGAAATTTTTCAAAACTTAAGAAGAATAAATTCATATTCTAAGTTGAACAAAATTTCATTTTTGAATTACAAATTTTAAAAATGTTTACCAGTATTTTTTATAATCCTGTTATGCTAAAATACAGAAAGAGCCAAGCAACTTTTATTCACCATAATAATTACTGTAAGTAGCTAATTCAAATTAAATAAAGTAATTTTTTTTTAATATTTCAACCAGGCCTGTAGCCAGACCAAGAAGACAGAGGGGTCAGGCATGAATTTTGAGGGGAATTTTTTTGTTTTTTCATTTAAATAAAAAAAAAAAAAACAATATTTTAACATGTGAAAAGAATACATTGCACATATTTATTAAAAAACAGTTAATTTTATAATATTTACAAGGATATGTAGATCTTTTTATACATGAGATTAAAACATAAAAAATAATATAAATAATAATTCAGGACTTCGTAATAAAATGAAGGTAAAAATACAAGATTTATTTAAAGTGGCTAGAAATATAAGAAAGAGTAGCGAAATGGGCTAACATACAGTTGCGATCAAAATAATAGCAGTGCTCTTATATTCAGACTTGTTTGGATAAATAATACTAGTCTACAAATTTTCGATCCGGTAAACCGATTATCATTCCCAGATGTACTTTTAATACTCGTTACAAATTTGTACACAGTTTTCTCCGATATTGTAACATTTTCAAGATACAGGATGTTTTACGTTTTTGGCACGAGTTTAGTATTATTTATATAGAATCTAAACTACTAACCATAAAATAAAAAAGAATATTTTCTATTTTAGAAGAAATATCAATTTTTTTACATCAATCTATGAACCATTTTCGTATTATGTGCTGTAGCGGAGCTAAAACTTTCGATTACCCAACGAAATATCAAAAAATTTTGTATCTTTTATTTTAGCAGAGCTGTTATCATCCAAAGTTAGAATTTAGAAAAAACCTGTTGATTAAGTGTATTTTTACATGAAAAACAGACATTTTAAATTGGTACGATTACAGCTCCGCTAAAACAAAAGATACAAAATTTGTTGATATTTCGTTTGATAATCTCAAAATTTTAGTTCTGCTACAGCACATGACATGATAGTGGTTTGATAATTTTTCCAAAATAATTATCAATGAAATTTGAAAAATTTTAATTTTTATTTTATGGTGAGTAGTTTAGATTCTAAATCAATAATACTAAACACTTGCCAAAAACGTAAAACACCCTGTATCTGGAAAATTTTACAATATAGGAGGAAACTGAGGATAGCAGGTTTTGAACCAGCGGTGAAAGTACATATAGGAACTATAACGGGTTTACCGGGTCCGAAATTTGTAGACAAGTATTGTTTATACAAACATGTGGGAATAAAAGAGTACTGCTATTATTTTGACTACAGCTGTATGTATAATAGCGCATTCTTTTCTGGAAAAAATTCTACATTTTTTCTGACCTCTTCAAGAGTTCTGCATTTTTTCCGTTCTTTTCTAAAAAAACATGACCTCAAAATAAATCGTGTTCTTCTCTCGAAAATTCTGACCGTTCTGCATTCTGCTCTCTAGTAATATCAACATAAAAACAAAAAAAAAATAATTTTGATAGTAATATTATATGCTACGACAATTGTGAGAAGCAAAATGTGCCAATTTTGAAAATTTTTTTAAGTTGAATTCAAAACAATTTTGATTAAAGTGGTAACTTTTAATAAAATTTAACAGCTCGATGAGTATTTCTTAAAAATTCCATGCATTACCGCACTATACATAACCTTAATCGTAAATAAATCTGAATTCAAAACAACAGTGCAGCCAATATCAAATGAAAAAAATGTTGCATTTTTCCGTTCTTTTCTCAGCTCAAAAGAAGTCAACATTCTGTAAATTCAGGCCAGAATCTAAAAAATTCTGCATTCTGTGAGGTCAGACTTTTTTTCAGTAAAGAATGCGCTATAAGACATTTTTTAAGTAAAGCAAATAAAAAAATTTAATTAACTCGCATCCGTCGTTTGCATCAAATGCAATTTTTTATTCAGATTTAAATATTAAGAATAAACATGCATGTTTTGCAATTTTTTGCTAGAATTAAGATTTGCAGTTTTTTCTTATTTTAAAATTAATAAGCATTCATCATGCATAAAAAAATTTCAAAATTAAAAGCATTTCAATGAATTATATATTCTTTTTGTATCTGCATCAATTTGGTGCACAGCGTGCTTTTCATTTCTAGAAAGTTCCTATGGATGCGGGTTGAAAATTATTAAAATTCAAATCTTATTTTTTGGTAGCAAATGTTGACGACCCAGTAGAAATTTGAATTTTGTTGAACAAATTTCATATACATATTAAAGTCATGAATAAGGTGAATGTGTATATTTTTTGTTATTTTAAACTAAACTAATTTTAAAGCAATAAACAAATATATCAACAAAATGCATATTAATTATTCATTTAAAGTTTTTCATTGTCTGATTTGGCCAGGGGGGCAAACGGTTGCAGTAGGGGCATTGTCCCCCTTTACCCCCCTGGCTACAGGCCTGATTTAAACCATTTTTTAATTATTAAGCAAACACAAATACATTTTTATTTTGCATTTGAAGATAATACAAAATAATTTCATTTTAAGATTTAAAATTGTTGCATAGTATTTAATATTTTTATCGCAAGCGAAGCAGCGGGTATTTTCTATTTATATATAAATTGTGAGTTCAGGTCGGATGAAGATATTTCATTGATTTCGGGTATTCTTGATAACGTATCTGCTACTACATTAGGTGTATCTACAATGTGGTGTATTTGTGTTAAATTTTTACAAAATTTACAATTTATTGTGAACGAACCTTTACAAAAGAATTGTATTTTTTAACTGCTCTTTTATGTTCTTTTCTTTGGAAACATTAATTTAAATCATTTTTTTACTCAAGTAAATCATACAAAAATTGAAACGAAATACTAAATTATATTAATTTTAATTAAATAAACTCACAGCTTTTGCGATCAGCTGATATAATACACAAAAAAATCTACAAAGAATACAATTGGGTTCCATCGTTGTATTTTTGCCACAAGGTTGTATTTTGAATATTGTACATTTTGTTTTTATAATTTTACAAAATTTACTACAATTATCAAATTTATCAAAAATACACAATACAAGGGCAAATACACCACATTGTGAATACCCCTATTATCATTTCCAGAAATATATCGCATATCATTTGCAAATTGTGCTATGTATTCCAAATGTCGTGTCTGACGAGGTGATTTATGAGTTTTTGAATTTAATATAAATGTAATGTGTTTGTGGTCTGCAAAAATGGTAAATGTTCGTCCTTCAAGAAAATGTTTGAAATTGTTGATTGTTGAATACACTCAAAAAACACAGAAGTTCTTTATCGAATTTGGAGTATTTGATTTCATAAGAAGTAAGTTTTTTGAATAATATTCTATTGGTTCTAATATTTAATTTTTATTTTGTTACAGCACAGCTCCGATTGTTATGCTTGAAGCATCAACCGCGATTGAGAGAGTGGCATTATCGTCAAAATGAGTCAAGTGTTTTGTGTGCAACTTAAATTTTAAGATTATTAAATGCTGTTTCACCTTCTATGGTCCATATAAGATCTTTTGCTTTGGTTTTATTTAATTTTGATAACATTTTGTGAAGTGGACTAAGAAATAAAGCAACCATATTACCTGTGGTAATAGTTTGCCGTGCTTATAAATTTTTGTAATTTATTTATTGAATTTGGTTTTTCGAAAGAAGAAATTATTTCAACTCTATCTAAAGAGAGTATACAATTTTAAGATGTTCAATACGTTAATTTCCGTTTTCGCTAGCAATTCAAATATCATCTACATAATCAAATACAAAATTTAATTCGCAAAACACTTGATTTATGAACCTCTTGAAAACTTGAGCACTGTTTCGAAGAACGAAAGGCATTCTTGTAAACTCAAACATTCCGAATGGTGTTGCAATAGCAGTTTTATAAATATCTTCTTCTGCCATGGCAATTTGGTTTTACGCTCTAATGAGCTCAATTTTGGAAAAAGTAGTTTTGTTGATTAAATCGATACTTAGATCATGGATATGTGGTAATGGATATCTATCGGGAATTGTAATAAAATTCAACCTTCTATAATCTCCACATGGTTTCCAATCATTTTGTTCCTTTTTAGGTACTAAATGTAATGGTGATGCAATTGAAAATCTATATGGTCTAGATGGTTTACAAGGTATTCGAATTCATCCTTCGCTATTTTTTGTTTTACGTTATCCAGACGTCTAGGTTTTGCAAATGGAAGGACATCAGTTGTTTCAATTCCATGAACAGTTGAATGTTTAACCTCTTTTGTAGAATCAGGTTCAGAGACAATCGATGGAAATTGTTGTAAAAGATTTAAAAATTGTTTTTTTTTATTGAATTTTTAACGGTTGAAATCTGACATAAATTAGAATAAGAACGGACGGACAAATTAGTATCATAGGGCCGAATTTTTCCAGAAAATTGGCACCTATGATGGCATATCTGCTAAAACAAAATTAAATTCAAAGTCAAGTTTAAGTCCGATATTAAGTTTAATAATTAGATTACAAAAAGTTTGGATATTTGATCCATTTGCAGCTAATAGAAAAGAATAAGAAGAATTATTAGGTTTGAATTTAGAAACAGGTATAGTAGAAACTGTTGCACTTGTGCCAATAAGAAACTTTATTTTGTTGTTAGAATTATAAATAAATAGACGACAAAATGCCTCAGATGAAATGATAATTTTATTCTCTTTCATAGAAATTTGGGGGCTTATCCCACCCTGAGTCGTCAACAAAATGGGATTTTTTTAGTTTAAAGTCTTCATTACTTCGGAAGATAATTTTTTCATGTTTTCACAAATGGTTGTTGTCATTTCAGCACAATTTTGAAGTAAGAGTTCAATGTTGTTAATAGTAGTGTTTGATGATAGATCAAAGAGATAGTGTGAGCGATAGATAAACTAGTGTTTGAAGAAAGTTGGATTTGGAGTTGGTGTGGTAATTTTCTGACCCATAAATTGAACAATAAGTCACGGTTAATTAGGAAAATTAGCCTGCTAGTGTACACAAATCGCGAAAGAACTCAGATGGTTTTCGATCATCTAATTGAGTGTCATTAAAAATTTTTTCTAAGCGACTTTCCTCACTGAGAGAAAATCGATCAAGAATAATCTATTGGATGTGAATATATTTATTTGATAAAGGTGGATATTGAATCACATCTAGTACCTTGGTGACAACTTCAGGTGGAAGTGCAACAATAATATTTTGATACAAAATATTATCATTAGTTATATTATTTAACGCAAATTGTACTTGACTGTGCAAACCAAGCTTTGGACATGATTGCCAAAATGATGGTAATTAAATCGATGTAATTTGGTTATGTAGTGTGTTTTGTGCATTAACCATAATTGGGGAATTTGGTGTTGATGAAGGGTTTGTTGTGTGATCTATAGGATCATTTAAAACGTCAATTTGAACAGACAACGGATTTCTATTTGTAAAAGAACGAGTTAGTGGCATGTTGAAGTAATATATTAACTGGTGGAAGGTTCACAATTGAATTTTTGATTAAAATAAATGGATAGTTATTATAGAAGAGTAGTGGTAGTTATTTGTAAGATAGAGTAATTAAATTGTAAAATATTAACAGTTAAATTAAAATTATATAAATATTGTTTAAAGTAAGTTTAAAGATAAATATATTACAAACTGTAATGGATTGAAGTGGACGGATAATCAGTAATATGAATGCGTGCTGCGTGGTTTTCAAATTGATATGTTAAGTGGAACATTGTAATGAAGAACTTATCTTGATATTCAGTTAAGCTATAGAAGGATTCCAAAAAAAGTTTTAAGTTCCAATTTTTGATAAGGATTCTTTAGCAAGCGTGTGTTCATGTTTGATTGCAGTATTTGATTGAAGTTGCAGTATTATATATCAGCAGTTTCAGATTTGTTTTACAGGATTGCCAATGTGGTGTTTGGAGGTATATTGTTGTTCTTTTTTTATTTACAGTAATGATTTTATTTTGGTAAATTTGAATACATTTACTTTGTAGTTTTAAATTTCCATATAAAAATTTTAATGAATAAAAAATAATTCAAAATCTCAAAAATAATTTTCAATGTCTTATATGATTCTAATAATTTATATAAACAAGTACAAGCAAATATTAATAACAAATAACAACAAGTAATTATAACAAATAAAGTAATTGAGTCACTACAGTGACCATGGATGAAACATGGATCCAGCACTATACACCAGAATCTAAGGAATCAGCAACAGAGTGACTAGGTCCCAGTGGAAGTGCACCAAAGCGAGCGAAGACTGAACAAGCGGCCGGAAAGGTGTTGGCGTCTGTTTTTTGGGATTCAAGTTAAATTTTGTTCATCGACTATTTGAGAAAAGAAAAACTATCAACAGCTACTATTACTGCAAATTTTTGGACCGATTGAAGAACGAAAACGCAAACTGCCCCATTTATTGAAGAAAAAATGCATATTTTTACAAGACAATGCTCCAGCTCACAAAACTATCGAAACCATGGCCAAATTGCACGAGCTACGCTTTGAACTGCTTCCTCATCTACCGTATTCTCCAGAATACGTTCCCAAACTTAAAAAGGTGGCTTTAGGGAAGGAGATTTACGACGAATGAACAGGTCGAATTAGAAACTGAAGCGTATCTCGGAGACCTTGAGAAATCTTACTATTCAAAGGGCATCGCAATGTTAGAAAATCGTTGGAATAAGTGTATCGCGCTGAAAGGGGAACAATAATTTTGACAAAAATAGTGTGTTTTCTTTGATAAATAATTGTGATCTATTCTTTGAATTTTTACATTATTTTAATTGTGAGCTATTTAGATCAAGTCAGTTTGAAGAAGGCAACAACAACAGCAACAACTCTGTATAGAGTCAATTACACAGCAGACTGGAAGCATTTCTTCTTCAGTAGTCTTGATTGATTCAGCTGTGACCAACCCACTGTTTAAGTCTTATATGATTTGACACCTGTTTGAATAGACTTCTAAGAAATATATTCTCTCATTGGTCATTTTTATTATACGACGATTAAAACAGCAAGTATTTTTAGAATAAGCCTAAAACTCTACCAGAGATTGTGTGTCTGTTCTTGTTACTTCTTATTTTCCACAACGTTTTTTCAAATTCAAAAAATCAAATTTAAGATAACCAATAAAAATTAGTACCGAATATTAGTATTTAAGAATATAAAATACGTCACTGAGTGAAAGAATAATTGAAAAAAAAGTTAACTGTTAACGAGTAATGTACTTTTAAAGTTCATTGTTTTTTTACTTTTGTTCATGCATAGTAAAAATCAAGAGCTTTTTGATATTCCAGAGCTATTTTTTTTACTTAAATAAAAAGTTTTATTTTTTTTTACAATTGAGCCTTCTACCTTAGGTACTTAACTAAAGTTTTGTGAAAAGTTTTATTAAAAAAGGTATTAGTACATTTCTTTAATGTTTTTTTTTTAATTAAGCCTTAAAAATCGTAGTTTTTCTGTATATGTATATGTAGGCATATATGTAGTCGTGATCAAAGAGAAGTTAAGTTGATATACATTTTTTTTGTGAAGAGTAGGTATTATTAAAGTAATTCCAAAAATAAAAAGTTAGCCTTTTCTGGCCTTTTTAAAATATGAATTTTTATATACAGTGCCGAGCATTGAAATAGAAGTGCGTTACGCAAAACAAATTTTGTTTCATATTTTGTACCCTTTAATATATTGATGCCGACCTGTACTAAAATTATATTCCCTACATGTTACATCCCTGTTGCGCACAATTTGAAAATGTCAGAAGTTTACAGTAATTTTGTAGAACAGCTTGAATTGAGTTATCTGCTTTTCTTAGGTTGTTGTTACGGTGGTCGTAACAACACTTTTTACTCTCTTTTTTTCGTCTTTTTACTTTTTTGATGAGCTGTGTGACGAAAGTATGTTATGCTGGTGGTCATATGATTCCTGAACACCAGTACACTTTTTGCTACTTTTAGTATTTTTTCAACCGATGAGTGTTGCTATTAAGCAGGTTTCCTTACTGTTTTCATACATTTCGTACTAAAAATGTAATATTTTCATGCCTAAACACAAATGCTGTGAATAATTCGACAACGCAACACTATTTTGATCCCATGATTTCATATTTTTGTCGAATCATTTGGTGACCGTGGTGGTGAAAATTTACTCTCTTGCTCTCGCTCTCAAATTTTTAAGTTACACTGAAACAACAACAATGCATGACCATGATGAGCCCATGACCGCCACCGGAACATGGTACTTAGCGAGCATTAAAATAGTAATAAACAAGAAAATCGTGAAAAGATTTTGTTTTAACGTCAAAATATTTATTTTGAATACACAAAAAGTAAGTTTTATAGTTATTTCTTATAATTTAAGCAGTAAAAATAAAAATTCATGAGTCTGTATCCTTCAGTAGGCCGCGAAAAACATTGCAATGCAGAAAAACGAGCGTTAATTCAAAGATTTAAAGCGGTCAAAAAGCGGTAGAACCAACAAGGAAGTATAAAAACTCATCGGCTGTTCCTCTACAATGATCCGCAATGCAGTTTTGTAAAAAAAGGAAGAAGGATGAAAAAAGGGGTGGAAAGCCAATTTTATCGGAGGTTACCTTAAGGAAAATCATTAGGTGTGATAACAATCGACAAACAATGTTGGCTGAGATGAATTAAACTTGCCCTGTGGTGTTCATACCGTAAAAAGAAGGCTTCGAGAACATAATTTATACGCCCGCAGTCCTCCTAAGGTTCCTCTGTTAAAGAAAAATAACACGGCGCACAGTGTTAATTTTATACATTCTTGTGCCAAAAATAGTAAACATTTTTTTTAAAAAGATCAAAGAAGCAATGCATGCGCCTTATACAAACAAGGTTTGGTCTTTGACCTAAAAGGAAAGGAATAGATTTATTTAGAAGAATTGATTTGAACCATACATGAATTATTGATTAGGCGAAACAACCGTGAAAGGCAATTTGAATTTATTTTAACCGAGGCTAGTGTTATGCCTTAACCTCGGCAAGCATTTCCAGCCCTTAGTTGCTCCTTGTCCTTTAATTTCACATTTTCCACAATTTAACTGTGAATTTTTAGTTTCCCATAATTCTTAAATGTATGAAAGAACAAAGAAAGTGAAAAGAACCACGCCCGAACCGGGTTCGAACCAGGAACCACTGGGTTGCTAGTCTAGCGCACTCTCCACTCGACTACAAAGGCCGACAAACATTGACGGATTTTGATAAAATCTAGTACAGAGTTTTATTTAGTCCTATTAAGAAAATTAAAAATGGTGCATATCGGGCCAATACAACCCCTCCCTCCTGTACAAATCCAAGCTGGGAAACAGCAAATGTCGATATATTTCAATGAAATTTAATACGATGTCGTCTTTTGGGCTTATTAACACAGTTTTTAAACATAGTGTACATCAACTCACTAACACCCCTCCCCTCCCCTTCCCCTCCCGTACAACCCGAAATAGAAAATTTCCAAACATATTTCAGTGAAATTTTGTACAATGCATTGCAATTGTATTTTTGGCTTATTAATACAATTTTCGAACATGATGTACATTGAGTCTCAAATGACCACCTTCCCACCAACCTGTACAATCTTAAACTGGAAAACAGGTGTGGGGACCAATGTTGCCAGGTGCCTTTCACCATTTACCCCTAGATTGGATTTCAAATCCCCCTAAAAATACTCTTAATTTTTTTTCGAAAAACATACAAAAATTTCATAGGGGGCAACTGAAAAATAGTGCAACTGCAATGCAATCCTATGTGTTTAAAGGGCTGAGCTATTAGACGTCTTTAACAAGGGCAGAAAGTTGCTTCATAGTTCTAAATTGTCCAATGTGAAATTGACCAAAAAGTCAAGACTTACTTTTGAAAGGAGGCTTCGTCTACTACTTTTCGATATATTTTTGGGCACATCTTTTTGTCAATAGTATTTCCTATACTTGCTTTGTTTTTAGTTTTTACACGGAATCAATCAATTGCAAGTAAAGCCCGAAGCAAGCTTGAAGTGAAGTGAGAAATAATTGGTAATTTATTTGAAGTGCTGCTAATTCAGCTGTTTTTAAAAAGTGTTGCTGAAATGCCCAAGAAGCCAAATATCTTCTTTTCTTAAATTTTTAACATAAAACTTTATTTCCAAAAGTCAATTTTTCAAATACCCCTAAAAAACCTCTAAAAAATATTAAATCTCCCTAAAAAGTCCCTAAAATCCCTCAACAAAGTTAAAAACCCCTAAATTTAGGGGGAAATCCCCTAACCTGGCAACACTAGTGGGGACTTACTGTTTCATATTTTACTGTACAATTAAATTTTTATTTATGTCACGGCGTTTTGAATTTAATGAAGAATACTTTCAAATTTCTTAATAATAATTTTTGAGTGATTGATAAAATTTTAATAAAGAAACATAATGAGTTTTATTTGTGATATAAAACCCAACACAGGCAAGCATCCACAGATTTCGACTAACTCTTAAGGAAAAGTTAGAAAGTTTTTGTTTTTTAAGCAGGCTCATAGACAATTGCAACAACATTATTCTATCTAGCATTTCTAGTTTAACAAAAAAAAGTAATAAAAAAACAGTATAGCGATGTATATACAGAAGTGAATCTTCTTAAAATTAAGGATATGAGAGATTTTTGTGAAAGAGACAGAGAGAAAGAGAGAAAGAGAGAAAGAGAGAGAGAGCATCTTAATAGTAAAACAATACAAAATTTGCATAAAAATATTCTGCTTATTTAATATTTACACTGTCATTGGTTGGTGCTTTAATTGGTAAAACTGGTTTAAAGGATTTTTGTTACTAAAATATGAGATATATGTCCATGATTTGCTATTTTCGACGTGGAAAAAAAATGTATATGTTGTAAGGAGATCTATTGTGGGGATCTGTATACAAAAAAGACAAAATATAGAAATTTCAATTATAATTCATATCAAAAAAATTATAATTGAAGGAGGCCAAATATATGAGCTGGATAATTTTTTCACCTCAACATTTCTATGAACGCAACTCACTCTATTTGCTGCCCTTTTCGTGGTGCCCACACAAAAAACATAAAAAATATAAAAAATGTCTATTATGGTTCATATCAAAAAATCTATGACCCCAAGGGGGATCAAATGTATGAGTTGGTCCTATTAATTGTTCTCCCTTAACATTTCTTCTGAACACCTATACTCTATCTGACACTCTTCTAAAAATTTTACTCTCAGTATCAAATCACCGCCTAAGAAGTTTCACTTCAAAAATATAATAACAAATCAAAACAAAAAAAACATCGTTTAAAACTTGTGTTATCGCTTTGTCATTATTGCTTCTTGCACTGATTTTAATTTATTTCTTTTATTTTTGGTCTTGCCAAACAAAAAGTTACATTTTTATATTATTTATTTCAGTGTTTGTTTTATTTATGTTTATTTTTTAAAATAAAATTTAATTTGAGAAAAACCTACTGGCTTTACTTTATCAAAATCAAACAATTTTGGAACCATATGTTAACTGCCTTATTTTATAAAACGCACACAACCACCTCACTTGGGATTTTTTGTCTGGCAATTCCATTTCCATATGAATTAAAACAAACCCCCTCTCTCTCTCTCTCACTGAAATTTTCCTTTAAAATATATTGCCAGATAAAAAAATCTAACGCAAGTGACTGCGTTCATTTTACAAAATAAGGCCATTAATCTCTGCTGAAATAACCATTTGGAGCGACGAGGAGCGCTCAACTTATTTTGAAAAGAAATTATTCTTAATGTACTAATTACTATCGGAAATGATGCTATATAGTAACTTCGGGTATTGTGATATGGTCGGGTAATGTGATATACCTGCATATTTTCTAAAATACACAAATTTTGACTAGAACAAACATGTAAACAGTAAGGCAACGGAAAAAGACACGTGCTGTAATTTTATGCGCGCTCTCATACGCTGCGTTTGCTCTTATTGTTGGGAAATTGTTTCGTCGGTGTAGTCGATATTTTTTTTTGAGCGCGCTTTGTAAGTGAAGTACGAGAAAACTGAAACAGAATTGAAAGTTTGAATACATGAATTTGTAAGTGTTTGAATACAGCTAACTATTAATAAGTTGAGTTTTTTATTTTCTGAAGTGTATTTTTATCAAAATAACCTGATTGTTTTGAAAACCGAATTCGGCTATTGTGATATAGTCAAAGTTGGGTAATGTGATATACTCCTCTGAGTTATCAATTATAAATAATTATTCTAATAAATTGCAGATGTTGAAAACCAAAGGATAGATACGTATGTGAGATCCAGAAGAAAAGAGAAAGGCTATTTTGGAAGTCAGAGAAGGAGCAATGGTCTTACTGTTGGCATCAAAGACATTTGTAGTTCCATTTGCAAAGCTGCAAAGATAAACTCGCAGTGGTAAACCTATCAGCGAAATTTTATAAGTTATTTTTTAAGCTATTTTTTTCTTAAATTTTTACTTGCATATTCGTATTCATTCTTATGCTTGTTTGTTTAAAAAAAAAATAATGATATTATAATGTATATACTTCCCTAACAGTGTTTTAAATTTTGGTTGAAAGAAAAATGGTGCTGTTGAACTCTATTCGGGTAATGTGATATGGTATATCACGTGGTATTAGTGTATAGTGTATTTCAAACTCACTAAGGGGGCGTTACATGGTTTTTTCGATTGTATTGAAAAAGCTCCAAAATGGTTAACGCTATAGAGCTCCGAAGTCGTAATACGCTGCGCAATGCATCAAAAAACTATCATGTGTAATACGGTATAAGCTAACGTAAGAAAATTAAAAATAAAAAGAAAAAATACCTATATCACATTTCCCGAAGTTACTCTAATATTTTTTTACTGAGTTTTAGTTGGTCATGATTTATCTTTGCACAAGTTTTTCCTTTTACAAAGCATAACATATTTCTAATGCAGTCAGGTTTATCTTTTATTTTGACCCATGCAGAGAATATATCATCAATTTTTATGAAACATGACTCATAAAAAACAAAATTTCGTCATTATTTGCTGGCACTTTCAGCTGGGAAATATTTTATTCGATAAAACATACTTTTATTAAACTAAAGCAAAAAATTTAGAATAAACTTTTAAATATCCGTATAACGATTTGAAAATATTCGTAAAACGAAAGTTGTAATAAAAACACAGCATGAAGATTTCTCAGCAAATCTTAAAACAACTTCAGTAACCATGCTTTGTTAGTGGTGAATTCTGTTGGACTCCATATAATAACATAAGCATAAACTAAAGTAAAGCAAAATAAAAACAACAACAAGAGAAGGGAGAAAAACTGAGAAATTGTCACTGAAATCTAATCGCCTCTGTTGGTGTATTGTGCTAAGATGCGCTTGCACGAGGCAAGCACGGCCCGGGATCGATTCCCGCCGGCATCACAAAGATTTCTGATGAAGCCTGTAGCGGGGTAGAAATCGCAATAAAATCAGCTAGTGATGTTTTCCTTTTCATATTGAAAAATGTTGTTGCTTTTGTTTCTTTGGAAAAAATTCGTTAGAGCAATTAATTGTTCTAACCTGACCTAAAAGCTCAATAAACGATTTTAAACTATCAAACATTTAGAATTTGTATTTAAATCATATGATATCAACATAATAAATAACAAGGTCATTTACGAAAAAACCTTGATTATTATTTTTTACATTAACTTTTGTCTTTTCAAAAAACCTCAAACGTGAAAATCGAGTTAGCCTTGTTGGATCTATGATTTTCCAAAAGTTTAGTCATTTTGCTTTTTCATCCATTTTGACCAAATTTGTATGTTGAACTTAAGAACTTTAAAAATATTAATAGTTTTTTAATCAAAATAGCGTTTTTATTTCACAAAAATCAATTCTGAAAGTTTAAACGAAATCAGTAAATGTTTATATTTTTGGGCTTCAAATATAATTAAAATATAGCTAAAAATGGATAAATTAACCTTTAGAGTCACTAAATTTCAATCGTGAATGCCTCTTACAATGTGTCATTTGTTTCCTTATACCATTTTATAAAAACCACAATGTGTCAATAATATTTTGGCCTGATTTAGCCAATGCACAATTCGCCAGTTCTTTATTGAATTTGCCAAAAGAAAACAATATCAATTATGTTGCAAAAGAGGAGAACCCACCTAACGCTCCAGAACTTCGTTCGATAGGACTATTGTCAAAAGGGACTAAAAGAAGGATGGTCGGGTTGCCGGTGAAATCGAAGTATTTAAAAAAATGGATTTAGGCAAGCAGTTTCATTGAAAATGAAGTTGTGTAGCTACACAAAAAGCTCAGTGTATATTAAGATAATAAGTCTGTTTTAAAAGTTTAAATTAAAATTTAATGGAAATGAAATTAATTTGAAGTGAAAAGAAATAAAAACCATTGCATAACAAGCAAAACTATGTGTGCAGTTTATTTTCGATACATTCCTTATACTGAGTTTCTTAATAAATAAGCTAGGAAAATATTTTGCTGCCCTGTCAATTCTGATGCAACCAAATTGATTCCGTTCCTAACTTTTTGGTTTCCTTAAATTTTTTCAGCACTCAAAAATTTTGGCGCCCCTTGAATGTTGCCACCCTAGGCCCGGACCTCACAGGCATATGCCTAAATCAAGTATTGATCTTGAACGTCCTAGTATGAACATATATCGATTATTAGGATTTTATGAGACGTAGCCTACTACATAGAGTGCGTGGCTCGTAAGCTAAGGTCAATTCGTCGACACTGGTTGCAGTACCATATAATATAAAATTTGATCCGTAAGTATTTGAAACCAAATAATAATAGTGTTGTTGATTTGCAGCAGTAATAAATAATTATAATAATGAACTCGCAAACTTAAACAAATTTAAATGGTAAGGATTTGAGGAGTTTCAACAATCCTTATTATCGCAATATCTTCCGACAACTGCAAATGGCACGATACAATTATCTTACTTAGGGCCGCTTTCTCAATGTCCGGTTAAGCACTAATTAGAACTCTAACCAGCAGTTAGCTAAAAAGGTCTTTCTCAATGTTCGGTTAAGGCTTAACTGTCAGTTAAGTGCTGATTAATTTAACGACAAGTTGTGGTTTCGGTTAGCTGCTAATCGAAGAAATAGCTGACAAGATTACAAAAAAACCGACGGTTGCTTAACCAGTACTTGGTGAAATCAAAATTATTTTTTTAGCTATTATATGGTTAGCTAACTTCTGGTTAAGAGCTTGACTAACCGGACATTAAGAAAGCAGCCCTTAAATAAATTTAACATTTTCTTTTGGTTATCTTGCTTTCCAAAACAAAAAACTTCAGACACCATTCGTTTGTGGGAAAGTGGAAACGCTATTTGTGTTACCCTGCTTAACAAATAACGCAGCCTGAACTGGAACTCTTTTAATTTGGCAACCTTATATTTGGTGTATGGTTTAATGACTTCACAAACTGTATGCCTCAATACCCAACCTTATCTTTAAACAGTATTCCATTTATATTTCAATAGATTTTCATTATATGCACTTACCATTCTAGCCGTTATCTGGATGCAAGGAAGCACCACTCTGTGAACACCTCTTCAGCTATGGGTTCACAATAACGAAAATGTAGAAATTTATTTATAACGATAACTAACTTGAACAAATACACATTAAAAGAAGTTTTTGCGAATTAATTGTTTCATTGCATCCGAATCGTTTCTGATTAGATATTAACAAAAACCACAAAAAATCAGAACAGCTGTTTTAGATTACTTAGCTAATTTCAGTGTTGCCACACAACGAAATACTATCTGCTATGTGCCGTTTTTCACTCAGCAATTCAATGAGCAATAACTGCTTTCGCCGCAAGCGACTTAGACCGCTTTTACATTGATCAAGACTTGAAGTTAAGTTTTTTTGACGTTCTCTTTTGAACTTGATGAAAGCTTTCACATTGGTCAAGATTTGAATTCAATTTCTTCTCTTCTTTCCTTTTTTTTAAAAATAAAACGACACAGGTAGCAAGCAAATGAATTATAGTTTATGGAAATTTGCAAACTGAATTTAAATTTTTTAAGTCGATGGAAGTTAACAAAATATTTTTGCTTAAAAAATTAATACAAAATTAAATTATATTAAATGCAAAAAATTTCAATGCAACCGAAGTCTAACAAACTCACATTGATATGCGAAAAATAATATAAAAAGCACTGTCAACAACTCGAAAATAAAAGGAATTCCGGTTTCTTTTTCCCTTCCATCACTTCCAATGTGCGGCGAATTGCCAACAAACTCTGACACTTGACTTCAAGTCTTGATCAATTTAAAAGGGGACTAGTTAACTACTCGGGTTGTGTGAGGTCAGACGATGCTCGTTTGCTCGGCGTACACATGGCCGTGCAATATGGTTATTGTTGCATTCTCCAAAATTTTTGACAGTTTCGCATTGGAATCCACAGCAAAATTATCTGCTTGCCGAGCAAGCAAACGCGGCGAAGGCAATTATTGCAGAGTGAAAAGCGGGACTATGGTACGACTGGCAACCCAACCAGTAAAGGAGCTTGTCGCACATAAAGCTGTTTTATAGTACGTTGTGGTACTTGTCGCACCTGAAGCTTCTTTATGGGATCAATTTCAGGAAATAGAACCTATAGTTCCACAAGTTTCAAGTTGTTCTCCTATGCAGCCTTAAGGTAATTATGTTCAAAACGAGTGCTTTAGTGTCGCTTTTACATCTTTGTAGTTAAATTTTTTAGTGATGTTATCGGCCTTTTAATATTTATTTTTTTTAATTAAATTTTTTAGTCTATATCTTTTTCTGTCTTTTTGCCAGCTGTCAAGCTTAAAAGAGGAGGCAGGTAGGTTCTGCATTTCACTTGTGAGTGAAAGGGAAATTGAATCGATGAATAATTGAATTCGATATAAAGTGGTCTAAATAAACCTTCTTTTTTGTTAATTCAATTAATTTATTTAATAAGTTAAATAAATAAATAAATACACCACCAAATATCGACTTAAATTATGATTCATTTTCACTTTAACTGCGAAAAATTCAATGACGGACTCTTCAGTTGAAGATTCGCCTGACATTTTTCTCAGGATACGTTGAGCTGCATCGTACATCTGAATATTGTTGTGTTTTATTTTTGATATAACTTTGCTCCACGTTTTCTTTGGCGTTGATGTTTCTTCCCGTAGCAATGCATCATTTTTGAAGAGAAGCTTTTTACGCCTCGTTTTTTGATTTGATTGAATAAAATCTCAAAAACTACACTTTGTTCCATACACTTTTTTCTTAGAATTGTTGTTGTTTTTTACTTGCATCTATTACAACAAGAGGATATAAAATTAAAAATAAATTTTTGTAAGCAGTAAGAATCGAGCCCGCATCATTTCGATCGACAGTTCTACATAATGTGATTCATTCAATATCAAGTATTAACTGAAGCTATGTTGCGGTAGATGACAAAACTTATTAAAAGAATTGTGTATTACTGTGCGTTTAGACCTCGGTTTAAACACTTTGCCCGAACGAACAGTGTTCGCTATAAATTTATCGCGAACAATGATTGCCCGGTGTAAAAAGTAAATTAGGGCGAACGAACGAAGATTCCTTCGTTCGCTCTGATCGAACAAGCTTCGATCTTTTTGGGCGAATCCGGTGTTGCGCTGTGTTTAAAAATAGAAAAGTAGCAAAGAGGAGTAGCTTTAGAGAATAATTTATGAAAAGTACTAAAATATGTACTAATTTAGTTTTATGTTTTTTAAAGTGTTCTGTTTACTTTCGCTGCAATATGATTGTGTTGTGTAAAGGGCCAAATTAAGTTTTTAAGCGGAAAACCCTATAATTTATTTATCTGAGGCGACTGTTTATTTGATGTAATTTTTTTTAAAATAACTATAACTTTTAATGAAAATTTCGAGTTTATGGATAGCAAATATTATTTAATATAGCAGAAGTCCGCAATAGCGCTCGTTCAAATAAAATAAAAAAATATTTTAGGTTCTGCGGAAACTTTTTGAGTTTTTAATTGAAGATTTTAGAAAAATGTGGATATTAACCAAAATGGTAGTTGAAAATTCGATTTGTGACTAAAAGCAATTCTTTAAAATTATAACATAAAAAGGATTTCTCTAAAATAAAAATCTAACTACTGAAAGTATCAATTGTATTTGCTTAATAAGTGCATACAATTTGGGAACAATTTTTATTTAGTTGACTTAAAATTTACGAAATTTCTTAACACACGAAAAATGTGAAAATATTTCATTTTTGTTCGTCGAAAAACTTAAATGGGCCCTTAAGTTAAACACACGTCATTTCTATACTAACTAATACGAGTAATATATTGTTATGGAGTGGCAAACCATTTGTTGTTGAGAAACGGATTATAAGTTTTAGTACTAATATAAAAATAAGGTGTTATCAACCCTGCATTTATTGATGTTCGGCCAAATGCACAAATTGCTGTTTACACCGCCTGAACGAACAAGATGGCGGCCAATGTTTGTTCACGATTGATGTTCGTGCGGTCTAAACAGTACTCCGAACGAAGAACTTATTGCAATATATTGTTCGCGATAAATTTTTCGTTCGTTCAGGCGGTCTAAACCCACTGTTAGCTATCCTAAATGTGAATGATTGAAGCTATGATGTAACAGATTACAAAATGTATTAAAAGGATTATGCATTAGCTATCCTACATGTGAATGCGTGAAGCTATGTTGCAGCCAAGGGCGTCTGCAGGATTTGTCCTAGGGCGGTTGGCAAATTCATAAAGGAGTCTAGAATGCACATAAGGAAAATATAACCTATATAATTCTATTTTCTGAGATTTTTGGTACTAGTTTTGCTATCATGATACTTCTGTTGATACACGCTTGTACACAGACGGATAGAAATCTTTCTCGTATCATTCCCGAAACAATTTCAAATTGATTTTTTTTTCCCTGTAATTTTAAAAAAATTTTCTCAACAAATATTCTTAGTAATTTAGTAAATTAAATAATGTGATGTCTCATTTAGCCTTAAATAAAATCGCATTGAGTACTATTTAGCCCCAAAGTTTTCCTCTTTTAAGAATACAAAAGTTTCCCAATATTTCTTTTTTAAAGTGAATAAACCAGCAAGATTTTCAGACCTTTTTTTCCAGTTTTAGAGGCCCATTTTATATTATAACCAATTGCGAGCGGCCTGAAATTTATCAGATTTGGATTTAGGAGGTAAAAATCTATCTACTCCGCAAAAATTAAGAATAAGAGTAGTCGCTTTTCTTGAAATGTTCCACACATGGTTCTAGTTCTAGCAGCATGCAAGTTACTAAAATCTCGTTTGAAAATATATCTTTCGTATGAATTATTTAAAATATTATTTTTTAATTCAAAACGTATGAATAAATGAATAAATAACAAAGAGGTACATGTATTAATTTTCTAAACATATTCCAGAACCTCCCTGCAAGGTTTGATTCTAAATCTTGGATTTAATATAAGCACGTGACGCGAAAAAATCCAGAAAATTCTTTAAATGTGTGGACGCCTGTTAAAAAACGTGAATTTGAAGAAATATAAAATAAATGCTTCAGCTCGAGTTTCCTATATAAATTTTAGTCATAATAAAACTTTTGACCATAAGATATTCTAATGTAAAAGCGTTTTCTTAACAAGAATTTTCCATCAATTTTTTTAAAAATTAGTGCTTGATCTAAAATTAGCGTACTTTATTCAGAATTTCCTACATTTAAAATTTAAAAATTATCCAAATCTTAATAATAGAAAAATGATTTTTTTAAAGCCGACTTTTGGGAAAACATTTAGTTTTTTATATTTACTTTACTTTGTTTTCTTCTTGTTATTAATTACTTTAAGGCATAAATTTGCTTATCGTCCAAGTTCATTTGCGATATTGGTTTAAATGCCTCTTACCATCTGTTGCTCCCAAGAATGATCTTCGACTAATAGGTACGAATTCCAACACCAATTCCAACCTTCTTTGAAAAATCGGAGGCTCGAAATCGATTTTAGACTAATGCTTGGTTTTCACTATGTCATTATTATGACGACACAAAAGTTTTTCACCTGAAATATCACCATAATAAAACTCTAGAACATTTTTTGCATAATTCCATTTAATAATTTGATTGTTTTTAAATTTCTAAGACTGCTAAAGTTTGAAAAAATGTCAACATGTGGTTAATTTCAATTTGATTGACAACAACTCACCACTGAAAATAACATAGTGAAAACCGTAGAACATTTTCTACGATTTTTTGAAAAAAAAATTGACCCGCTCTAGTGTACATGGTTATCTATTTTCTAAGTAGTCTGTACATTTTTTTCTTATATATAAATAAATACACAAATTATTGTAAATAAAAAATAAACTTCGATCAAAAAATGAAGGTATACTATTTTTCTTTTAAAAATTGGGAAAGTCAATCGTCATTTTTTAGATATAGTTTGTTCAGCATTTTTGCTACAAATTTAGCGTAGAACTCGAATATGCCATACACTTTCTTCGAAAAAAAATTGCTCCGCCCTAATGTACATATATATAATAATAAATTATAATATTAAGACCTTGTGCTTGAATATTGTAAATATTTTTAAGATTTATTTTTTTAAAAGTTAAAATAATGAACAACGATATTTAAACTTCAAAGGTATATTGTAACACTCATAAAACAAATTTTGATTATGTTCGAAATGGTGATCTATTAGAGCCTTTCAAAGAAAGACCTTCGCTGTTTTTGTTGATATTTATTCTTCTATTAATCTTAAAAATTAAAACCAAGAAGCGGAGATAACGTCAGTTTCCTCACAAAAATTTAACAGTATATTCTCAAAAACTATACATTCGAAAGATTGAGAAGAAAAAGAAGATAAACATTTTAGACAACCGGCGCCTGCCTTAAAAAGGAACATATGTACATTTCAGTACTTCAGTCTGTTATATTTTGTGCTATTTTTATATTTTGTATAAATTATGTTTATTAAATTAATTTTATTAGTATGATATTTATACAAAAAACAATGTACAAAGAATAGCTGTTTAACTGCGATTATGATTAGTAATCAATTAGATTATGTTTTAAAAATAATTATAATCATTATATAATCCTTGGAGATGTTTTTGACAAGTAATTGATTACGATTACAAATAACCAAAAAATAGTTACGACTACTTGGAATTACGAAAATAATAAAAAAAAATCAAAAGTAATAAAGAAGAAGTAATCCGACTACTTTTAGAAATAATTTTTGATTCTGTTTGAGGTTGACTCGCATCGTTTCAATAATCAGGTTGTGAAGTGCAACCAGTAATTTTTAACTGAAATCGCTCATACGCTGATACAGCTTTTTCAGTTAACACAGTTATACGAATAACAGTTTTACGAAATTTTGTCGCAATTTACACGTCAGTCAAAGCATGGTACAAGGATAGAGGTAGCTGCAGCGCTGTGCTCTCTTTCCATACAGCCATGTCTGTCCAATTCAGCTGTGTGGTGAATGGAAGCAAAAGAAAAGAAATAAAAAGTTTTTCTTCGTTTTGACATTTCCGGCAGTATGCTCTTATCTAGTACATCTACCTGTATTCTTCTACCATGAGTCAAAGTCAGTGATCAGTTCAAATTTGTTATTGTTTTCCCAGCTAAAAATAAAACGAACTCTCTGCGAGAGTGAAAATGAACTTTTTACAATTCATCGTATCAGTCAAATTTTCAGTGAGCCTAATACCTGCATCAATCAGTCAAACGGTTGCAAACTTTTACTTGTTTACTGCCTAGTAGCAAATAATTCATAAGGTAGTAAATTCAGCATAAAAGTACTTTTATTGTATATTAAATTTCCGGCGTATCGATTTGCCAGAGTGATCAGTTTCAATTCTAAAATATCAACAATGTTTTCATTATCACACTGCATTAAAATTAAATTAATAAATAACTAAAATATTTGATAACACTTCGATGCGCACAGATCGACTCAACACCACAAAATAGTAGGCAGTAGGAAAGTAAAAATAAATGAATGCTATGGCCATGGTATAAGGATAGAGTTAGCTGCAGCGCTGACTGTGCTCTCTTTCCATACTACCATGTCTGTCAAATTCATCTGTGTGGTGAATGGAAGCAAAAGAAAAGAAATAAAAATTTTTGCTTTGTTTTGACATTTCCGGCAGTATGCTCTCATCTGGTGCATCTACCTGTATTCTTCTACTATGGCTATGGCCATCAGTCAAAAAAATCACGTGTAAGCGGTAATTAAGTCAAGTATCTCAGGGAGAGTAAAAGAGAGCAAAAAACGCGATATGCTTCAGTCAATTGCGCTGACATGTAAATTGCCCCAATAAGTTTTATTAACAAAAGTGTTGGGAGCTATGTTATGAACTTTGGGTTCATGGTTCCTTTTTTGTTACCGCTGCTAATGCTCTACATGGCTTTTATAGCATTTATTTATAAAAAAAGAGTACTTACCGACACCTTAAACGAGTTGAATATAACTGTACAATATATTCCTGCCTGGCCGCTGCAATTGGATTCAACGGAACAGCTCAATTTTGTTAGTGATTATCGTGACTATAATATTAATGATTTATTTTTTTATTTTTTCAGTGATTTTGTATTTTTATAGTTCTATATTAGCGCATTTCTTCATCGAGTATTTGGTTTGTACACCATGAGCTGGTCTAATCCACAGATTAATGCTAATACTCGGTGTAGAATTCGGCCATATGTGACATAAAATGTGCATTTGATGTAATTTATCGAAATGTATGCATTTAATTATCTATATTTCCCATTTACACACTGAGCAAATGTATATATGAAAGTAACACTTCATTGTATATAGTATTTTTAGTGCTTGTATATGTCTCGCCGTGTACAAACTGTCGTTGTCTCTTTCACCCAAATATTCTAAGGACACACGTCAAAAAGCAAATTTTAAAATAATCTTTGAGCAGGAGTAAATTATTCTGTAATAATACTGTAGCCAAGTGGCTTCAGATTTATTAATTTACTTAATAGTGTAACAAACCAGGCAGCCATACATAACAGCCGCTAAGTTAACACAGTTTTTCTCAAATTGTAATTATTTTTTAACCGTAAAGTAATTATACAAGACACACTGTTCTTAAAAATGTTCAGCCTGAAAGTATGCACAGAAAATATATTTGATACTTATCAGTGACAATATTGTGTTGTTAAAATAGTACGTTTTTGATGTAACTACCTCTTTATTTCATCCTTTTATAAAAAAGTTATGACGGATTTAATTAAATACTTTTGAGTCGATTGTACCAAAAAATATAATTGTATCAGCCGCAAAACGAAACCTGAAAGCCCAGTTTGTAAAGTTGTGTATGAATATGATTGTTACTAAACTCGACTTTTTGCACTTTTACACTTGAACTAATTTTTCAACATTGCTTCAATACGTAAAGTGTTATTTAAAGTGGTGCATTTGTATTTTGCAAAAATCAAGTGTATAAAAACAAGCTTTAAAAAGAGAAAAAAGTGCTTTCGGCAAAAGGCTCCAAAAAGGAAGTGAGCGGAGGACCTGTCGTAGGACAGGCTTTTATGCTAGTATATATATATTTTGCAATATTGATTAGTTACAAAACTCATTAAAGTACTACTACTACTTTGATTCTGTTTGATTATTTTAAGAATTTTATTTTTAGGTACGGAATATTTTGTAAGATCTTATTCATAAATAAACACAGATATATTTATTTATTTATTTATTCGATTGCTAAACCTTAACAGGCTTATAGCAAATTTAAAATTATAAAATAAGATATTTAATATAATTCAAAAATATAAAGTATGATTTTGATTGAAATCATGTATTATTAACAAACTAAAAAGTTTTAATAAATAGCTTTAAGTATATAGTTTTATAAAAGTATAAAAATAAAAAAAAGTTAAGTCAAATCAATCATATCAGACAGCATAGCAGGGTTGCGTTTTCAAGACAAACAAGGTCAAGTTAGCAACAATTTTTGTATCCGGACATCGGCGGAGTCGTGTCTCGTACCCAATAAAACACCACTCCAATAAGTATATATATAACATATATCGTTCTGTCTTCCTGAAGCCATAAAACAAAGAAAACCAGTTGCGAACGCAGGCACCAAGACAAACTAGGTCTTATCGGCCACTCATATTAATATATTACAAATCGATCTAACGTAGTGTTTCAGGAGGCAAAAACCAAGACACCACGGTACCGTCGACCAATGTAGTCACATTCATCATGAAGATATGAGGCAATTGAAGATCCCAGGTTTAGGTCTATTCAGATTATTTAGATGTTCATACACCAAAATTATCTTCATTTTAGGCTTAGGTCCATTTAACCATTTAGATTGTTATATTAATGTGTTTACAAATATCACCAGATGCATTAGATATATGTTTGAAAGAACTTTACATAATTCATAAGATGGTAAGTGAAAATCAGTATTACAATAAAGATAGCTTAAGCAAAACAAAAGAAATTGTTTCTGCACTGATTCAATGTCGTCTATGTAACAACCGTATCGTGGGCACCAAACAACTGAAGCGTATTCTAAGATAGGCCGCACTAGGGCAGTGAATAAGGTTTTCGTTATGAATGGATCATTAAACTCTTTTCCAACGTTTAATAAATCCTAAAGTACTATTTGCTCTATTTATTATTTTATTTACATGAATATTAAAGCGTAGTTTGGGATCCATTGTAACTCCAAGATCATTGAAAATATCTAAGGACTCCAATGGATAACCACAAATTTTGAAGGTACATTTAATTGGTGGTTTGCGCGAGAAAGAAATATGCTTGCATTTCTTCTTGTTAAGGTTCATACGGTTCGTTTTGCACAAGTTATGAAGATGATCAATGTCGGCTTGCAAAAATACAGCGTCATTATCATTTTTAAAAGAAAGGAAGAGTTTTACGTCGTCAGCAAACATTAAGATTCTAGAATACATTATGACAGATAGCAAATCGTTTATAAAAAGTAGAAACAGAAGGGGCCCAAGATGACTTCCTTGAGGTACTCCTGAAGTAACAGGAAACTCATGTGATTTTTTGAACTTAAAAATAACAGATTGTGATCTATTGCTTAAGTAAGATTCAATCCACTTTACCAACGGTATAGGAAATCCAACAAGATGTAATTTTAAGATCAATATTTTGTGATTTACAACGTCAAAAGCTTTGCTAAAATCCGTGTAAATAACATCAGTCTGCATGCCTTTTCCAAAATTTTCTATAGTTTTTGATGTAAATTCAAGAAGGTTAGTAACAGTGGATTTTCCAGAAAGAAATCCATGCTGGAAAGGAGACATTACTGATTTTACTCTATGCGATAGTCGTGATGTAAAAATTGCCTCTAAAAGTTTAGGCAAAGTGCTTAATTTTGCGATGCCACGGTAGTTATCAATTAAAGACCTATTTCCGGATTTTTGCAGCGGAATGATAAATGAGTGCTTTCAGGCTGCAGGAAAATAGCAGGATTTTAATGATGAAGTAAATAGTAAACTAATTCTTCACAGCAATATTTTAATATACATGAAGGATCAGGCCACTTTTATATGATGATTTAATATTTTTAAAAATGATAAGACTGAGTTTGTGTCAATTATTGGAAAATAAATATCCCCAGATTGAATATTGAAAGGTTAACTTAAATAATCATAGGACGATGATAAATAAGTCGTCTTGAAAAAGTCAGCAAAAAGATTGCAAATACTATTATCATTATCAGACTCAACAGAATTATACTTCATAAAAGAAGGATAGGAATCAATCTAACGTTTTGTGTTAACAAAGTTCCAGAAGGATTTGGCATCAGATTTTATGTTTAATTTTACTTTTGTTAAGTAGATATTATAGGTTTGTTTGCATAACTGTTGGTAACTGTATTTAATCGAGGTATAGCATCCAAAATCGCATATGTTATGTGTTTTTTGATATTTTTTATAGTATTTAGATTTCAAGTTTCTCATTTTTCTTAATTCATTTGTATACCATACCGGACCCGATGTCAAAGAGGCTTTCCTTTGCGGAACAGCCTTTAGAAAACAATCATTGAGCGTTCTATTAAACGCATATACCGCATCATCAAGACTCAGAAGATAAACTTATGCTATTAATATTTAGAATAGAATTCCAGTTTATATTAGACAAGTTATTCTTCAAAATCACGTAGTTTGTTTTTTTAAAGTTAAACTCAATAGGCGGTTGAGAATCATAGTACTGCACAGATGGTTTTGGAAAATTTAAAATAATTTCTAATGTTGGATGATGAGAATCTTCGGGTGTAACCAGAGGATCTGATTTAGACACAGAAGCGATATTGCTGTCATCAAAAAACACCAGATCAAGCAAATGATTATTTTTGTTAAAGATGCAGTTAAGTTGGAACAGGCCTTGGATTGAGAGCTCGTTTAAAAAATAATTTTCGGATGAACTTTCAGACGAAGGTAAAAATATTCCAGGAATTTCAGAACAGCAGTTCCAAGAAACGTTTGGCAGGTTAAAATCTCCAGTTATTAAAATATGATCATTAGATTGCAGTTTTGAGCAAACTTTACTAATAGAAGCCAAATGTATGCTGTAAACTTCTAAGGTAGAAAGGGGAGGAATATATGAGCATGTAATAAAAAGGCTCATGGAACCAAATTTAACATGAACACAACAGAATTCAATGTCCAAGGATTCTGGAATTAATAACTCTTCAGAGAAATGTGTCGCTTTGACTGCAATCAACACACCCCCGCCTTTAGAACAAATACCAGGAATGGAGTTTCTATCTTTGCAGTATATGTTAAATTGGTTGCGCAGAATTTCAGTATTTAGAGTGTAGGGTTTCAGCCAAGTCTCACTAAAAGCAATTATATTAAAGTGAAGGTTGTGACTTAAAATTAATATATTATTTAGTTTTGTGTTAATGCCACGAACGTTTTGGTAAAGGATAAGGAACTGAAAGCAACAATCTAGTTTTTTAATTCTTGTTAAGGACCGGAAAAGTAGCCAAGGAAGTTGTAGGCCGAGGTCTAGAAATAAATTCATGCACCATCGTATTGTCAGGCCAAAACTTTTGATCCAATACCTTGTGAAAAAGATCATCAGACAAAGATATTTTAAAAGAGGACGTAATACGCTCGTATGAAAAATTGAATTTGTAAACTGAGATATTTTTATTATCAACATTTAGCTTATTGTTTATATAGAATAACACGTCTTCCCCGGATGTATCAGCTGCAAAACGAGAAACAAATATAGATTTTGCAGGCTCAATAACCTCAAGTTCTTTATGAACAGGAGCTTTGATACTGCTGTTCGATACTTATTTCGGTATCGCTCCTGTAGAAACCGAAATAATTTGAGAAGGTGCAGGGACCATATTTGAGGCAATACAAGTTTCAGCGTAAGTTTTTTTTTGTGCCAGAAACGCGAGGAGAATCAGCATTTTCCTCTATGACTGGTATTGCTTCAACAAAAGGAGAAATCTGATCAGCTGACGCAGCGACCTTAGTTGGTGCAATATTATCAGTCATTTGATCAGTATTGACAGCTCCAATTGATTGATCTTCAAGCTGTATGTTCACATTAGGGAAAACAGTTACAGTAGAAGGTAGAACAGCATTATTATTGGGCGATGGCATGGCTATATCAGTAGTTTTAGCTGAACTACGCAGATTTTTGTTTGAACGTTTACGTTTTGGAGTATTGTAAGCTTCATTCATAATTTTCACACACTCAGTCTATCTTGTGCTACCTTTAAATCCTTAGCCACCTCCAAAAAACCTTTCCGAGATTGTCTAATAAGTTTAAAGATCTCAACGTTTGTTAACCTGCAATCTTTACATGACCAACGAAGTCCCTTACTTTCGTTGAGTGCATCGAAGGTCCTCGCAGTCAACGCTGCACACTTGATATGAAAGAATGAATCACACAACTAGCAAGTAACCAGCCAGTCTGATTCACCTTTTACAGCGCAGTTTCGGAAATTACAGATCATTTTCAGTTAAATACAAAGTTTTACAATACAGATGTAAGTAAAGGGAGAGAAATGAACTTAAATGCTTTTAATGAAAAACAGTTTATTTTGTTTAAAGACACTGTAGTGTAGAAACTTTGCAGCCCTGATTTTGTAGAAACAACGAATTGAAAAGTTTTATAAGCACTAAAGTTTTTGCAGTAGCGTTAAAACAGATGTAGAAAGGAAATACGATAATTTGCTCTATAGAAACCTGTTTGCGCTAAAAACCACCATGCTAAAAACAAAACAGGAAGAAGGAAAGAAGCAAATTATAAACAAATACATATATATATATATATATATATTTATATTGAAAATTAAATTAAATATCAATTATTTTAAAAGGATGAAATCCACGTTGTAACGCTTCCAGATGTATGTGCAAGTTGATCAGAAAGCTGTTTATTTCTATTTATATTTATTAATTTAGAACTTTTGGCTAAAGATAACTTTAAATGTTAGAGCTCGCAAGAACACGTCCAAACGGTAAGAAGAGAAACGATCAATATGTATAAATTATTAAAAAAGATTCTCAAAAAACAAGAAAGAAGAAACAAAGTGCTTGACAAAATTCGCAGAGCAAATGTTGTTATGCATTTTTCTCGTTCTTGTTTTTGGCAATCCTTGTTTAATAATTAAACATATCTATGTTTGTTTATCAATAAAATTTAACAATATTTTTATTATTTTAGACTGAAATTTTTGTAATAATCAAAAAGTGTTTCTAAAAGTAGTCGGATTATTTTCCTTGATTACTTTTAATTCCTTTTAATTATTTTCGTAATCTGAAGTAATCGTACTTTTTTTATTGCTATATTACGATTACAAACAGAATAGAATTGTGCTTAATCAATTATTTCGCATTTTTTAAAAAATAATCGAATTGCTAATGAATCGAATTGATAAAAAATAAAATATCAATACATAAAAAAGAAATTTAATAGCTTATTCAATTTAGTGAATTATAAATTAAATAAGTTGCTATTGCCCTTTATTTATATTAAATTTAAGAGTTAAAAATTATTTGTTTTTAAGTATTTTGCAAAACAATATACTTTTACCTATTCCCAAAAAAAAAAATCGTTTATAGTCTTATCGTTTTTATAGTAAGCTTAAAATTAGAAAAATTCATTCAGCAGCAGCAGTGCTGATTATTTATCAAAAAAACATATATTCATGGGGCTTAAAAAAATATCCATAAATCTAAGCGGCAACACTGCTTGGACTGATTCCTATGGTGTAATTATTCTAAGATAATTTCACCATAATGTTTCAGGGATGTTTTCCATTGCTTTTCCGACGTCTTTTGTTACCCATTTGTTTTTATTTATTTATTTATTTATCCAGTCTTTGGAATATATTCTTACAGACTAATTCTTACTTAAAGTATAGGGACCTTAAATAAACTTAAAGTAAATTAGTTAACAAATTAATGCAAAAGTCTCATCAGTGCAGACTTAAAATTAGCTTTGGACGTACAAAAATCAATTGAACTATCCTTATAAATCTTGTTCAAAATTAAAAGAGTCCTATTAATGGGCTCATTGATGGCATAGTTTGTTATGTAACATTTAATATATAAATAAATAGTCAGATAAGCGTAAAGATCTTGACGGAATATTAAAGGTTATAAGCTCAAGAAGTAAAGGGCAATCAATATTACTATTAATCATATCAAAAATAAACATTATACCTTGAATCAACCGTCTCTTTTCAAGACTTTCGAGACCTATTAGCAAACACCGAGAAGTGTTAACAGGAGCAGGCTCAGTGAAAACAAGCGAGCGTAAAGCATAATTAAGAAACTTCTTTTGCATGCGCTCCAGACGATTAATGTGAATGTTATAATAAGGGTTCCAGATGAGAAATGCTTAGTCCAAAATAGATCTTACAAATGAAATTTAGAGTTGTTTTGTAATAGTATAAGGCTCAAGAAAAACAAAACTATTACTTTTAATAAAAGCCAAAAGAGAATAAGCCTTCAGAATTATGCGATTAATATGGCCATTAAAACTAAAGCGGCAATTGAAAAAAACACCAAGATCACGAATTTCATTGACTTTAGTTAAATGCACACAATCAATGTAATAAGAAAAAATGACAGGAGTATAACTTTTCGATGCAGTCATACTACAACATTTATTCAGACTTAAAGTGAGGTAATTATTTTTGAGCCAAGTTAGTCAATTATTCAACTCAGTTTGAAGAGCTTGATAATCTGAGTAATTTTGTAATAAATTTTCAAGTCATCAGCATATAATAAAAAGCAAGCCGAAGGGAAACATTTTGAGATATCATTTATAAATAAAATGATAAGAAAAGGACCTTGGATACTGCCCTGCGGGACACCAGAGGTTGCCGAAAAAGGTTCAAAATTTACGTTTTCTATAGAAACACAAGAGACCCTGTTAAACAAATAAGATCTAAGCCTCAAAAGAAACGATGAATGAAAACCATAGATGGATAATTTCCAAATTAGGAGATCATGTGGAACTTTGGCAAAAGCCTTAGAAATATCTGAATAAATTATGTCAACTTGGCTACCATCTTCAAATGAGTTAATGATATATCTTGTAAAAATGCTTAAATTCGTTGTAGTCGACCTACCCGTAATAAAATCATGCTGGAAGTGACAAATAATATTTTTACCGCGAAGGAAACTTTATCCTTAACAATTTTTTTTTAAACACTTTGGAAATATTTGTAAGCCTTGATATAGCCCTATAGTTTTCAATATTGATTTTATTTCCTGATTTATAAATACGAGAAATATCAGATATTTTCCATTTCTGAATAAATGTGCCTGAGGCAAGAGATTTATTAAAAATCAATAAAAGTGGGACAGAGATTCATTTAACACAATTTAAAAGGAAGTGAGATCTAAATCCATCAATATGATTTTTGAAGGAATCCTTTAAACCAAGTATACCATTTTCAATATCCGTTAAGGATAGACAGAGATTACCAAAATTCAGAAAAGTATTTACATTATCAGAATCTAAATTACTATTATTAAAGTTATGTTTTCTAAAGTTCGAAACAAAAAAATTAAAAACAAAAGTATCAGAAAAAGTGTTGGATACATTCTTTGTAAAACATAGACGACGGGATGTAAGAGGAACTTTTTTTGGATTGAACATATCTCCAAAAGGATTAAGGATCGATTTCATACGGCACTCAAGATTCAAGATATATTGCTTATAAAGGAATTTGTTTAAAAAATCGAACTCACGTTTATAATGAACAAATTTATCATTAAATTGTAATACACCTGTAGATATAAATGTTTCCCAAAATTTATTCCGAAGATTCTTAAGCTTTTTTAAACCCTTAGTATACCATGGAAGTTTATAAGACTTATTTTTCAGAGGAATATTAATGAGGACATTTTCTAATAAAGACTTAAGAAAAAATTCAAAACAATGTTGAGTATCGAACCCATTAAAGAGCTGATGCCAGTCTATACCATCAATTAGATAATTTAATAGTTCATAATTACATTTATTATAATCATAACAATATTGATGAGAGGAATTAACTTTCAAGAAAGAATAGAATTCTATATTAAAACATAAGGCAGAGTGATGTAATATTGCCACAGAAATGGGACAAAAGCATTCAAATAATTTGACTTTTAAGAGCTTACTTACAAAGATTAAGTCTTATATTTTAGATAATTTATTTAGAACAAAATTGATCTGAACAAGGTCCAAACATAGAAAACTATCTACTAAATGAATTTCAAATAATTTATTGACATTTAAAGGAATAAATACCGAATCATCATCCGGAACAGGAACCCAGATTAGACTTTATTATTTTGATACAATAATATGCAATTTTACAGTAATCGGACCTCAAACGTACCTGATGAAATTATTTAATCTACCATAAACCCATAGAAATAAAAGATAAGGAAATGGTGTTCTGCTCACACACACTATACGTGTGTAGAAGGATTTTTCATCAATCGAGAAAGCGAGATAGAGCGCTGTTATTTGACATATGTTCTTCCCCAGCAAAAACAAATCTAAGCCGAACAAATCTAAGCAGAGTGCGTGGTGAAAATATATAAACATATTAAAAAATAAGCGATTATCATTGCGTCAAATTGTTTAAAAACGAACAGAAATAAACAATAAAATTAAATAAATATGCGTTGTGTGGTGCAAAGTTGTAAAAGTTCACAAAAAATTAATAACAAAGAGGTTTCATTCCACAGGTAATATTTCTAACACCTGATATTTTTCCATAACAAAACAACATTTTCCTTATTAAATCGGTTGTGTTAAAGTATATTCTATTTATAAATTATAATTTTTCTAATCAGAAAAGTGTTAAATAGTGCAAATTATGTTCTTTGGTTTCACGCCATTTATGGGGAAGAGGATCTGTCAAAATGCAAGTTGTGTTTCATGAGCGCATTCATTCTTAGGGGTGGCAAACATTAAGGCCCTAATTTTTTTTCGAATGCTGATAAGCTTTAATTTTTTTTATTTTTTTACAGATTTCCTCTAATCCCTGATTTGAAAATCAAATGGATTAGCACCCTAAGGTTGGAAGCTGGTCTTGTTAACCAAAAGTCCGTTGTGTGCTCAAAGCATTTTTATGAAAATGATTATATTGGCTTCTCAAAGTTAAGCCGGAGATTATTTCCGTCAGCAGTACCATTCCTTGATACTGTCGATAATACGAGGTAAGTATCTAAAAGACGTAAATCTTCCATAGTTCAAAATTTTTCTATGAAATGTTTATAAAAACTTTTTTATAGAAATAACCAACTGCTAGTTACCTGCAGTTGTCAGTTTCCTAAAGCTGAAAATATTAAGGAGAATGTAAAAGTTTTAGAAAATATTCAAATTTTACCACCTAGGGTTGCAATTTTAAAAAATCTCCCAGAAAAAGAAGCACAAACTCTGCAAATCATTAATGAGAAATTTATAAAAGAAGCAATACCTACAAAAATGACATTAAAAAGAGCCATGGAGTCCACTGATGATGATCTATTGTCTTCACCACGTAAAAAAATTGTCAAAAATAAACTTAGCCTATTAAGAAAAGTTATAGAGAAAAAAATAAGAACATAAAATTACTCCACCAAAAACTTCGCCGCAACGCAAAAAGACTTGCTTCGCTTAAAGAAATAATTTCAAAACTTAAAAGCAAGAATTTAATCAACGAAGAGACGTCAGAAATATTGCAAAACTTGGGAGAGATGAATGCGGACCTTTTTCAAAGAAAACTAAGAAAAGTTACAGGACTACCAAATACTAGAATGTATCAGCCAGCAATACGATCCTTTGCTCTGAATTTAAATTTCCTCTCGCCTAAAGCCTACGACTTTGTTCGCGAGAACTTTCAAAGCTGCTTGCCACATACTAGGACTCTTGCCAAATGGTACGAAGGCATTGATTGCTGCCCTGGTTTTACAAAGGAATCTTTTGAAGCAATCAGAGCAGCCGTTGAAGAAGCCAAGAATATCAACAACAAAATAATTTTAAACTTAGTATTTGATGAAATGGCGGTTCGAAAGTAAATTAACCTATAATTGTATTATATTTAAATTTTTTAAGTAAACTTAAATGCAATTTCAGACACATAGATTGGAGCAGTAAAGGACCCATTGGATATACATTTATCGGAGATGGTGACTGCAGCAGCACTGAGGCAACGCAGATTTTGGTTTTCCTGGTCGTCTGCATTAACCGAAGCTGGAAAATACCAGTCGCCTATTTTCCAATAACATGTCTGGATGCAAATCAAAAGGTGAATATGATTAAACATTGCTTAGAAAATATTTTAGAGACTGGAGCTGAGGTAATCGGGGTTACTTTTGATGGAGCTGCAGTAAACTTCACTGCAGCTAGGCTTTTGGGATCTGAGATCTCAGATATTAGTAAAGTAAGTGTTTTCCAGCTCAATTCTTTATCAAGTAGATTTTGCATTTTACCAGATCCTTGCCACATGGTAAAATTAATAAGAAATTTCTTTGCTGAAGTAGGAGAATTTTTAGATTTAGATGGAAACATAATAAAATGGCAGTATCTTCAGAAGTTAGTTGAACTACAAGAAAAGGAAGAGTTACATTTAGGGAATAAGTTGAAAAGGGCCCACATTTTTTTTCGGACCAGAAAATGAAAGTAAGGCTTGCAGTGCAAGCTCTTAGTAAATCCGTAGCAGATGCTTTAGACTTTTGTAGGGAAGTACTGCTATTGCCAGAATTTGAAGGTAGTGAAGCTACGGTAAAATTTATTAGATACATAAATAATGCCTTCGACATTTTAAATAGTAGAAGCATTTATAAATTCGGCTTTGAAAAAGCCCTTTGCCATGAAAATATAAGTACTTTAATTTCATTTGAAAATGATTTCGTTTCCTACATCAGTCAGCTTCGTATTCTAAATGGTCAGTTAGTCGTGAATAGCCGTAGAAAAACAGGATTTGTAGGCATAATTGCATGTGTTAGGAACATAAAAGTTATATATGATAGGTTTATAGCTAGTGGACTTCTATCTTTTATACCATTTTATAAACTAAATCAAGATCATTTAGAACTCTTTTTTAGTTCAGTTCGCTCTCACTTAGGTTATAACGATAATCCTTCTGTTAAACAGTTTAAAGCTGCTTATAAGAAGCTGATTATCAGATGTAAAATAAGAGAAGGGGGTATAGGTAATTGTATTCCTTTAGAAAATATTGAAATTTTAAATTTAAGTAGTTCGAACCCCATTAAATCAAATAACATTGAGTCAAACGCCACAGAACAGGGAGTATTTTTAAGAATCGTCGATTGTGACGAAATTGAGAATCGCTTTTTAAGTGATCATACCTATTTTGCAGATCCTAGTGTTTTAAGTGAATATACGAGTCATGTAGTTAGGTATATAGCCGGGTTTGTTGTGTATAAGTTAGAATCAATTTTAAAATGCAATGAATGCAAAAAAGATTTAAGGGGTGAAATAAATCAGCAATCATTGATTAGTTTTAAATCGCGAGGGTATTTGAAAATTCCGTCTAAGTCCGTAGAAGATGTTTGTATGATAGCTGACTTCGTATACAAACGAAGTTGTTAGATAAAAATAAATCTATTTTGCATCAAATGCATTACAATAGAATTTTATTAAACACACAACATTCCCTGCTTGGTAAATCCATTTTTGAAGGCCATATTAAGTCGTCAGGGCACTATAATATCGTAATTAAGTTATTAGTAGAAATTTTTTTAAAAACTAGATACTTTTATATAACAAAAAAAACTAATGAAAAGCCGACAGTTCGGCAAAAACTACACAAAACAATTCATTTTAAAGGAGTTTAATCTTTTTAATTTGTTAAGTTTTTTTGGTGTATAGTTTTTGTTTTATTTTAATATAAATTATTTAGTTTATAAAACTATATTATGCATGGTACTTATTTTAAGTTATTAAATTTTATATAATTTCATGCATGTCTTTTTTTGAAATGAATTATTAATAAATCATTAAATGTAGCTATTATTGTTTCAGTTTTATGCTGACTTCATTTCTTTTACTGAATTTTACTAATATTTTTTCCGTTCACGGGTGAAATAGGCCTACAGGGGAACCGAACACCCAAAAAAATCGGTAACGCACCATATTGTATACCTCATGGGTGGTGTGGAAATACAATAAATATTACATAATATACATAACTATAAAAAACAAAAACCGTTTACGCCTTTCTGTACAACATAACCGAATGCGGCCCTGTTTGAATGTTTTTGTGTTTGTGTCATCTTCAGTGTGTTTGTAAAATACTTCCATTCTGTTCAACTACACCGCTTCCTTATATCTTACTTCTATGCATAAACCAGGGTTGTTTTCCCTTGATTTTACGACCACATATAAATGTTTTGTGTTAGTATTGGAGCCAATTTAATGTAAAATCGAACATAGTGCTATCCCTCTACAACGGAGTTTTTCATCTCTTTATGAAGAGGTGAGAAAGTGGGAAGGTAAATATACCAAGAGACAAGAGTTTCAAAAACTTTAAGGCCCAAAACTCAATAGTGCGTTAGGTTGGTCGGCCATTGATCGTACTTTGGTCTGAGTTTTAAAAACTTTACGATAAAAGTGTCAAAACGGACGACCTCTAATGCCATATTTTGCAAACAATTGTGTATGTTCAAAGAAAATTTCATAGTTTTTGTTATGTTCTCACGTTTCTTTTTTGTTTCTGTTTCACTTACAAAACAACAAAAACATGGCTGCTAACAAAACTATGCTATATAAAAGCAACCCTGCATCGTCAGTCGCAATCGCTTTCATTCTGGACGGGTTCTGTGTGTCTGGCGACCAGAGAGGATCACCGATCGTAACGACTTTTGATTCTGTTCGGGCTCTTAATGTTGCGTTGACAGATTATGCCTCTGCCGTTTTGGTGATGCCAATAAAGAGCCCGAACAGAATCAACAGTCGTAACGACCGACGATGCAGAACACACAACAGAACACACGCAAGTTAACGAAGCCGTCCAAAATGAAGCCGCTGAGCAAGAGTCGTAGCGACTTATCGCTACAGTCAAATTGAATTGAATCTATTCTATTTTTTCTCTAACGACCGACGATTTCCGAGTACTATTAGTGCTGCCATATTTTGCAAGCAATTGTGTATGTTCAAAGACAATTTCATAGTTTTTGCTATGTTCTCACGTTTCTTCTCAGAGCTGTAAAGTCTGCATTCATATTCAGAATTTTAAGTGCAACTGAATAACGACATAAGAATGCATTCAATGAATGCAAAATTGATTTATACATAAAATTTTTAATTCACATTCAATTTTAAAAAATGATTAATTAATCATTTCAATTATTCATTTTCGTAATTCAGAATAATGAATCAATTTTTTTATTCATTTGAATGCTATTCACAAAGAATGCCATTCACAAAGAATTACAGAATTTTCAATTATTCTATTTTTATTCATTATTCATTTTTTATTCGTTATTCATTTTTTATTCTTTATTCATTTGTTATTCATTGTTCATTTTTTATTCATTATTCATTTTTTATTCATTATTCATTTTTTATTCTTTATTCATTTGTTATTCATTGTTCATTTTTTATTCATTATTCATTTTTTATTCATTATTCATTTGTTATTCATTATTCATTTGTTATTCATTATTCATTTTTTATTCATTATTCATTTTTTATTCATTCTTCTTTTTTTATTCATTATTCAGTTTTTATTCATTACTCATTATTTATTCATTATTCTTTTTTTATTCATTATTCATTTGTTATTCATTATTCATCTTTATTCATTATTCTTTTTTTATTCATTATTCATTTGTTATTCATTATTCATTTGTTATTCATTATTCATTTTTTATTTATTATTCATTTGTTATTCATTATTCATTTTTTATTCTTTATTAATTTGTTATTAATTTTTTTGTCATTGCTTAGGACTCGGGGTGTGTTTTTCTTTTATTAGTTTGTCGATATAGATAACAACAGCAAAAAAATTTTTATAAATATCTTAAGAAATAAAAACAAAAACATAACAGACAAGCCTTAATCGTCGCGTCTACAATCTGTTAAAAAAACGCAACAAAAAATTTTTAGGAAATTGGTGAGAGAATTCGGTGGCATTAAAAAGCATGTTTCATTTGGGCCTCACTAGTTTCTAAACGTACGCTTGATCTCTATTGTCTTAACTTATGAAGAACCAATTCCTCACACCCCGCTGGAATAAGTTTATCGGTTATGACATCAAATTTAAGAGTATGTAGTTGGTTACTTCGGTTATCCATTTATCACTGGAACGAAGAAGCAAGCTCGCCATTAATTCGCTGGAAATATTCATGACTGCGTGCTTATGCCGTGGTTATGCTAGCCAAACATGATTGCCGAACATTTTTTGTTGTTATTGTTTCACGTATAAAATGAAGAAATGAACTTTTTCTCATATTCATTTTATCGCTCTCGGACCGAACATTTTGATTGCTGATTGAAACGCCAAACATGCCGAACTTTTCAGTGTTGGCTGTAGTCATTTTGTATAATAGCATCAAAAAAGTAGGTAAAAGTATTAAAAAGTGAAGTTGATTGTGTCTTCAAGTAACCCTTAACATAAACAGCTACCTAGCATGTCAGATATATGCAAACCATTTTGTTTAAGATATTATAATAAAAATTCAGAGTAAGTAATATCAGTTCGTATATTTTAATTCGTTAGTTTTAAGTACAAAAATGCAAATTAGGGTTGTGCTTTTTTGTGTTTTGACATACTATTACATATAATGCAACTGTGCCACCAATCATAGCATAACCACCAAACAAACATTTCAGCGAAGAGAAGAAATTAACAAAAATGAACACCGAACATGTTTGGCTAGCATAACCACGGCATTAGGGGCATGTCACACGTTGTCTGCTTGTCCGTCAAACATTGGAATTTTCGCCATTTTTTTTCCTCTCTCTCATTGTTTTGTCCACGGCATGTTATGGTCCAGTTAGCCTCGCATGGCACAGCATCGCATGCAACGCAGATAAAAAGCTAGTACACAGCAAAATAAACGGTGATTATGCAACGCCTAGTCACATAGTCAAAATAAAACAATAAAAACAAGAATACAACGATTTTATTTTAATAAATAAACCGCACTTGGTCAAACAATTTTACAACTTGGCATCTGTTTTGCCAAAACGTCAAATACATAGAAGAATACACAGAAATCAAAATGAATAGATCTTCTATGGTTATCAATGTAGTCAGAGATGCATTTCTGTTTTTATCTGAGCATTGCCATGCGTTGCCATGTTGAGCATAATCAGATACACACAAATCCTACTAAACAGATTTCGATGTGACGCTTGTTAAGCCATGCACTGCTATGCCATGCGAGGCTAACTGGACCATTACTCGTAGTTTTCTGTTTGATAATGGCGGAAGCTAAATTTACTACGTTTTTGCTACCATTTCGTGCAAGATATGCTCCTTTATCCAATCGATTCAATAAAACGGCTACCCTCTATAGGTTGTTTATAAGTGGTTTTTTTTGCATTTAAAATTGATGGGTTAAATTCTGATCTCCGGGGTTTAAAATTAATTACATTGGCCAATAAGTATGCAGGAAGTGTATCCACATATATAGATGACAACGATATGGTCACAATAAAAACAATTGTTGAATTGATGAAACTCTGGATGGAGTTAAAAAAGTGAAAAAAGATTCATAAGAAAGGGATGATAAATTTATCAAAGGAGCTAAGATTCACTGATGATAAAGCATTTAAAATTTTTTTAAGAATATCTCACAAGGCCGGTTGGCTTTGAAATTCATTTATGAACATTTCAGTAATATTTCTACTCCAATTAATAGCCATAACCTTATCTCTAAGAATATTGTAAATTTTAACGATTTAAACGATATTACAAGATATATGTATATATAAACAGTTTATTTGTTAACTACGCGGCTGTAATGTACGACTATCTTGATCTGTTATACTATCAGTAAATCTACGGCTCACATTTTCTCTTAACGATTGTCCTAAAATACAAGGGTGAAAGAGACAACTGCAGCTGTACATACAAGCACTAAAAGTACTATATACAATGACGTGTTACTTTCATACATGCAATAGAATAGTTTATAAATTAAAAATATAGTTAAAAAATCTATACATTTTTATTAATAACATCATATACACATGTTACGTTAATAAAGGGTCCGCCATCAAACTTTTTTTTTCAACTAGTGCTTATTTCGTGAATGGTAACATTTAGCTCTTGTCTGATTTGACAGATAATTAGTTTTATCCTTTCGCTGAACGAATATGGTTGTGTATACGCTTGAACAACGCTGGGAAATATTGCGACATTACTTTGAAAATCATGGTAATGTTGCAGAATGTGTGCGAAAATTGCGTACGGATTTTAGAAGAAGAGAAGCACCGTCAGCTCCGTATGTTCATTATCTCGTGAAAAAAGTGAAAGAAACTGGCATCCTCATCGATAAACCAAAGCGTGAAAAGCCAAAAGCAGTGCTTACACCCGAGAATATAGCTGCTGTGGCAGAAAGTGTGCGTGAAGCGCCATCAACATCAATTCACCGTCGTTCTCAACAATTGAACATTTCGAAGACATCATTGAGACGAATTTTGCATAAAGTCCTTGGTATGACGCCATACAAAGTCCAATTGGTTCAGGAGTTGAAGCCAACTGACCATCCAATGCGTTTTCGCTTCGCTAAGTCAGCCTGCGATCGACTTACAGAAGATGCCGATTTTGCCAAAAAAATCATCTTTTCAGATGAAGCTCATTTTGATCTTGGCGGGTAAGTAAACAAGCAAAATTGTCGCATTTGGGGCACAGAAAACCCGCACGCATACATTGAAAAGCAGCTGCACCCAAAACGAGTCTCTGTTTGGTGCGGATTTTGGTCCAGAGGCATAATTGGGCCATTTTTCTTCGAAAATGAGCAAGGAGTGGCCGTTACAGTCAATGGCGATCGTTATCGAGCCATGTTGAACAAATTTTTGTTCACAAAAATTGAAGAGGAGGATGTTGGCAACATTTGGTTTCAACGACGGCGCTACGTGCCACACAGCCGAAGCTACACTCGATGTTTTGCGCCCTGTTTTTGAAGATCGCATTATCAGCCGCAAAGCTGATGTCGTTTGGCCACCTCGGAGCTGCGATTTGCATTTTTTTTAAATTGAGTGTGAATTAAAAATTTTATTTATAAATCAATTTTGCATTCATTGAATGCATTCTTTCTTCTTCTTCAGCTCTGTTTCTTCTTTGTTTCTGTTTCACTTACACAACAACAAAAACATGACTGCTAACAAAACTATGCTATATAAAAGCAACCCTTCATCCGTCGTCAGTCGCAATCGCTTTCATTCTGGACGGGTTCTGTGTGTCTGGCGACCAGAGACGATCGCCGGTCGTAACGACTTTTGATTCTGTTCGGGCTCAAAAGCGGATATTCAGAAAGTCCCACAAAAATACCCTTTTTCCCAAATCATGCAATTTTTAATGAATGTGGATTTCAATTGAAAGTTTTCAATATACCTTATTATTTATTATTATGTTAAGTTTAAATGTTTGAAAATGTTAATTTTAAATTCTTAGTGTTTGATAGTTTAAATCATTCTTGATTTTAAATACAAATTCTAGTTGTTTGATAGTTTAAAATCGTTTATTGAGCTTTTGGTCAGGTTAGAACAATTTATTGGTCTAACGAATTTTTTTCCAAAGAAACAACAACAATAACATTTTTCAATATGAAAAGGAAAGCATCACTATCTGATTTTATTGCAGTTTCGGCCCTTCTATAGGCTTCATCAGAAATCTTTGTGATGCTACCACCGGAAATCGAACCCGGTCATGGGACGCCGTGCCAGCGGATTTTAGCACACTGCAACACAGGCGATGAGGTTACAGTGTCAATTTCTCAGTTTTTCTCCCTTTCATACTTTTTGTTGCTGTCCTCTTTGCTTACTTGAGAGCTGAGTTGTAAATTCCATAGCTCTTTTAGCTCTTTTAGCACTTTTAGCTCACTTACAACAACTTCAATATTTCCGTGTGTGTTGTAATTCGGGGAATTTTGTACATCGCATTGTGGTTGCTTGCTCGCGTCGAAAGCTAGCTATCAATGCCTGCATTCAGCGGAAAGAACTGTTCCACAACTTTCGGGCTGAATGGTATGCTCTCACAGAACATGTTCCTTGAGATGTCACAATTTATATAGCGAAAATATTTTATGCTACTTCGCTACTTGAGCACTTTTTCGGCTAGAATGCGGCCAATGTTATTGCTGCTGTATTTTTTGTTGGTATTCTCTCGCAGCGCACACTCTAAGTGGTGGTGAGTTTTATGTTATACCATTTTCAATGGTTGCATTCTATCCGAAAAAGCGCTCAGGTAGCGAAGTAGCATAAAATATTTTCGCTATATAAATTGTGACAGCTCAAGGAACATGTTGTGTGAGCGCATACCATTCAACCCGAAAGTTGTGGAACAGTTCTTTCCGCTGAATGCAGGCAATATCACTTGCCTGGAATAATTTCATTTTTTGATTTACTGACTGCGTGTAACATTTGGGCTTCGTCAGATGCTGAAAACCTATTTTTGCAATTTTATTTAAAGAGACATTAGCTCAGTGTGCTCATGTTGTTGTTTTTGTTTTTATTTTTTTTTTTTTTTGTAATTTAGCTCACTGCCACGACACCTCTGCTTTAGAATATGCTTATGTTATTATGGAGTCTAATTATTTGTTGGAATTCGCCACTAACAAAGCATAGTTACTGAAGTTGTTTTTAGATTTGCTGAAATATCTTCAGGGTGTGGATGTAATTTTAATAAATAAATGAAAAATAAATAATTATTGTAATAAAATCATTAAACGGCCCTTTTTGCTTTTAGGAAAATCCAATATATTTTAAAGATGGGGTAAAAATCGTTCTCGTGTCATGCTCGAAATATTTTAAAATTTCATTTTATATTTTTGTCATGTAATACATTTAAATAATAATTTTTTGCAAAAGCAAATATTCTTCGTTATTAAGAAAATTAAATAATTTGAGGTCTCATTTATTTTTAAATGAAATCGCATTAATTATTTTTGAGCCCCCAAGTTTTCAACTTTTCAAATAAGAATACGAAAATTTGCCAATATTAAACAATATTTTTTTTTTTGTTGGAAAACTGGAAAAAATAACAAGATTTTTATGCAACTTTTTCAACTCTGGAGGTATATAACTTCTAAGCCAATTGGAAGCGGCCTGAAATTTTTTAAATTTGGATTGTAGAAGTAAAAATCCATATAGTCCTCAAAAAATTAAAAATGAAAGTTTTCGTTATTCTTGAAATGATTCCCGCATGCTAAGGGAGATATTTTGACCGGATCTCACACAGCATTGACACCAATCCACCTATTTCTTTTTACAAAATGCATCAGTTTTAGCAGCTGACAAGTTACTATAATCGAGTACGAACATAATTATTATATAAATAATAATTCAAAACGTGAATTCAAAATGAAAAAATTAAAAATTAAAAAATTAATAAAATTAAATCTAGGTTTTGGGTTCCAAACATTTTCTCAACATATTCCAGAGCCTCCCTGCAAGGTTTGATTTTGAATCCTGAACGTAATTTAAGCACGTGACGCGAAAAAAACGTAAATTGCAAGAAGTATTTAATGGATGTTTCAAATTGAGTTTCCTATTTACATTTAAGTAATAAAAAGACTTTTGACCCATAACGTACTCTAATGCGAAGTTGTTTTCTTATCCGAATTTTTCATATGATTTTAGAAAAAATTAGTCCTCGATTCAAAGATGATCTACTTTATTCATAATATCCAAATTTTTTCTTTTGTTTTTGAATTAGAAGCCTTGCCACCGCCTAGATCCCTGTAACTTTCTCAAATTGAAATGCTGCAGGATTGTTAGCCATTTTCATAAAATTAGGAAAAATTAAAAATGCATCGAAATTGGATCATCTTAATGGCAGAAAAATTATTTTTTTTTAAGCCGAATTTTTGGAAAACATTTATTTTTATAAAATTCATTTTAATTTGTTTCTGCTTGTTTGCAAGGACTTTAAAACATAAATTTGCTTATCTTCAAAGTTCATATGCGTTATTGGCTTCAATGCCCCTTGCCATCTGTTGCTACGAAGAATGATCTTCGACTAATAAGGGATATCATTCTTTAATATTCTTAAATTTTTCGTACGAATAACTTCTTCATTTCTTCCATTACATTCGTAGCATTTACTAATGCTTTCGTAATATTTACGAATTAAAAGTAATATTAGTAGAAAACCATACTATGGTCATTAGTAGTTGTCCATACGCATTATTCGTAGAATGTACGAATTATTAGTTGAGTTTAAAAAATCTAAAACCGAAATCGTTCAGTCTGGTTTGTCGAACAATTACTTAATATAATGATGGTTAAGCGCACAAAAGTTTTTTCTTTCTCTAATGGAAATGTATATAAAATAAGCGTTTCTGAAAATTTAAAATTTTTCACTTATCACTTTTATGCGCTTAACCATCGATTAGGAAATGTATGATTGTAAGGTTGCCGTATCCTACGGGAAGTGTAGGTGACTTGTAAGTTGAAGAACCGCGGTTCAGATCTCAGCTCAGACAGAATGTTTTTTTTGTAATTAGGTATTGGGATCACTCGTAAATGTAAAATATTTATTCGTACGATTCGCAAAAACATTTGTTTATGCACGAATACGAATAAAATATTCGTCATATGTACCAAACTATGTCCATTCTACGAATCCTATTCGTGGCTTAAAATTACGAGTAGAATTCGTTGATTTAAAAATGCATAGTTTAGACCAGCTTTATTTATAAATTAACATAAAAAAAAGTATTTTTGTAATCTCTTCAAAATACATTAACATATATAATGAACATATCTCATATGAAATCAAAAAAACCGTAAGTTTCAAAACATTTAAAATTGACTTTTTGATTAATTATGATGCACTTAATCAAAATACAAGTTCCTGTAAGATTTTACACTTCTACGACTAAAAATGGCGTTTGTATAAACAAAGCTCTAATGCCGTGGTTATGCTAGCCAAACATGATTGCCGAACATTTTTTGTTGTTATTGTTTAACGTATAAAATGAAAACATGAACTTTTTCTCATATTCATTTTCTCGCTCTCGGACCGAACATTTTGATTGCTGATTGAAGCGCCAAACATGCCGAACTTTCCAGTGTTGGCTGTAGTCATTTTGTATAATAGCATCAAAAAAGTAGGTAAAAGTATTAAAAAGTGAAGTTGATTGTGTCTTCAAGTAACCCTTAACATAAACAGCTAGCTAGCATATCAGATATATGCAAACCATTTTGTTTAAGATATTATAATAAAAATTCAGAGTAAGTAATATTAGTTCGTATATTTTAATTCGTTAATTTTATTTTCAATTCTATAACAAATATGTATAATAAGTACAAAAATACAAATTAGGGTTGTGCTTTTTTGTGTTTTGACATACTATTACATATAATGCAACTGTGCCACCAATCATAGCATAACCACCAAACAAACATTTCAGCGCAGAGAATAAATTAACGAAAATGAGCACCAAACATGTTTGGCTAGCATAACCACGGCATAAAAGACCTAAGTTTAAGTGCAACTTACAATTTAGAAAGACGTTTGCTTTTCCTGTAAAATTTTTTAAGTGTACCTTACGGCTTTTTTTATTCAATATGAAGATATATTAAAATTTTTGCCTGTCTAAGGGGTGTAGGTGCCCCCTTTCCTTGCTCCCTGCGGCTGTCCTTGAAGCTGTTGCTATTCTTGAAATATTTGCTTTAAAAGCTAATAAAATTGTTTTCCAAAGCAGTAAATTAAAAAATGAAGTAATTTTATCTTGTAAATAAATATAATCTTATATATTCTTGTAAAAGAATTTTCTATTAGAAAAGAACTACTTTTAGTTAGAAGTTTTATTGAAGCAGAGGTTTTTTCTATTTAAATAAAAATCATTATAAGAAGCTTACAAAAGTAATTGTTTCCAAATAATTGAACTCTTTTTAGTAACATTACGATAGACTGCTTTCCAATTTCTTAAAAGCCGTTGTAAAAGGCTTGCTTCAAATTTTTTAATAATTGTTTTCATAATATTTTAACAACATTTTTTCCAATTTTTTAAATACAGTTGTAAAAAACTTACAATAACACTTACTTCCAATTATTTAATAATTATTTTCAATATTTTTACAACCCTGTTTTCCAATTCCAAAGAAAGTATTGTAGAAAGCTTATTTACAACACTTTTTCCAATTCAATAGTAAGCGCTTGCAATAATATTACAGCAAGGAATATTTTTGTAAGGGTTCCTTTTTGCTTATCCTTTGACCTAAATCAAAATTTGGGCTTATCATGTAACTCAAAAGTTAAAGGAATTCAAAGTTATGAAAATCGGCTTAAAAATTTGCATTTTTTAGTTTTCCAACAAAAGTAAACATTATGGGCATTCAAAGAAAGGAAATGCGATTATCTATTTAATTTGGTACAAACCATAAAAATCCGAGCATTACTCTTGAAGATGTAACTCTTTTTGGACTTAAAAAAGATATTTATTATACCGAGTTTCTTAATTCTTGCCATAATGTTTTTGTGAAAATAACGCCACACATAATTCCGCATAGATCTTAAAGTTATGCATGGATTTTTATGTTATACACATCGTTAAAAACAACCTATCTTTTTATGCCCATACTGCTTACTTCAAAGGGAAAATCACTAGTTTTTCCGACCAATTCTTCCAAGTTTGCAAAGGCAATTGCGAGCGGCATGCAATTTTTGAAAAATTGAAAATGAGAGTTTTCTATATTTTTTAATTATTTTCCAATATTTCAATTAAGTACTATGGTCACATTTTTTTATTCATATTTTCCTTGTACTCAGCGCGCTGTTTTTACCTGTTCTTGGCAAATTGGAAGAAACTTTTTGTATTTCTTATGAACTCATCTTCATTTTTGCCTAAAGAAGTTGTAGCATATGTAAAGTAATACACACAAAAAATAAACTGGCCATTTCAGCCCTTGGAAGGACTTTGACCTAGTTTCTATTGATCAATTGTATTGTGCGTGTTATTAAATGTTTGATCACAAATGATCGAGAACTGGACCTACGTGTTTTATGCCGATTCCGAACGGCTTATGTTCCCAAGAAGCTTTACATGGCAATTTTTACTCTCTGAGGTTTGCCATTGTCTGCAGAGAGGTGACGACCGAACAGAAAAATTAGTTCAATTGAAAAAAACTTTTCTGTCTGAGATGGAATTGAACCCGGACTACCGCGGTTCTTTAGCTTAGGGGCCACGCACTATACCCACTAGGCTACGGCCACCACAGTAAAATACATATTAGTTCGTAAACTTTTTTTTGTCAAAATTTTGGGAGCCTGAAGCGGAATACCAAAATTCGTCATGAAAAAAATTTTGATAATTTTTTCAGATACAGTGAAACTTCCCTAACTCGAAGTGTCAAGGGACCAGAATTTAACTTTGAGTTACGGAAAATTCGTGTTATAGAATAAAATATTATGTAAATAATTTAATTTTTGTCTGCGAAGTGATTTTTTTCGAAAATTGTTGTCGGTGGAATATTTCCAACTTCACCATCAGATTTATCACTTTCATATAGTCATTAAGTCAAAAAGCATCTTTTTGAATACTGTAAAATAAGCCACACTTACCTTGCAAATTAAAAAAAATCTCTTTACTTACACAAAACATATAGTAACAAAATACACACAGCACAAGATACAATAACTTTTATACCTTTCGACGCAAGCTAACAAAGACGCCATGCAAATTTTTTTCTGCTGTCGCAGCGCGATGCTCCGAGGAAGTCAATTATTCGAATTATAACACCCACAGAAATATTGAAGTTGTTGTAAGTGAGAGAAATTCGAGTTATGGAGATGAATACGCCTGAAAGTCTTCCTAATACAAATGAGATTTCGGCTAGTGTTGAAGAAAAATTTGAGTTCTTGAAATTCGACTTATAGATATCAAAATATAAAGAATATGTCTTGAGAAAGCAAAAAGCACAAATAACTAATAATAATTTACTAATAATAATTTACTACTTCGAGTTATGGAGAATTTCGAGGTACGTTAGTTCGAGCTAGGCAAGTTACACTGTATTTTTAAAAAGGTTTAGAGGTCGCTCAAGGTCGTTTTTCCACAAAAAAAAGTTCTTCAAATTAATACTTGTGCTTTCTTCCCAGAATGCGTGCATAACTGAACAATATAATGTTCCAACGATCTTATTTGGAAAGAAAAATGTTCAAATTTTATTTTCGTGGGCTTGAAAGAAGGGGTTTCAGCTGTTTTTTGGGCAGGAGGTTAAAAAAATACATTTTTTTTAAATGTGGCTGTTTTTTTGTTTTAAACTTAAATTTCTCCAAATTTTCGCTCTTATTATAAAATCTCAGTATGCAGTTTTAAACAACATTTAATCTTAAGTAAGTAAAAGAAAAAACGTTAGTTTATAATTTTTTTGTTGAAGTTTTGCGCATTTAAAGTTTTGAAAACATGTTTTTTTTCGATAAATTTATTAGTGTGAGCAACGATTTTATCATGTTTCGATACAATTTTACAACACGACAGACTTGTAGCCAGGATGGGGCAAGGGGGGAAATACCCCCTACTACAACCGTTTTCCACCCCTGGCCAAATCAGACAATGAAAAACTTCAAATGAATAATTAATATGCATTTCGTAGATATATTTGTTTATTGCTTTAAAATTAGTTTAGTTTAAAATAACAAAAAAAATACACATTCACCTATCTCATGACTTGAATATGTGCACGAAATTTGTTTAGCAAAACATTTCAGACAAGTTGTTACAATTTTTCAAATTTCTAGTGGGTCGCCAACATTTGCTACCAAAAAATTAGATTTAAATGAAAAGCACGTTGTGCACCAATTTGATGCAGATACAAAAAGAATATATAATTCATTGAAATGTTTTTAATTTTTAAATTTTTTTTATGCATGATGAATGTTTATTAGTTTTAAAATAAGAAAAAACTGCAAATCTTAATTCTAGCAAAAATTTAAAGAAGCAAAAGATTTAAATTAAAACATGCATGTTTATTTTTAATATATAAATCTTAATAAAAAATTACTTAAAAAATGTCTTATACATATGTTAGCCCATTTCGCTACTCTTTCTTATATTTCTAGCCACTTTAAATAAATCTTGTATTTTTACCTTCATTTCATTACAAAGTCCTGAATTAATTTTTATATTATTTTTTATGTATTAATCTCATGTATAAAAAGATCTTCATATCCATGTAAATATTATAAAATTAACTGTGTTTTAATAAATATGTGTTATGTATTCATTTCACGCGATAAAAAAAGTGTTTTTTTTTATTTAAATGAATTTTCCCCCCCAAGATTCATGCCTGCCCCTTCTGTCTTCTTGGTCAGGCTACAGGCCTGCAACACGACTTGTAAATTCATTACGTTCATAAGTGTTTTTAAAGCATGTTTGGAAAAGGCTTCAATTATGCTATTGTAGATAAGCTTACTCCAAACACTATACTCAATGGTTGATTGGGAAGCTCTTGATTGGGAAGTACGTGCATGTTTTGAGAATTTTGTATTTTTATTGGTGCTGTCCAAAATGTAATTTACCTGGTTTAAGAGCATCAAAAAGTCGTTTGAAAAGTTCAATCAATTTTTATACATTTATTTTAAATCGTGAAAAAATTTTACCATAGAATTAAATAACAATACATTATCTAACTAACAAGCTCAAAATGAACTAAATCGGAATAGCACAACTCGAAATATTGCGATTTAAGGTGCTGTTACAGTGTGTAACTATAAAAAAACACATTTTTTATTAATTTTTTTTAACTAGTATTATTAATTTTAATAATTCAAATTTTTTACATAATGAAGATTTATTTAGGAGGAAATAAAAAATAAGTTTTTTTGTCTTTATAGTTATTGTTAATTTTCTACAGGGCGTTGAAGTTAGCGTGTTTAAAAATTGTTGCAATTGGCTTCTCGTCTCCAGCATTTACAAAGCGTCTGAAAATAAAAAATCTAAGTGCATTCTGGAGTTAAGGCTTCTAGTTGAGCACTCAACCTACGCAAATAAAAAAAAAAAAAAATAAAAAAATGGTATGCGTTGGAAAAACAAAATGTACAAAAAGCCCCTTTTTTGCCGAAACGAAGTATAACTCGAGATATCTTAGAAGCCGATTCGAAAAACCCTGTTTCGAGAAAAACGCGATTAAAGATTATTAAAATTCACGCGAAATACGAATACAATATATGCTATAACTTTTTTCCATTTGATATTTTTTTCTAAAAATTTGTATTCTTATTCTTAAGACCTTACAGAACCATATTCTAACGAAAAACAAAAACTGATTTTTAATTTTTTACACACTGTAATAGTACCCTAACCCTCATCGGTCCCCTGTATGCGCACGCATACAATTTTGATCTTTAACCTTGAATAAAATAAAAACGGTTCAGCGGAATGACCTTGTATTTTGCAAAGTAGAATTATTTTGCCTGAACAACCAAAAAACCCGTTTTTGAATTTGTCCCCTTACTGTATTTGACTGTGCAGTTATAGTTACGAATCGGTCCCTGTGTATGTGCGCGCATACACATTAGCAGGTACCTGGAATTGCCGCTTATTTTTGTGTGTGGATTTATAGCACGCTCTTATTTTTTCGTTTTATGAAATTCAGTTTGTTCTGGAACACACATAAGTGAAGTTTGTTTGCGCATTTATTTGAATTTTGGTTGTGTTTCGAAGTATTTGATAAAAAATGAATAGAGTTTTATGTGAAAGAAGGCAGCGAGATGAACTAGAAATGGATTTTGGTTTGGAAAGCGAAGCTGGCGAATCTCCGTGCAATAGTGACGATGATTTTGCATTATCAGACGAGGAGAATGATGAAAGTGAAGTTAGCGTGCATTCGGATGAAGACGACATTGAGCCACTTGAGCAAAATTTAGCAGAAGAAAATGCAGCAAATCCTGAAAATAAATATTTATTGAATATTCATCGCAACTATTTGAAATAAATCGAAAAAATTCATTTCGACGTGCAGAAAATTTCACTTCAGGTAAAAACCTACCCTCTTTGTTATGGGTTCATATTCATTATATATTTAATTTTTGTTATAATTCAGGTACAAAAGCATTAGCAGCTGCTACTATAGTTGATGTTTTGTCTGCATTTCACATTTTCCTTGAACCGGTTGAGAATATTATTTTGAACATGACGAATTTATATGGTGTGCGAAAGTACAAAGACGATTGGGAAAACATTAATTTGGACACTCTGCGCGCATACTTTGGATTGTTGCTGCTTTCTGGTGTGTATCGGTCATACGGTGAATGTGTCACTAAACTGTGGAATGACGAAACTGGTCAGCCAATATTTAGAGCAACAATGTCTTTGAAAGTGTTCAAGCGTATCCATGGTTGCATTCGATTTGATGACTGCGAACAACGTAAGTCCAACACTGCATCTACAAGTACTTCTGTACGTGACAAATTGGCACCGATTCGAAATGTATACGATAAATGGAATCATAATTTGAAAGTTGTGTACACACCAGGAAAAAACATTACCGTAGATGAACAGTTAGTTCCGTATCGTGGGCGATGTCCGTTTCGTCAGTATATTCCATCCAAGACGGCGAAATATGGCATCAAAATTTGGGTGCTATGCGACTCAAAAAGCTGGTATGCATACAACACACAAATTTATGTTGGTCGGAATCGTAATGCCACTTCTGAACGTAATCTCGGACGGCGTGTTGTTTTGGATTTGGTGGAAGGACTTTGTGACAGAAATGTAACGTGTGACAACTTTTTCCCTTCGTATGAATTGGCAGAAGATTTACATAAGAATCGCATGACTATTTTGGGAACAATAAGGAAAAATAGGACTGAAATTCCTTCAGTTCTACTCGACATGCGTCAAAAGCAAATTTATCATACAGAAGTTGTATATGAACATAAATTGCAAGCAGATATGTTGTCAAATGTTCCTTGCCGGTACCGATTTGTGACATTGCTCAGTACATACCACAATGTTGTCAGCATAAATGAGAATAGTGAAAAGAAGAAACCTAACATCATTGAAGACTACAACAAAACCAAGAGTGGAGTTGAAACTATGGATCAAATGGTGGCTACGTACACATGCAAACGAAAAGTCAATCGGTGGCCAATGGCAGTATTTTGTAACATGCTTGATGTTAGTGCGTTGAATGCATTCATGACGTTCATTGCATTGTTCCCGAATTGGAAAAATTCTAAAACAAACCATAATATTCGTCGTCGCCTTTTTATCGAGGAGCTTGGATTAAATCTCGTTGAAAATCAGATCACTAAACGTAAAAAACAACCTTAAAGTAATGATGCTTCCAGTGTTATTTAAAGAATTCGGGAGATTCGCCATTTACCAAGTACATCAAAACGAGGCCGATGCTACATCTGCACATATAAAAAAAACAAAAATCTTTTTGCTACACACTGTGAAAAGTGTAGAAATTTCATTTGTGCTGAACATAATTTCAATTTATGCGAAAAATGTACAAATAATTGACAAAAGTTAAAAATTAAATTTTGTTTTCTAATATATGTAATATTCTAATTAATTTCATTCTAAATCTACCTTTATGAAGTTCAAATGTATTAATATGATAGTAAACAATGTAAAGACATAAAAAATCACAAAACATAAATGGTTGTTAATTTTTTTTAGCTTTTTTGCAATTAAAAATATATGTGTCTGCGCGCGCATACAATGGGACCGATTAGATGTATTTCTCGAGAGACCGATGAGGGTTAAGTAACACAGACATTGACAAAATGTTGCCATTTTCTAAAATTTTGACTTAACGGTTTTCCGTAAAAAATCGCGATACTCGTGTAAGTTTATTTTACGTAAAGAAAATTTTAAAAAATGTTCGGCCAAATATCAGACATCAAATCCTGGAAGGTGTGCGATTTGTAAAAGAATGGCCCATTTATATGATTATGAGAATCTAATCTTTAACACGTGTTGGAAAATACTTTATAACAAAAAAATTCTGCAAATTATACACGTGTGCTGGAATAATCTTTTCATATCCTTTGGTTTTTTGAAAACACTCCCTCCCAAGTGACAGACATCTTGCGCAGAATCGTACTCTTTTATGTGCTTAATAAATGAAAGAAGTGAAGATATTATGATTTTGTAATGAAATCGGCAGACAGTCTTTGCAGAAAAAATATCTGATAGCAATGGTCACTGAAGACTCTGTAGATGAGAGATATGGAAAAGTTAGCTTAAAATAGAAAAATAATCAAACAACTAAATAGAAAAAAATATATATCTTATATAATAAATAAATAAATAAATACAAATACAAATACAAATACAAATACAAATACAAATACAAATACAAATACAAATACAAATACAATGCCAACGACTCAAAGACTCCGAATTAGCTATATTCTAAAATTTAATTTTGTTTATAAACAAGAAGCCTAAATCTGCAATACCTCGATTCAAATATTGAAGACTTTTTTGAAGGTATCATTAGAATTTAAAACTCTTTGGCGAGATTCAAAAAAGTTCTAGCATTTAATATTTACGCATTTTTGTTAAATTCTCATTTTTCCATTGCTTTTTCGCTATTTCATTATATTTTTCTTAATACTTCTCTGCATGGTACACATAAGCTTATGTTGGTATTATTATTTTACATAATTAATTGAAGTTATATTGTAATAAGTAGGTATATATTTAATTATTTTTTTCATATCATTTCATATACAATGTATATTAAATTATTTTAATGTACGGAAAACAACAATTTTTTATTTTTTACTAATTATTGCTATTAAATAAATAATAATCATAACCGAAAGCAAGCTAAATGGAAGCAATACAAAAACGTAGATAACGCAGCTGTTCTCTAACACCTACGAAACAACAAATAACCGCATCTTTCCCCCACCCCCTCCCCACCCAACATAAAACAACCTTCAGCTAAATCAAGCGATACTCTGAGAGAGCGATTAATAGTAGTTCATTAACCTCTGTTGGAGCAAGGAGACGAAAAACTACAGCAAATATTGTGCAGAAGAGCCTATTTTCAACTCAACTAGATAGCGTTAGGATGTCGTTCGTGCACAGCTCTCAGTTTGGTTCTTGTGGTTCATAAGTAAATTTTTCCAAGTGCTGCCGAGCTAAAAAACCAGCTTAATGCACTTGTTAAAGGAGCCTTGGTTAAAAGTAATAAAAACATTTACTAAACCGACTGTCTACAACAGTGTTGCCAGCTATTGCTGATCACAATTCGGAAAAATTTCCAAAAAAAATCCGCTAAAATCCGCTTATTAGTTACTTATAAATTTTATTAACATAATTATAAACATAAAAAATATTAGGGGTATTATGGGTTGTATTTGAGATAAATTTTCACTAAAGCATTGTATTTTCAAAAATCAGTTGATCTTTTAAGTTCTTTTATTTGGAAATATTAATTTAAGTCATCATTTTTCTAAACACTACATTATATTAGTTTTTATTAAATAAAATCTCAGCGTTGCCGTTAGCTTCCTATATGCTGAGTAGAAATGCTTTTGCGATCAGCTGATCTAATACACAACGAAATTTACAAAGAATACAATAGGGTTCCATTGTTGTAGAACAGGGTTGTATTTTGAATACTGTACGTTTTGTTTTTGTAATTTTACAAAATTAACTACAAATTAACACCACATTGTGAATACTCCTATTATGTAATTTTAGGCGATTTTCTTAATTAACTCAAAGCGACGACCGCACAGAGACTGATCACTCAAAAAATGATCCGAGTAGGGAAGGTGTAATGCGTTTTGAACTCATTTTAAAACGCATTGAGCACTGTCAAAATATAACAAATTATTTTATTTTACAAACTATCTGAGCAAATGCTTAAATTATTTCTCGCCATCGCAACACTGCACTTAAATAATAACTTTAATTCGATTTACATCTATCATTTCATTGGTTTTGCTATGTGCTCTATTCTGCGCTCAATTTACTTCATCACACGAATGATGGGTGATGTAGAGAAAGGGGTTTGAGCGTGCTCAAAATGAAAAAGAAACTACAATTTGGTTCTCTGAGCGCTCAAAACAAAAAATGAAACAAAAGCTGTTATTTTGACAGTTCGCGCCCTGCTCTGTTTGGATAAAGAAAATCTCCTTATATATTAATAATAAGGCAAAATAGAATCACAACAAATATCAATTCAAGTTCAAATTATAAAAAAAATTAAACTATGTATAAACTAATTTAAAGCAATCTATTCTTCATGTTGACAAAGAAAACAATCGACCCAATTAACCTTAGATATGATCGGAGTTTATTCTAGTCGAGGCAGCGTTTCTGGTGCCTTCTTAAGCCGTATCTTAAAAATTTAAGTTATTAATACCAATTTTATTTTACATTCATTAATTTCATTCAACATCAGCGTTTGGCCAAGGCAATGATAACAGGTACAGTGCAAGTTTGACAGTTCTTCAAAAATTTAATTTCCAGCTGCATCCTTATATTCAAGTACTTCAGACTAAAACCTATTGTATTAGATACATTTTTCCATTTAAAGAGGTTAGTTTTTTGTTACTGATATAATATTTTCGATATATGGTCATCGCTACAACCACAAAATTTCATGATCTGTTGATAAAAATTTCACAATTGTTACGAATTCTATGACAAAAAAATTATCAGTAACGATATGTTTCAACTCACACTATATCGATGCAGCACAGTAGTCTCAACTAGATAAAAAAGTTCTATGCTTAGTCCTTATAGTATTTAAACATATTTTTTAAGTCAATTGAAATTTAGTATGTTGTGAACATAGATAATGAATGTTATATATGGGCAAATCCTAGCGTTCGAACGTCACACTCGCATACATTTTTTATAAATTTCGCAAAATTTTATTAAGTTTTTCAATTAAAATGTATCTGGTTTAATAGCTCTTCATGAGTATAATTTATAATTATTTTAACATCCTGCATCTTATCGCAGTTGACCTAATATTTGTTATTTTTTTTCGTGCGTTCGGACGTTACTAAAAAAAAGAAGTTCTTGAGAGACTAACACTCAAACTTAGAATATTTCTGCGAAATGGTTGATTGCACATTGAAAGGCTAAAGGAACAAAAAATTGCAGATAAAATAAGTGTACAAAAAGGGGAACATCATCCCAAATATCGTATTTTCAAAGTCACAGTTAAAAATTTTATTTGTTCAGACGTTTTTTGTTGGACATCACACATTCTTTCATTGTAGTTTAATTGGGTAATTAAGTAATTAGGTAGTTAAGTAATTATGAAAATAAGTAATTAAAAAACAAATTCAATGTATTGTTCTTTTAATGTAAAGAAAATATACTTTTGTGAAACAGTGCAGGCGATTTGATCAAATGGTAAATTAATTTATGTATAAATTTCTTAAATTGATAAAATTAAAATTTGTCTCTTATTTTTTGGTCACGGTTGACTTTTCTGTGGATTTGCCCATATATTTTTTTATTTCAAATAATATCTTGCCTCTGCACCAATTGCTTGATAAGGCAAGCCATAAATGCAATGCAATTCGAACGAATCTGATCTGATTATAATTCTTCGCTCTAATTCTGCAGATAATTAATTTGTTTCTTTGTTTGCTTAGCCATTTCATTTTCAAATTGATATCCCAAATAACTATTAGGACTAATATACTTTACAAAATCATTTCTGATGAAAACCTATTCAGGTTTTCCACACCACTACAACTAACTACTTTAAAAGCCTAGTTTAGGTAAACTAAATAAACAATAAGTAAAAAATCCGCCAAAAATGCCGCCAATGGAATTTTGTTAATTTATCCCAACAATGACATAATAATCCACTGATTCTGGCAACAGCGGTCTACAATATTATTTCTCACCGCTCCACGCTCAACTTACAAGCAGTGTTGCCAGAATGACATTAAATACAAGTGACGTTTGACGTATATCAATGTTAAAATGATGTATTTTGCTTATGAAAACTTTTTCCTTATATAAAAACACATTAAATGGAAAATTGTGAAATAAATTGAGAGTAAGTTGCAGTCATTTTGTGATGTTCTGCAACACCTTTTGCACACATTGATAACTTGTTTTGTTTTGTGGTTTTCTTTTATTTGTTTTTTATTTATTTATTTATTTGTTTGTTTATCCATAGTACAATAAGAACTCAGTTCTTTTAATGTACAGTTTCTTAATAGGTACAACAATTTATGCTTAGCGATAATTGAAAGATAAAAACATTTAAATTAAAACGTATATATTATTCTTAATTTGAACTTAATAGATAGCTATTATTAGTTTAAAGTTTCCTTAATTAATAAGTAGAGATAGAGTGAATTAAAACAGAGTGCAGCAGAAAAAAAAGATATATAAAGAAGTTGGAGAAGAAGAAATAGTAGAAAACTGGCTAAAAATATTTAATGACTCGAAAAATATTGAAATACTGCATGCCTAAACTTTTTCGTCTCCCTAATACATCTTACATGGCTTGGTAAGGAATTCTACAATCGAGTGGCATTAATAAAAAAAATTCTTGTAGAGTTAAGATAGTTAAAGCTTGGTGGAGTTAGCATGCAACTTCTTGTTGATTGACCAAATTGAATTTTTTCAAACAAGTAATTAGGTGTTTTACTCATCATTATTTTATGCAGGAAAATACAAATTCTAGCATATACAGTGACACATATTCGTATAAACGCACTCTTAATTTTAAATTTGCTACCTTCTCTCTCTTTTATTAATGCATTACTCAAAACAAATTCCAACTCATATTGTTTACTAAACTAACGGAAATTTGTACTGAGTGCAAAAACCTGCTTTCGTTGTTGTTGTTTTATATAAATCATTTCAGTTTAAATATTTTACTTAAAACAAGTACATATTCGTTTAAACGCATCAACATAATTTTCAATAGGAATGGGTATTTATTTAATTTTCAATAATTAATTGGTCCACCATTTTTATTTATAACTTCAAATATACGATTCGGCATCGACTTCACTAAATTTTCCTGCAACTGACGATCTAAATCTTCCCAAGCTTCCTTAATGGCCAACTTGAGCTCTAGCACGGTTTTGTAAAGGTGTCCTTGGGCTTTTTGTCCATAGATTTTGCGTGATATGCATCCCCAAAGATTCTGCACCGGATTCAAATCGGGACTGCATGCAGGCCATTTCATAAGTGGGATGTTGTGCTCTTCCAACCACTTCAATGCCTCTTTAGAAACGTGAATGGCAGCATTATCCTGTTGAAAAATTCTGTCTTCATCCATTTTATCATCCAAAAATGAAATGAGAGCATCATCCAACAATTCCGTGTATTTGTCAGAATTCATTTTGGTCGGCACAAAGCAGATATTTGCTTTACCTCTAGATGAAAATGCCGCCCACACCATAACGCTGCCACCACCAAAGTTTCTTTTTGACATACTTACGTCATTGTTTCGCAAATCATGCCAATAACAGCTGTAAGAGTCTGGGCCATCTAAGTTAAATTTTTTTTCGTCGGAAAACACAACATTGTCCCACTCAGTTGACCATTGCATGTGTTTTTGGGCGAAGTCTAAGCGCGCCTTTTTGTGATGCGGCTTCAACACAGGCTTGCTCACCGGTTTTTTCCATTTAAAGTTATCTGAGTTACGTAAAATGTGTGCAATGTGCCTCGTTGTCACTGGAAGATCTAATTTTTCTTTTATTTGAGTTGAGTTCAAAAAACTTGTGGTGGCTTCCTTCCTAATTTGATTAACTTGGCGAATACTCAGTTTTCGATTGCTTTTCGTGGATTTTTTTACTCCATAATTAACACCGTTTTTTAAAAAAGAGCGGACGACTGCTTCTGATCTTCCTAGTCTCCACCCAATTTCCCGATTTGAATAACCCTCTTTATGTTACAGGTTGATTTGGACTTTTTCTGTGTCATTGAGGTATTTTCCCTTTGGCATTTTGATAAAATCTTAAAAAAACATCATTAAGAAAATATTTTTACATTCAAATTAAACAAAACTTACCAATTGTTAATTAAATACAAGCAAATACTTATTTCTTTAAACCACTAATATATTTTCGACCTCCTTATTCAGGTGCGTTTAAAGGAATGTGTACTTGTTTTTAGTAAAATATTTAAACTGAACTGATTTATATAAAACAACAACAACGAAAACAGCTTTTTGCACTCAGTACAAATTTCCGTTAGTTTAGTGAACAATATGAGTTTGAATTTGTTTTGAATAATGCATTAATAAAAGAGAGAGAAGGTAGCAAATTTAAAATTAAGAGTGCGTTTATACGAATATGTGTCACTGTAGATAGCTTATAATATCACATTCAAGGATACTTTTTTTGAACTGTGAAATATGGTCAAATTTGCGTAGCCCATAAACATATCGTGTGATTTGATTGAATGCTAAATTTAATTTTAATAGAGATCTCGAATCTAACTTACTATAGACACATTCTGCATAAGTTATTATAGGAAGCAAAAGTTGAACAATTTTTTTTTATTTTATTTGAATTTTCGAAAATTTGTGAATTTGTGTTTGGAAATGGAGAAATATTTGCAAGATCACTTATCACAAAATTTTAAAAACTACATAATTGTACTTGTAGTACCATTGATCTTCAAAATAAACGAAAAACAAATAAACTAAAGCTTTAACTCAAAGATGTATATATTCGAATGTGCATAAGTCACTCGGTTGTTTGATTTGACTAAAAAAATTTATTTGAAACATGTGTATTTTTTTAATTCGGTTTCTTAATTAATTTTTATTCTTATAGAATTCATCGGTTATTAATAACACGGTGTTAAAAATTAAATATTCGAAAACTTGTCACGGAATTAGGATGATTGTTAGGTCGGGGTTGATGCTATTTAAAACAAAAAATTTTAATAGACTATTGTTCTGTTGGCTTGTCATTCTGACAGGTAGTAGAATTAGTAGTAGATCAGAAAAGCGTTGTTTCGAGAAAAACGGTTTTAAAGTTTTAACAACATATAAGCTCGCAATTATGAGCTGCTCTCGACTATGTGCTATAACTTCCTCAATATTTTGAATTTCGGTCTAAAATTTTTACAGTATACTCTCAATATATTGTGTATTATAAAACTCGAGAACAGGACTTCATCCTTAGATAATTGAACTATAGAACTTATTGCAGTAATATTATTTAAAACCAGCATTTTACAAATCATATATTTTATTAAAGTATATTTTAGAGTTTATTTGTAGCTATTTTAAAAAAATTATGTAAATGATAATGTTTCTGCTTAAGTTATTCAATACAATATTTAGTAGTCTTCTGTGATTTCTGCAGTACCATCTCAATAAACACCGTGGCGAGGGGTGATTTGTTAACGAATTGCTTATAAATAGTTTTTCGTATTATTTTCAAATAGTTTAGTTTCGCCTATCTCAAATCGCTGGCGAATCACTTATTTCAATTTAAGCGATTCGCTTCCCTTTTTTTAACAATTCATTAACAAGTCATAACTTTTATTTTTAGCGATTCGTACCGAATGCCTTCAGCTATCTTTATTCATTCGTAGCGAATTGCTATGACCCCAGGTATTTCCAATATTTATCTTATATATATATTACGCAAACGCAAATTTTGTACGGCGTAAGGCTTTTTAAGTAAAAGTCCAATCTTAATAAATTTAGTATGGTTTCATAGGTTTAGACCTGTTAATGTGCAAACTGGACATTTTATTTCTTAAAAATTTATATTTTTTAAGTTATAGCGAGTTAAAGTTTGCATATAACTGTTGTTGTTATGTAACATTTTCTCTTTTTAATTTCAGCATATGCCTAAAAATATGTTAGTTCTTAAGCGCCACCGCTATGAAACTGTTATACTGACGAATAATCTTTTATAATTTCACAGCTAAAACCAGTCATGCCAACCCGAGGAGAGTAGTAATCTACAAATGTGACATAAAAAATCCGTTTAAGTCCATGTGAGCTAATAAAATTACTCAATTGAAGTCATTAATAGTTTTTTACAATTTTCTGTATAGTTGATTTTTTTATAAAATTTGCATTAAACTTATAAAAGTTACAAACAACGTAAAACATAACTAAAAGTAATAGTTATTAACTATTTTTACTCTTAGTTATGTTACTTTAACTTAAACTTAAAAACATAACATAAAATGTTACTTTTATTCATTTGAAAGGAATATTAGATTTTTTAAATCTGGAATCAATATAAATACAATAGCATTGAAATACATTTTACAGGCACTTTAAGTTGGTTTTAACCCATTAATGACTACGTATGATGTGTCATACGTGATGAAAGCATTTTTCAAAAATTCGCAGCCACTGTAAAGCTTTTGCTTCCAACAGTGTGAGAAAGCCAAAAATAGGATTTTTCCATATAAATTCTAATATTTACCTTTAAAGCCTTTTTGTTTATTCTTTTCCAGCCAGTTTTAAGTGCAGTATTTCAAAGAAAAGTGAAAAATTCCACTCAGGTGAGTTATTTTTTTTTTATTAACATCAAGAAGAAAGAAAATACAATATAATATAAAAAAATTAGGTTAGAGTTGAACGGCTGTGCTACGAAATGAAAATTTTCCAATTTCTAATTTTTTATGAAAAGTTGTATATTTCGACCAATTTAAAAAAATAAAATTGACCAAAAGAGCCCAAGCACAATATATATGCAAATTTTTTAAGTTTTTTTTTTTATTTCTTAACTTACAGACCCCTTATACGTTTATGATCTTATACGTCTACACACTTCGCCACACCCAAATCCTTTGAATTTTTTCTTATACTTCAGAGTTTTCCGTCTAACATTAATACAAATTAATGCTGAAAATTTCTAAAAATAAACTCAACGAGTTCTGGTGGTGAGCATTAATGGGTTAAACTGTATACACTCGCTTCAAATGAGGCTGCCCACTAGCTCACTTCGAAATTAGATTCCTTTAAACAGTTTTTTTATTTGCAAGTGTTGATAAGCGCTAAGTTTTAATCAATTATTGATGTGTTCGCGTAGTCGAATGCAAACGAAATATTTCAAAAGTTTTTACTTGAAAGTGCCTAAAAAGTGTTCGTTTACTGAGAGAATTGTGTAATAGAGAGGATATCACATTTTCTCTCTATTCAGGTTTTTTAAAGTTTTTACAAGAAGAATTTTATGTTGCAAAAAGATGAAAACTGTCAAATGGTAGCTGTGTATATGTAGCAGCTGATTTTTCTTAGATTTTCTTAGGTTTAACTGACGTATTTGATGTTTACTGGCGTATCATGGCAGAATAACCAGGCTCGCTTAGTGCCCTCACGCGTCAACGAAGAGTGGAAAATGAAAAGGTTGAATAGTTGTCAAAATTACGAAGTTCGTAAAAACGTCAAATGAGATAAGAATATTATGTTTTCAAATTGTAAATAGTGCGAAAACGTGTATTAAATTTGTGTTAATTTGAATTAAAATATTATAAAAACAGTGGCCCATTATCATAGTCAAAATAAAGTCGACTTTTAATTAAGTATAAGCATTTTTGACAGTTTTTCAATATAATATGTTCTCAAAAAGCTTGCACTAAATTTAAAGTGGACTTTATTTTGACTTTGATCACTGTTATTATCTATTATTTGACTACCAATCTGACGAGTTTTTGTTTAGATCGGTCAACCTTTGTATGTACCTCCCATACTAAATCAATTAAAAAATTAATAAAGATCCACGAGAGGAATCCTTAGGGTCGAACCGATTTAAACTATTTTCACTACACATATAGTACTCTATTTGACTACCAATCTGACGAATTTTTGTTAAGATCGGTCAAATTTTGTATGTACCTCCCATAAAAAATCAAGTAAAAAATTAATATAGATCAAAAGGTGGTAGACCCCTAGGGTCTAACCAATTTCGACCATTTTCGAAATTTTTCTTAATTGGCTTAAACTTATTAAGCATACAAAATTGCATTATCATAGGAGCACTCCCTCTATTTTTGTCCGTCTCTTATATGACAGTTCACTGTGTGGCGCCGCAAAAAGTCTCTTTATCCTGAAGAATTTCAATATTTGTTAATTAAAATATTATTTCTTAGCCAATTAAAAATACTTTAAACATCACAAAATAAAAAAAATTAACTTCACACGGAAAGGATCGAGTTCACTACCTCTCACTTTATAAACCATCCGTTTAGACGACTCGGCCATCGGCGCATTTATTTTCAGCAACATCTTCAGCCTATACGTATGTTAACACATCGAGACTGACAGCGTTGTGACCGCAATATGGTTTAAAAAATTGTTTGTTTTTAAATTGATGTTTCCAAAGTCATCTAGTGGCAATTAGATTTAACACCAGTTCAATAAAACAAAGCTAATGATAAATCAAATTTGAACACAAACCATTTAACAATATCGTAAAAAACGACATTTTTCGATAGCAAATTCGATTTTAATAACGATAAACATATCTGTGTCTATAAGGAATAACGACTAAACTCAAAATATCGTAAAAAAGCGATATGGCATTTTCTTCATTGCCAACCTTTGATAGTATGCAGGAAAACATTTTTTGCACAGAATAGATAATCACTTAATTCTGCACCTATTACCGTTTTTAACTTTTCATATATATCAGGAAAAAGGTCGGAGTTAGAACAATAAAAATATCGTTTTTTACGATAACTTGAATTTAGTCGATATTCCTTGTCGACATAGATATGTTTATAACATCTAGCTATGGCATTTTGCAAATTTTGTATATTTTCTACAAGCGAAATACATTTTTTGTAAAAAATCTTCACAAATTTGTAACACGATAAATTTTTCGATGAAATAAGCATATGTAAGTAATAACCACACATTGATACACACGGGATTCACTGATCACCTTCAGCAAGTTTTCTGCAAAAATTGGAATTATTTTAATCAAGTTAAAGAGAGTGCAGTAAGTTTTTGCTGCTCTCTTATTGAGTGTGGAGAGGTATAAAGCTCAAAAACTTCATATAAAAAACTTGCAAAACTGGCGTTTTGGTGTTCAGTGAATCCGCCTTTAGTCGACCGAATCAATTGGCACAAATATCGCTGCATCGTTAAATGCCTCATTTAATTACGTTCAAAGAATCTTCTCGCTGTTTCTATTGGAAACTAAAAATATTGCCATACTGCTGACTTAAACTTAAAACTAAATATAACTGACTTCCTTTCCTTCGAACTCCTCAAAAAATCCCCGATATCGACATGAATCCCCACCAAATTCTATAAGCTGTTTTGAGATCCCCAAAATGAGGACAAATCCCCGCATCTGGCAGCTCTGATCTCTGCAAGAGACACACTAAAAGCGCGAGAGACCGATGGTAGTTTTAATGAGAGATATACTTTTTATTATTGTTTTCATTGGAGAGCTCTACGAACAGAAGTAACTAAAAACCTGCAAAAGAAGGAGTGGACACAATTTTTCCAGTTTTTCACGGTAACGCAGCGAGTTTGTCACAGTGCGTTAATAACTAAACATAGCTGAAGTTGAACAGAGCAGCAGCTTCAACTAGTGTCAATAATAAACACATGCACTCGCATAAAGAACAAAATTCTGTGATTAACTTTGCAGATGAGAGATTCGCCGCTCATGCTACTATATCGAAAGTGGAGAAACGCACTGAAATCGAAAGCAAATTACAACAGAGCCAGCGCAAAGCATAAAATATTTAAACAATAAACAAGATAAAGAAGAAACTAAGCAAGCAGCAGCAGCTGCTGCACTAAGCGGCGAACAACCTGAGATACTCGTTCTGCTGGATAAACAACAAAGCCGGCACCCCAACCTAAACAACAAACTCGAAGCTCGAGAATTAGTTCACTTGTGCCTCCAGATGAAAGCTTGATGAACTAGCGCCACCCAAGCGTCCAGAACAAATAGCGAGAACAAACTGGATGAGACGAATTGTGTAGCACGCGAGCGGGTAGGAGACAAGCGGACGGGCGCAACGTTTATCTCATTGAGCACTCATTCTATTCTATTTGGCTCCGTTTAGCATCTGAACATTACGAGTTTTGCCTGAACAACTGAAAAATACGCTGTAGCCAAAAGCTGTAGCAGTGGAGACAGTGTTTGTGGCAACAGCAGGCAGGCCGGCGGGCGGGTTTTTCGCTACGACCTTGCAATGCCCTTGAATGACACTCTTACTGCGCGTATCGACGAAGCCGACCAAGAAGACGACCGCAAACGACGCGACGCAAGCTCGACTACGACTGCGGTGGATGGCAAAAATGAAAATGAACTGAATTTTGTGTGTTTTCGACTTTTCGTTGGACCGCTTCTTTTAAAAAATTCGCTGCTTTTAGAAACTTGAAATAAACACAGTTTTCGGCTTGCTGCTGTTTTAATCGCATTTGGCGACGCTGCTGCAACGACGTTAGCGCCGCGACGTCGGTTTTCTTGTTTTTTATTATTATTTGTTATTGTTGGTATTATTGTTGTTGCTATGGCCATTAAAACGTTCAGTTAAATTTTTAAACTTATAACGAAAAAAATTCTACACACTAAATACTACTTTAATTAAAAATCAACAAATAATATAATTTGCGCACATTTCAATATTTTCAATAAAAAGTTGAATAAGAATAGAATACTTTGAAATCCAAAAGTTGTATAAGAAACAATTTAGTGCCGAGAGTGAAAGTGTCTTAATTGATTCTTTAATTGAAATACAAAATAGAAGACGAAGAAGAAGCTATAAATTTTTTAATAACAATAACAAAACAGGCGCAAAAACAGTGACACCTGAATTGCGTCACTAACTGCAAACACATGACTACAAACGCAGCTCACGCACTAGCCGAAGGACGAAAGAATACCTCAACATTTTCCTAAAACGTAATAAGTCTAAGTTTTTCTCAGCTAAAGTGTTTGCTTACGAAACAGGTCAGTCATCAGTGTATTTTTTACTCAACACAACTTAAGCTAAGTCAATAGCCCTCGAATCAGGCCATAAAACCGCCACTGTAAACTGTTATAATTTATACAGCAAGTTTTACTAAAAATAAATACAAAATATTTTTCAAAATAAGCCCACTTATTTATTTATAATGTCTTTACATAATTTATATATCAAACAATTTTTCTTTTTTTTTTGTTGTTTATATCTGCTAAATTATTAAGAAAAGGAATAATAAGAAAAACAAAAACAGACGCACTGATGGTTGGTCGGTCTCTCTTGCGGGCTTATACTTCTTCTTCTTTTTTCGTGTCTGCACGAAAAACAAAAACAAAAATATCTGCATGACATTCTGTTGTGTGCCAATGTCATTTCTATATAAATTATTGGCTCGAACACGCACACGATGGAGAGCATTTGACGTGTGTTTTTGAAAGAGTACTTACATATATATCTATGTGTGTGTGTGTGTATGTGTATATAACAATTATGTATAAACGTTTGCATATAGGAATGTATCTTTGCAAAACGTACATAAATAATCTGTCAATGGAACTTTTCTTTGGCTTTAAAAGCATTCCGCACCACAGCCGGCAAGAGGATATCAACAAAAATATCCTACTTCAACTCTTGGGAAATCACTTTGATCGTTCCTTGCATGTTTTTTTGTTGGAATGGATAACTGATCAAAAAAACTTAATTTGTTGTTTTTTTATATAACTCTTTTTACACCACTCACTTTGACTGGACTACGAAAGCTGAAAAAGTTAAAATGTTGTTAACTTGAAGTTTCTTGAAAGCGTTTTTTTACACAATTTGCAAGCTCGAGAGAGGCGAAGAACAAGCTAAATGTCACTCTCTATTTTATTACAATTACTTGAACTTTACCTGAAAAATTTCTTCGTGCATGAATTTCGAGCTACAAACAGCTGATTATAAGATCAATATTTTTTTTTGTGAAATAATCCTTAAATGCAGTATTATTATTTAATATATTTTGTACAAAGTGTTTTTCAAAAGAATAAACTAATAACTTCACGCAAAAATCAAATTTTTCTATTGTAAAAACGCATAAACAGCTGTTGTGCTTAAAAACTACTTAAAATCGTTTCCGTACATTTTAAAAAATATTCTCATTTTGACAGATATTCAAATTACTCTCTATTACTCGAACTTTTTTCGATCTTTACTTGAAGTTAGTGTGTTTTTACCTAATAGATCTATTTCCATATTCGATGTAGTAACTTGTAGTGTGCTAGAACAAGGGCGCCCGCAGGATTTGTTTTTGGGGGGAGAGGAAAAAGGCATATAGGAATCTAGAATGAACATAAAGAAAATTTAACCTATATAATTCTATTTTCTGAGATTTTTGGTAATAATTTTGTTATTATGATACGCCGGTTGACACACTCTTATATATATAAGAAAATTATATAGATTTCAAAGATGGGTTAAAAATATTTTTCGTATCATGCCCGAAACATTTTTAAATTGATTTTTTTTCATGTAATTTAAAAAATTTTTTTCTCACCAAATATTCTTAGTAATTAAGTAAATTAAATAATGTAATGTCCCCTTTATCCTTAAATAACATCGCATTAATAACTTTTTAGCCCCCAAGATTTCCTCTTTTCAAATAAGAATACAAAAATTTCCCAATATTTTTTTATTTAAAAGTGCATATAAACAGCAAGATTTTTAGACCATTTTTCCAGTTTTAGAAGCCTATAACTCATAAACCAATTGCAAGCTTTATCAGATTTGGATTTAGGATGTAAAAATCCATATAATCCGCAAAAATTAAGAATTAGAGTTGTCGCTATTCTTGAAATGTTCCCCGCATGGATATCAACTGACTTAGTTATTTCTTTTTTTAACATGCATCAGTTTTAGAAAGTCACTAAAATCGAGTTTGGAAACATACCTATTGTATGAATTATTAATTATTTTTTTTAATTCAAAACGTATGAATAAATATATAAAGAGGTACATGTATAGATGGGTTTTGGGCCCCATTAATTTTCTAAGCATATTTCAGATCCTCCCCGCAAGGCTTGATTCTGAATCCTGGATGTAATATAAGCACGTGACGCGGAAAAATCCAGAAAATTCTCAAAATGGGTTGACGCCTGGTAAAAAACGTGAATTTAAAGAAGTATAAAATAAATGTTTCAAATTGAGTTTCCTTTTTAAATTTTAGTCATAAAAAACTTTTGACCATAAGATATTCAAATGTAAAAGCGATTTCTTAACAAGAATATACCATCAGATCTTTTTTAAAATTAGTTCTTGATCTAAAACTAGCCTACTTTATTCAGAATTTCCAGATATTTTTCTTTCGCTTTTGAATTAGAAGCTTTGCCTTCGCCTAGATCGCTGCAATTTTCTCAAATTAAAATGTTGCAAGTTTGTTAGCAATTGTATTGAGTTTACGAAAAATTTTAATATTATCCAAACTCAATCACCATTATGACAGAAAAACGATTTTTTGAGCCGACTTTTGGAAAACATTTAGTTTTTTAAATATATTTTACTTTGTTTTCTTCTTGTGTTTAATTACTTTAAAACATAAATTTGCTTATCGCTCATGTTCATATGCGCTATTGGCTTAAATGCTCCTTACCATCTGTTGTTCCGAAGAATGATCTTCGACTAATCATTCCTCAATATCATTCCTTATCATTCCTCAATTTCTCGTACGACTCACTTCGTAATTTCTTCCATTTCATTCGTGGTATTTAAATTAAAAAAAAAATAACTTTAAAAAAAGAAAATGTGTTTTCGAGTCGCGACTTCAAACTTTGAAGCTACAACCCAGCAAAATTTTTGTTACAAATATGACATGCATTCTTAGTGACACTGCTTCCAGAAGACATTCTATAGATCCCATTGTGCTACTTCTAAGCCTTATCAAGAAGTGCTTTCAATAAGCATTCTCATAAACCACTTCTCAAAGACATTCAAAAAGCATTTAATTTTAATTATTTTTTTGATGTATTTTTTCATTTTCCGTGGGATTTTTCAAACCTCCAACAAAACGCAACCACTTCCTACTTTAAACACCAACATGCCGTAAAAACCGGGAAAAGGGATATTTTACGTTGATTTTTTTAAACCCCCAACAAAACAAAAACACTTCTCATTTCCAGCACTAAAATCGCGAGAAAATCGGGAAAAAGGATATTTTTATTCCATTTTCATATCCCACAAAAACCATTTCATTCCATGGAATGCCTTCTTAAAGTTCTCCACAAAAACACCTACTAGAATCCTTTTATTTAAGGGCTCAAAGAAATCTTCCATTGTAAAAATTCTGGAAGCATTTCTAAAGAAGACTAAGGAAAGCATTCCTCCCCATGACATGCATATGTTAAAAGAATGCCTTCTGGGTATGAAAGTGGAAGGGATGGAATTCAAGACTTTCCCTTCCACTTTACCTTCTTTTGGAAGCACTTTTTTGCTGGGAATATGTCGATGGCCCGATTTCAAAGTATGTTAAGGGTGGTTTTAGGCAAACAATTTTTTGAAAATCTAATTGTCTTACATTTGATTATTGTTGTACAACTATTCACAAATATGTCGAAAAAAATTTTTTTTTTCCTAAATGACCTCTTTATTTATTATGTTGACTTTATATGATTTAAATACAAATTCTAAATGTTTGATAGTTTAAATCATACTTGATTTTAAATACAAATTCTAGTTGTTTGATAGTTTAAAATCGTTTATTGAGCTTAAGGTCAAAGTTAAAACAATTAATTGTTCTAACGAATCTTTCCAAAGAAACAACAACAACAACAACAACAACAACAAAGTTTTCAATAAGAAAAGGAAAAAATCACTAGCTGATTTTATTGCAATTTCGGCCCGGCTAAAGGCTTCATCAGAAATCCTTGTGATACCCGTGCAAGCGCGCACTAACGCACTACACAAGCCTGCTTGAAGTCTATTTCAATTTTATATTCGCACATTTGGGCAGGGGCTTCAAGATCTTATTTGGAGCTTCTGGACCGAATTCAATGTCGTGCGATATATTTGATAGGAGATGAAAGTATTTCATCCTCTCTCAACTCTCTTGAGCATCGACCTAATGTAGGTTGCCTAAGCCTTCTGTATAGGTATTACCATGGGAAGTGTTCAAGGGAGATACATGGCCTGACGCCACCAGCTCGTGTGTTTCCCAGGTCCACTCGGGCAGCTGTCCAAGCCCACCCCTTTACCATTGCATCGATGCCTAATAGAACCTCGCATTACCGCGATAATTCGTTCTTTAGTCGCGCGGTTAAGTTGTGGAACAGTCTCCCTGCGAGCGTGTTTCCCGGCAGTTTTGAGCTGTGCAAATTCAAAACAAATCTTCACCGACACTACTCCATCTATCCACCCTCCAACTAACTATCACCCATCTTCCGAATCAACACAATGCTTACGCATTTATAGGGGGCATCCCCTGAGCGTTGGTTCAGTCTAAAAAAAAAGCGCTTGCTTAAATAAATAATTAAATAATTTTGAATCAAGTATAGCTTGTAATTGAATATAAATAAGCCCACGCACAGCTTGCAAGTATTCTAGCTTACAAGCGAACGGCACGAAGTTTCAAGTAAAGGAAAGCTTGATGCCTTCGGCAAAAGCTTGTAAGCTCGTAAGTATCCAAATTATTGAATTAAAGCAAGTATCCAAACAATTCAATGAGCTTCTTTAGAGAGAGAGAGCTTAAGCGTAATAGGACTTTTAAGGATTCTGTGGACTCCGTGGTGTGAAGTTTTAGGGTAAATGATTTCGAAGATGCTGTCAAACTTTAAAATTTAAGATGGCGGATAGAGTTGCCACCTAGATTTTTTTGTATTTTTGCGAATTCTTGTAATTTTGAAATTCTGACAACGGATTTGATTTCGAATATATTGTCACAGTTTTAAAATTTAAGATGGAGGTTAGGGTTGCCACCTAAATTTTTACCACAGTATTGTCAACTAACAATATGTATTTTTAAAAGTTTGAAACATCATTTATCAGTGTTAAGGGGTCGCTGATTTCGAATCTAAAGTCAGAATTTAAAAATTCAAGATGGTGGATAGGGTTGCCACCTTAATTTTTTGTAGTTTTATGAATTCGGGGCTGGAAAAAAATGGTACACCAAAAATGGGTCGCTGAATCCGAATCCGTCGTCAGAATTTCAAAATTATAAAATTTTGCAATAATAGGGTTGCCACCTAATAATATACATTTTCAGGAGTTTTAAACGTCGTTTATTAGTGTTAAGAGGTCGCTGATTTCGAATCTAAAGTCAGAATTTTAAAATTCAAGATGGTGGATAGGGTTGCCACCTTAATTTTTTGTAGTGTTGTGAATTCGGGGCTGGCAAAAAAATGGTACACCAAAAATGGGTCGCTGAATCCGAATCCATTGTCAGAATTTAAAAATTATAAAATTTTGAAATATTAAGGTTGCCACCTAATAATATATCTTCTGACGACGGATTCGGATTCAGCGACCCATTTTTGGTGTACCATTTTTTTTGCCAGCCCCGAATTCATAAAACTACAAAAAATTAAGGTGGCAACCTTTTCCACCATCTTGAATTTTAAAATTCTGACTTTAGATTTGAAATCGGCGACCTCTTAACACTAATAAATGACGTTTAGAACTCTTGAAAATATAAATTATTAGGTGGCAGCCCTATTATTGCAAAATTTTATAATTTTGAAATTCTGACGACGGATTCAGATTCAGCGACCCATTTTTGGTGTACCATTTTTTTTCTAGCCCCGAATTCATAAAACTACAAAAAATTAAGGTGGCAACCCTATCCACCATCTTGAATTTTAAAATTCTGACTTTAGATTCGAAATCAGCGAACCCTTAACACTGATAAATGATGTTTCAAACTTTTAAAAATACATATTATTAGGTGGCAATACTGTGGTAAATATTTAGGTGGCAACCCTAACCTCCATCTTAAATTGTAAAACTGTGACAATATATTCGAAATCAAATCCGTTGTCAGAATTTCAAAATTACAAGAATTCGCAAAAATACAAAAAAATCTAGGTGGCAACTCTATCCGCCATCTTAAATTTTAAAGTTTGACAGCATCTTCGAAATCATTTACCCTAAAACTTCACACCACGGAGTCCACAGATTCCTTAAAAGTCCTATTACGCTTAAGCTCTCTCTAAAAAAGCTCATTGAATTTTTTGGATACTTGCTTTAATTCAATAATTTGGATACTTGCGAGCTTACAAGCTTTTGCCGATCGTTTTAAGCTTTTCAACTTTCTGCCCGACAAAGTAAGCCGAAACAAGCCAAGCCAACGAGCAAGCATGAATATGGCTTGTATCTGTTTAGTATTTTTGCAAGCTGGCTAAAGCTTGCTTTTTCAAGATTGGATACATACTTGAATTCAAGTACTTGAAAAGGCTTGAACTTCAAGTAGGCTTGTGCAGTTCTCTGCACTGCACCACAGGGGCGATGAGATTTGAATTGTCAATTTCTCAGTTTTTCTCAATTTTATAATTTCACATTTGTTATTGTATTTTTGCTTTACTTTAGTCTCTATGCTTATGTTATTATATGTAGTCCAACAGCCTGCTGGAAGTCTCCACTAACAAAGCATGTTTACTGAAGTTGTTTTTAGATTTTTGCTGATTTTGTTCTAACTGTTCTAATTGTTCTAACTTTGACCTTAAGCTCAATAAACGATTTTAAACTATCAAACAACTAGAATTTGTATTTAAAATCAAGTATGATTTAAACTATCAAACATTTAGAATTTGTATTTAAATCATATAAAGTCAACATGAAAAAAAAAATATTTATAAATCAATCCCGCTTATAATAAAGATTCTCTAGCGCTTAAAACCCGGTGCGCCAGAGTAACTTTAACTAACCAGTGTAACTTTAAACGCGTTTTTTTCGAAACATACTTTTTCAAAGCAGGCCGCACTGCTGCAAAAAAATAAATCGAACGATTTTATTTTTTTTAAATCTATTTGTTTTGTAATTCTACACATCTTGCACAAAAAAATCTATTTGTTTTGTAATACTACACATCTTTTATCAATATAAGCGTCTTTTGAAAATTTGTCTAGTTTTTACAAGCAACAATATGGTAAAAAATATCGAAAAATTTTCAACTCTTTTTAATCATAATTTTCTTTATTTTAAATGTTTTTATTCCATTTTGGTAAAAGATGAGCAATCAAGGGTCTTTTTTTGAAACTCATCTTTTTTTTCAGACGATCTGGAGCCGAGCTGTGGTGTGTCCCGATTTTCACTTATTTTTAAGCACAATCACTTCAGCGCAATCCTTATATTTAAACAATATATGTTAAAAAAATAATTTACTTATACTGATGATGTTAAATTAACATGCAAATGAAATTTTTTGTATATATGTATTATTTACTTTTCTGGAAAACTTCTAAAATTTGAACCGCTTTTTGCCTAAAACCTCCCTTAAGTTAACTTCGCACATTTATGATGTTAATGAAATGCAAATCGAAGTGTCAAATTTTTTTTCAATCGTGCAATACCGTCCAAGGTTATTAACGAAAAGGCATTAAAATGGATTATTAAAAACTAATTTGGCAACAAGGATTTTTTTGCTAATGTTAATTAAATTTTTTTAATGATGTAAGAAGATGATGAAAGAAGTTGTAAGAAAAACATTGTATCAGAAAATTTAATATAAAATCAAATTCCCCGCAAATATTAGATAAAATATTAAATTCCACGCAAAAATTATTAAAATTTAGATGAATTAGTAAATTCACCGAATATTTGAGCCCATTCCCCGATCGACATGAAAGTTCCCACAAATCGGGGAATTTTCCACCAGTTGGCATGTCGAACGGAAACACACCTAAAAGGTCTGTTCCCGTACTAACTGCAAGTAATTGTAATAGAATAGAGAGTAACATTTTGCATGATATTCTTCTCTCACGAGCTTCAAAAATTTGTAAAATAACGCTTTCAAGCAACTTCAAGTTACTTGAATCTAATACGGGAACAGACCTAATATAAAACAAGGAAACTTATCAATTAAGAGCAGATGACCATGTAGCGGCCGGAAAAATTCATGATGTTGAAGTTTCTTTTCGTCAATATAACACAATTCGAATTAATTCTTACACGCAGAGAAAATCATTCCTCCAATTTTGCAGAATATGGTAGAATTTGTTACCAAATTCTAATAAAATTAATTTTGAGTTGCATATGTACTCAGATTCTTTTGCAACGGTAGGCAAATGCGGTGGAAAAATTATGTAAAGTGTGGCTCTTTTTTATTTTGATACTTCAAAATAGAGGAATCAAAAAATTTTAAAAATTTTATATTTCTCGTCAAATTCCATGGAATTCAATGTTGTTCTATCGTTGTTTGACCAACGGTTTGACAAACAATTTGATAATTGATGTCAAAGTCAGCTGTTCGAATTGTAGTTTTTTTCGAATTGTAGTTGTTGTTATTGCGTACGGCTGTAACCAATACAGAACCAAATTTTTCAAGTCAAATTTTTCAAAAACAAATATCGTTTTTGTTTTGTTCCTAAACAGCATTTTGTATCGCGGAAGGGCAGAAAGCGATTCTTCTTCAAGAACAATTTTTTGCTACCGAAAAAAATCTAACGTGGCGAAATCTTCAAGAAGAGCAGAAAATGATTCTTACTGATTCTTAGCAATGCTTAAAGTTGTTATAAAATAAATAGTACATTTTTGAAAACGCATGAATGATATCGCTTTTTATTTCTCTAGAAGAAAAAAAGCGTAACTGCAGTGTTTTGTTTTTGAAAACAAAATTTCTCACCAAGAAGTAAAAATTGCAAATTGCTTTCTTTTCGCGCAAAAGGAAACTCGCCTAAATATCTTCCAGAAATATCGCTTTCGCTTCACCTAGGCGAAGGCGAACAATTTCTCATCCAAATGCTGGCTGGGTTATGTTATTAACGTTAAAAAATTTAAATGAATTTCTTTTATTATTAATGTGTAACATAACTACCTAACTACAAAAGAGGCAAGACTATAAAAATTTTAAATTTTTAGGGAAAGCAAAACCAATTTTTTATTTCAAGGGACTCCATAATTAACAAAGAATCAAAACCATTTTTTTTTTATAAAGTGGAAGATGTGAATAATATTTTGACAATCGATGGAGATAATCACTATGAATAGTTCTACATGAAGAAGTCGAGCTTTTATATTTTGATTTGCGTCCCTATCGTAGTGAAGGTGCGATATGTTATGTACATAATTTATACTAATTTTGTTTTTTTTTAATAATACTTCAATATCTGAAGGACTTATTGCAAGAACATGATAAGCCACACAAAAAATATTTTGAATTAATTGACTCTAAAGTTTTGAACAAATTTATTTTTGTTTGAAGAAATGGAATTGAACAAGGATACTTTTACATATAGGTTAGAAAATTAATAAGAAGTAGCCAAAATCTTTTCAGTGGTTGCTAGCAATGCATTCAGTAATGTATTCAGCCTAAAATATTGATTTTTTAGATCATGTGGCTTGTCACGTTTTCGCAATAAGCACTTTATATATTAAAATTTGTTTTCTTTTTCTTTATTTGAAGTACGGTGTGTCTTTTTGGAAGGAACTGAAAATATTAATGTGGATCTTATTGGCCTCACTCGTGCCCACCACAATTTTTTTTATTGTTATTTTTAATTAAAATTTTTGTTGCCGTTCCGTTAAGTGTGCATTGAACATAACGTTGCATTTCTGAAGTCGTTTTACAGTCGTTTTGTTACGTGCCGTAAGTGGGCAGAAACCTTTATTGTGTGAGTCAACACAATTCTATTAGACTCCTTTTCCACACAGAAAGTTCTCTTGCCAGCAAGTCTGCGATACGGGGAAGTCTGTACTGGCAAGTTTTTCTTCTGTGCTGTTATTTCTTAACAATTGTTTGTTAGTGAACAAACCCAAGGTTCATTTATAAGGTTGTGGCACTTGAGAGAATGCACTCTTTTTCCGCCTTTGCTTGAACTGTCACTGTGCTTTTCTTTCTTCTATGCATTCATTTTCTTGATTTCTTTTCATCCATTCTGACAGTTCGACCGAGCTCGCTCTCAAGTGCCACAACCTTATAAATTATAAATGAGCCTTGAACAAACTAGCTATTTTCTCGTAGCGTACACTCAAAGTTTTCAATGCATTTTCAATATCACTTGTCTGGAATAATTTTTTTTTTTATTTTCTGGACGCATGTAATACTTAGAGAAAAAAATAACATTATATTGGTTGGTTTTATTTCGATAACATATTATTAAAAAAAGCTAAATTTTCATTTACAATGAAACTAAATAGGGCTAAGAGGCTTGGAGAAAGTTGGGAATATATTTTTTTTTACTAATAATACGAGATTACAAAAACCTCAGTGTCTTATTTGTAAACAAGTTTTATCAGATATGAAGTCAAGTACATTACAAGACATTATGTGTCGAAGCATAGAGAGAGAACTATATGCATTTAGAAAAATGTTAAATTGTCAGAAAGCTGTAAGTTTTTTAATTGATATATGCTGATTTTTTGCAGTGTACATGTTGTCCAACTTGGGCCTCGTTAGATGCTTAAAAGCTATTTTTGCAATTTCTTTTAAGGAGCATATTAGCTCATTGTGAACATGTTTTTGTTTTTAATCGGCGAAGTTCTAATTAATTTTTTTTAGAGAATTCGTAATTTAGATCCCTGCCGCGACACCTCTGCTCTAATGTATGATGTCTGGCAAATTTTCCTATTTTTTTTTATTAGTGAACTGTGCTTTCTTCCAAAAAGTTAGTCTGTTTCACGCAAGGATTTACTTTTTGAAGCGAAGCTTTTTACGTCTCGTTTTGTGATTTGCTTGAGTGAAATCTCGGAAACAACACTTTTTTCCATACACCTTTTTCTTAGAATTGTTGTTGTTGGTTTTGTTGTTTTTACTTGCCTCTATTACAACAAGAGGATAAAAAACTACAAATATTTCTTTGTAAGCAGTGAGAATTGAACTCGCACCATTTCGATCGACAATTCTACACGCCAACCACTAATCCAAAAGTCTCTGTTACAAAATGTGATTCATTCAATATTAAGTATTAACTGAAGCTATGTTGCAGTAGATGGCAAGAATTTATTAAAAGGACTGTGAATTAGCTATCCTCCATGTGAATGCGGGAAACTATGATGCAGCAAATCATAATAATCTATTTAAATTTTTGTGTATTGACTATCCAGATGCCAATAGTTTTAGGTGTAGACTTTAATTGCGAATTCAGACATGAATGTTCACAGGCACTTAAGGCAAGGCCGGTGGTCTAGCTCTCGAAAATTTAACGTATTTTTAGGATTTTTAAAGAAGTTAAAATATTGAACAACGATATTTAAACTTTTAAAGTAAATTGTAAAAAAAATAATTTTTTAATTTAAAAAGTTTTCATCATGTTCAAAATGGCACTCAATGCGACGCTCTCAAAGAAAAGGGGCCAAGGCGGTGTTGTAGATTTTGACTTTTCTATTTATCTGAAAAATAAAAACCAATAATATTCCTAATCACTATGAGTGCAGCTATGGCTGGATAAGAAAAAAAAGAAAATATTAAAAATTGACAGAATGACTTTTGAAATTGCGGTTCTTAAAGCAGCTTGTTTTCTACCGGTTATTAAGCGTAAATTATACGATGTTTTTGAAATAGAACTTTGATTCTTGTTCCAGCTATAGCCACTGATGTTGTGAATATCATATTTAAATTTCAGTTGGTTCGGCTGAATAGTTTTTGCTTTTTCTACAACATCATTCTGAAGAAAGTAGTTTCGAGATAAATAAGTATAAAGAGAATGAATGTGGACGAAACATTGTGGCTCGATACCAACTAAAACGGCTGTAGAAGTGAAAATAACGTCTAAAAGACTATAATTTTGATATATATATAAAAAAAAAATCAATTTCATAAAAATGCTAGGACTTCAACAATGCCGTTTTGATAAATATAATTTACAAATTATAAGCGATCCAAATATTTGTACAACACGATAAGGGAAAACTATTGATGTAATATTTGCTAGAAATATCGACGACATCACATCTACAATATAATATACGCTTGTTATTTGAGATATTAAAAACCAACAATTTCATTTATAAATTTCCATAACAATAATTGAAAGCATTTACAAAAATAAATCAAATTAGTGTAAAATAATAATGTAATGTAATAATATTTACTGTTTAATATTGTTTTATTTACTGTGTAATATTTAAACATTTTTTTTATTAAAAAAACAATTAAACTATCAAACTTATGAAACTACGAAAAAGCTTCGCTTCTCTCGTGTGTCCATCGACGCATCTGTTTTTTTGAAGCGAAGCTTTTTACGCCTTGGTTTTTGATTTGCCTGAGTAAAATCTCAAAAACAACACTTTGTTCCATACACCATTTTCTTTGAATTGTTGTTGCTTTTTGCTTGCGTCTTTTACAACAAGAGAATATAAAATAAAAAATATTTTATAAGAGTGAGAATCGGACTCGCAACTCTTCGATCGATAGTGCTTCACGATACCCACTAAGCCAAAAACCTGTGGTATTTAATATGGTTCATTCAATTATAAGTATTAATTGAAGATATGTTGCGGTAAATGACAAGAATCTATTAAGGGTTGTACATTAGCTATCCTAGATGTGAATCTATTGAAAGGATTGTGCAATAGCTATCCCATGTATCCTACATGTGAATGCGTAAAGCTATGATGCAGCAGATCAAAATAATTTATTGAAAGGATTGTGTATTGGCTATTCAAGCAACAAAAGTAGTAAGGTTACATTGAACAAGGTGAAAATGATTACAAAATCAGTGTACCAACTCCCAAAAATATTTATCCCTAAAGCTTTAGTCAAAAACCCCTAAAATCGCTACAATACTTGGGAATCTGCCAAAACAAAAAAGATCAATTAACATTTTGTTATAATATTTAGTTATAAATGGTTTACTTTTTACATCATAATCCAGTTTCTTCGGCTTTTATTCAAAACAAGATAAACGCGATTTTAAATTTTTGTTGTAAAAATCCAACACTCGAGTTGTCAAACCATACAAAATCACCTTCTCACTCATTCACATTTACAGCTTTAGCAAAATATTTAGATGTCACGTTCGCCTTGTTTTTTTTCACCATGATAACAAGCCGGGAATGAAAAATGGTAAAATTGAAGAGGAAATGCATAGCAAAATCGCAATAAATTCAAAAACTTCGTAATAAATTGGATTATCCGGTGCTTAAGAATATCAAAAAGTCCCTCAAAAAAACCCCTAAAAATATAAAACCCCTAAAAAATCCCATTCCACTTTTTTCCCCTAAATTTAGGGGGAATCCCCCTAAGTTGGGAACACTGTACAAAATGCCAATTGTTTTAAGTGAAGATTTTAATTGCGATTTATGACATGAACCAGAGTTAAAGAGATAGGAAACTTAAATTTTGTGACGTCAAAACATATGTTTTTTCCATTTTTATGTGCTTTGGTGAAACCATAGAAGTAAAATATAAGGAAGCGGTGTAGTTGAAGTGGAATGAAGTATTTTACAAACACAGTGAAGTTTACACAAACACAAAAACATTCAAACAGGGCCGCATTCAATTATGTAGTAAATGAAGGCGTAAATTTTTTTTTATTTTTTAGATGTATGCTTACTATGCAATTTTTATATACCACCGTTATATAATATGTTGCGTTACCAATTTTTTTACAGAGAAAAGCATTGCTAAAATTTTAATGATAAAAGTTACTTTTAATGATTTTTTAAAAATTCATTTCAAAAAACTATTTTTTATAAACTATTTAATTGATATTAAAATAACACAAAAACTAAACAACTAAAATACATACCAAATTAAACTCTTTTAAAATAAATAGTTTTGTGTAGTTTTTTTCGAACTGTGGGCTTTTAATTAGTTTTTTTATATAAAAATACCTAGTTATAGCTTGTAACCTTAGGTTGCTAATCCACTTTAATTTCATGTCAAGTTTTCAAAGATATTGTAAACAAATAAATAACTAATAAAGCTTATCCCAATATAAAAAAAAAAAATTAAGGCCCTTGCCACCCTAAATAATGAATGCGCTCATGAAGCAGAACTTGTGTTTTGACAGATGTTCTTCCTCACAAATAGATTTTTTTTTTTTCTCGGGAAGAACTTATGTCAAATAACGACGCTCTATCTCTCTTCCTCAGCGACGAAAATTCCTTCTACACACGTACAGTGTGTGTGAGTATAACACCACTTCCTTATCTTTTATTTCTATGGGTGAAACTCATTTATTGTGTACGTGAGTTCACCTCAGATCAGTGTTGCCGCGACGATTCTAAAAAAAAGCATCCATGAAAAGGTCACAAATGTATCCACTTCCGAAGAAAGTATTCACATATTACAGTACTGAAACCGAATTTTTTAAGCTTTCATAAGAATTCTATTTATTTAATTTGAAGACAAACAAATAGCTTTGTTAAAATGTAATAGTAAGAAACAAAGCATATATATAAAAGTACATATATAAAATAGTAAATAATAATATTAAGAAATAGTGCTTGAATATTTTAAATATTTTTAGGATTTATTTTTTTAAAAGTTAAAATAATGAACAATGATATTTAAACTTTAAAGGTATATTGCAATAAAATTTTTTGATTATGACGCGCTTTTTAAATTTAAGTCCCAAAACAGGGTTTTTACTGGTTATTCAGAGTAAAATTTAAGATTTTTTGAAATTTTGATAGCGAAAGTCACTGATGTGAATAACATATTAAAATTTTAGATGATTTGGCTGAATAGCTTTTGTTTTCGCTAAAATACATTGTCGAAAAAAAGTAGTTTTAGGATAAATGAGTGTAAATAGAGTGAGTGAGTATGCTATTTTTGCTGTGCGCTCGATACCTGCTAAAACGGCTGTAGAAGCGGAGATAGCGTCAGTATCCTTACAAAAATTTAACAGTAAATGCTCAAAAACTATACATTTGAAAGTTTAAGAAGAAAAAGAAGATAACAATTTTAGACAACCTGCTCCTGCCTTAAAAAGGAACATATGTACATTTCAGTACTTCAGTCTGTTATATTTTGTGCTATTTTTATATTTTTTATAAATTATGTTTATTACATTAATTGTAAAAGTTTGATATTTATACAAAAAACTTTATACAAAACATAACTGTTAAATAGCGATTACGATTAATAAACAATAAGATTTTATTTAAATAATAATTATAATCATTATATAATCCTTGAAGGAGATGATTTGATAAGTAATTGATTTCGATTACAAATAATCAAAAAATAGTTACGACTACTTGGAATTACGAAAATAATCAAAAAGAATAAAAAGTAATCAAGAAACAATAATCTGACTACTTTTAGAAATTGTTTTTGGTTCTGTTTGAGGTCGACTCGCATCGTTTCAACGGTGAGGTTGTGAAGTGCAACCAGTCATTTTTAACTGAAATCGCCCATACGTTGATAATGCTTTTTCAGCTAACACAGTTATACGAATAACAGTTACACGAAAACTTCATCAATTTTATTAACAAAATTGTTGGGAGCTAGAGTATAAACTTTGGGTTCATGGTTCCTTCTCTGTTACCGCTGCTAATGCTATACATAATAAAAAAAAGAATCAAACATAATTTCTAAAAGTACTCTGATTATTTTTCTTGATTACTTTTAATTCTTTTTAATTATTTTCGTCATCTAAAGTAATCGTAATTATTTTGCGATTTTTATAATTATATTACGATTACAAACAGAAAAGAATTGTACTTTATCAATTATTTTACAATTTTAAAAAATAATCGAATTGCTAATGAACACGATTAGTAAGAATTATTTAACAGCTATTATACAAAATAATATATAAATACATAAAAAAATAATTTAATAGCTTGTTCAGTTAAGTGTAATATAAATAAAATGGGTTGCTATTGCCCTTTATTTATTTTAAATTTAAAAATTATTCGTTTTTAAGTACTTTGCAAAACAATATGCCTTTACTTATTCCCAAAAAAATCTACTAGTCTTACACGGGGGTTACACGAGACAGTACTGTTAAGACAGTCGCAACACATTCACAAATTTTTACTCACACATACTCACTTTTCCTACTGGCTGCTACTATCTGCCCTACTGTCTTAACTTTTCTGTAGACAGTTGGCGGGACAGTAGCTAGGACAGTAGAATTAAATTTAGCTTATCAAATGACAGAAGACAAGTAAATTTAAAAGAATAAATTGAAAATTTGCAACACTTTGGTGTGCTCGTAGTTTTAACAAGAATTATCTTCATAAAATAGAAATTTTGTACTATTTTGTCTACTGGCTTGCCAAATGTCTTACCAACTGTCTGGACTCTTATTCACAGACACAAAGTTTGATAACTAATAAGTATTTTTCACTGTATTATCAGTACTGCCTCGTGTAACCCCTGTGTTATCGTTTATAAATAAAAATAAATAAAATAAACTGGCTATTTCAGCCCTTGGAAGGACTTTGACCTAGCTTCTATTGATCAAATTAAATGTTTGATCACATATGATCGAGAACTGACCTACGTGTTTTATGCCGACTCCGAACGGCTTATGTTCTCAAGAAGCTTTACATGGCAATTTTTACTCTCTGAGGTTTGCCATTATCTGCAGAGAGGTGACGGCCGAACAGAAAAGTTAATTCAATTGAAAAAACATTCTGTCTGAGCTGGAATCGAACCCAGGCTACCGCGGATCTTTAGCTTAGGGGCCACGCACTCTACCCACTAGGCTATGGCCGCCACAGTTTATAGTGAGACTTAAATTAGAAAAACTTCATTCAGCAGCAGCTGTGCTATGAGGCAGACTTAATATATTTATAACAAAATTGTAAAGTTCTTCGTAAAGAGGTTGCGTTAATGCATTTTTTGATAAAAAAGTACTGTCCAAAAATGTCTCAATGCCATAATTTTTCTTAAAGTTTTTGTTGAATTTGAATTTAAATGCCTCCTATTTTATATTTTTGCAAATAAAAACATATATTCATATATGAGTACGAAAAAAGTATCCATAAATTTTTCCTAACGGCAACACTGCTTGGACTTATTCCTATGGTGTAATTATTCTAAGATAATTTCACCATGATGTTTCAGGGATGCTTTTCATTGCATTTCCGAAGTCTTTTTTGGTATACCTTTTGTTACCCATTTTGTTCCAATAATATGCAGTTTTACAGTTATCGGACCTCAAACGTAACTGGTGAAATTCTTCAATCGACCAAAAACCAGGGTTTTTTTACGTTGATTTTACGACCACATATAAATGTTTTGTGTTAGTATTGGAGCCAATTTAACGTAAAATCGAACATAGTGCTGTCCCTCTCCAACGGAGTTTCCCATCTCTTTATCTCTGACATGAACGTTCACAGGCACTTAAACAATTCCTTTTTGATAAATAAATATAATTTACAAATGAGTGAAAATTCGTGCAACTAGCCACCTAAAACAAGAAGTCGTTATTTTTATATCTCTAATGGATATTATTGAAGTGTATATGAAAAAAAAAGAAATTGCAATTTTGTTTTTTTTTTAAAATTTTTTTTTCAATGAGTTACAAGGAATTTAGTTTTAGGCCACTGTTGTAGTAAAATTAATTTTGCTAAGTAACGGCTTGTTAAAATTTCTTCATTTTTGGGCCAAATACTCGTAATACACGTTAAATTACAAAAATGGTTTTTTTTGAAAAAAAATTTTTTTTTTTTAAAATTAATAAGTTTTTTATAAAATTTTTTTAAAAAAAAAACGTTCTGGACCTCATAGAAAATTTTTAAAAGAATATTACATACTAATACAAATTTAGAAATAATACAAAAAAATAAAAATTATGTATTCTCCATAAACAAGTCTCTTATGAAATGTTTTAAATCTGCACTACCTGTCTTGTGCGAGCCATACAGAGCACTGCACAATGGAATGATTGGTACCAACTAGAGGAAATAAATTATTTTGATGACGTTTTTATTGACTTAGGTACAGAAAAGTACAAAAAAATGGTTTTTAAAATATTTGGACAAGTGGGCGTGGCACCTCCCATACAAGTGTATCTTATTTTTCGCAATATCTGAAAAACCAGGGAAGCCATGAGAAAAAGGAAGAGATTGTCCTTTTATATATTAGCACGTGTCTTTTAAGTAGCCAATTTTATTATTTTTATCAAGATTTGTTTTTATGGTATTACTGGTTCTCAAGATATTGCGAAAAATTGTGTTTCAGTTGTATAGGAGGTACCACGCCCACTTGTCCAATCATGCCTTAATTTGGCACATATGCTCCAAATAACGTATTTGATGATTGCCTAAGTTTTTGTTGTTGTGGCGTTACTGGTTCTCTAGATATTGCTAAAAATGTGATCCATTTGTATGGGAGGTGCCACTCCCACTTGTCCAGTTACGCCTTCTTTTGACACATTTCCTTTAAATAATGCAGTTGATGACTGACTAAGTTTCTGTTATCATGGCTTCCCTGGTTTTTCAGATATTGCGAAAAATAAGATACATTTGTATGGGAGATGCCACGCCCACTTTTCCAAATATTTTAAAACATTTTTTTGTACTTTTCTGTACCTAAATCACTAAAAACGTTATCAAAATAATTTATTTCCTCTAGTTGGTACCAATCATTCAAGCGCGTCGGAAGCGAATTTCATCTGGGGGGGCAGTACAAATGGTGGTGTAAAAAAAGTTCACCAAAATTTCTTCACATGAAACATGAAGAAGAGAGAAAGAAGAGGAAAATGTATACTACAAAAATATTATCGTTGTAAAAAAACTGATATTTTGAATAACTTTTTCTTTTAAATTGTTTATCTAGCTAAAAAAGTGGGGGCAACTGCCCCCCTTTCCCCCCGCTTCCGACGCCAATGCAATCATTCCATTGTGCAGTGCTCTGTATGGCTCGCACAAGACAGGTAGTGTAGATTTAAAACATTTCATAACAGACTTGTTTATGGAGAATACATAATTTTTGTTTTTTTGTATTATTTCTAAATTTGCATTAGTATGTAATATTTTTAAATAATTTTCTATGAGGTCCAGAACGTTTTTTTTTAGCAAAAATTTTATAAAAAACTTATTAATTTGAAAGGAAAAAAATTTTTTTATAAAAAAATCATTTTTGTATTTTAACGTGTATTACGAGTATTTGGCCCAAAAATCAAGAACATTTAACATGCCGTTACTTAGCAAAATTAATTTTACTAAAACAGTGGCCTAAAACTAAATTCCTTGTAACTCATTGAAAAAAAAAATTAGAAAAAAAACAAAATTGCAATTTCTTTTTTTTTCATATACACTTCAATAATATCCATAAGAGATATAAAAATTACGACTTCTTGTTTTAGGTGGCTAGTTTCACGAATTTTCACTCAAATATAAAGCGATCCAAATATTTCAACACGATAACGGACAACTATTGATGCAGTATTTGCTAGATATATCCACGAAACATACGTTTTCTATTTCAGTTATTATAAGCCCATAACTTCATTAATGAAATTCCATAACACAAATTAAAACATTTACAAAAATAGTTCAAAATTAATGTAACATACAATAAAATAAAGTAATGATGATATGTAGTAAATTTACTGGTGTGAATATTAAGGTGTATTTTTTAATTAACTTAATGTTATTTTAAATTTTTGAATTTAAAAGTTATTCTATTATTTTATTAAATTATTAACTCTCGTGTGTCCAACGACGCATCTGTTGTTTTTTTTTTATTTAAATCTATTATGATTTGACGAGTCTCCATTGAAGTTTGATTTTCATTGTTAATATTTTAAGCAAACGACCTATTTTATGCTGATGATTTGAGGTCTTAAGAATAATTTGATACTTCCTAGCAATACAAAAAATTATATAAGAAAAGAGCTGCCACTTTTTTGAGTTTCATCGATTTTTCACATATAAGTGATGCCAGTGTTTACTTTGAATAATACGTAAATATTAATATTTTGTCATAACAAACATATGGCTGACTTCGTTAACGTATTTATGCAATGCAGCAGTATGTTTTATTTTGAATTGGTCCAAAGCTGATTAACCAAAACTGCGCAATTATATTATTTTTAAGAATACCACCAGAGTTTCGCAGTTTTGGTTAATAAGGTTTGGACCAATTCATAATAAAACACTTTGTTGCATTGCATAAATGCGTTTACGTAGTCAGCAAATTTTTTTACATTGTTGTTGCATATCTTTACCTAATATGTACTTTCAAGTACTATAACTCAACTTAAAATAGATGCCTATTGTATAATTAAATTTTTAATTATGAATTAATTGATAGTAATTAAGAAATTGTATATTTAAAAAATACAATAGTGGTATTCAAAGAACGCCGTATTGGCGAGTATACAGCAACGTAATTTGCAATAACAAAATTGTAAGGGATTAAACATACGCAGCTTACGGCACAAAAACGTGGTGTATACAGTACGTAGAATGCGTATTATGCGAACGTGGCTTAATTTTGCTTTCGACAAGCAGTGTTTCAATTAATTTTAACTGTAAGTTTAAATAAATTAAAATTTCTCTAAAGTTTAAAATAATCTGATGGCAATTTCTTTTTAGTACAATCACGCAATTTACTCGGGTTTTATTCAGGGTGGGTTCATGGAAGCGCTTAGCATAAACTTATAGCTATACACTTTCAGTATATATATGTCGTTCATTGAATACCATTAATATGTTGTTTACAATACATACTTTGACGCTCACAGTATATATTTTTTCATTAATACAAAAACTTTAAACAAGGTGTTCGCCGCTTTTTCTTTGTTTTTTTCTGAGTTCAAGCAATTAAAAACATTGAAAAAAGCTGTATCTACATACTTTACGCCTGTATATAGAAAGAAGTTTGCTTATCTCTAAAGGATCTCCAGAAAAGGATCAACATTATTTTGATCGAAGCGATCGTATATTATATGTATTTAACTTAAAAAAATGTTTTAGATAAGGCATTTTTTGATCTATTTATTTGGATACTTTGTTTTTTTTTAATGCTACCTGAAATTTTTATAGATACGCCAATTAAAGTCAAATTATTTAGACTTAGGCACAAAATTTTTCAATTTTTGTTTCGTAATCTTAAAGAGCGTGGGACACTTAGAAGAGTAATAAAATAAAATCTTTTTAATTCTAGATGCCGCTATCTTTCTTATGACGGCAGTATATTCTTATGACTATCACTCAACAAAAATTTTAATGGATCTTAAAATACCGCTGAACCTATTAAAGATACATATTAGTAAAAAGTAAAATACTTCCAAAATCCGAAGTAAACTCATTAGATGATATTTTTTTCAAATATATTAAGAAAAAAACAGTGTTTTCATATATTATTACTTTTAAGCTCAAGCTGATGGTCAAAAGCGGAAGACATTTTTAAAATCTGTATCAAATATTTTTATAGAATTGATTACCGTGTTCTTATCCTGTAACTTGTTTACTGTTCTTATGTGAAACTGATGAACTTACTTTCTAAATATGGCACTGCAATAAACAACAGAAAATAGAAAAATATAAAAACTAATCAACAAAGAAAATGTCACTTAAGTATTGCGCAATTAAGTTTATACAAGCACAAGTTACCATCGTTATCTTAAGAAAGCGGCTTACATACTATTTAAAAAATTATTTCATCAACTTTCTCAAGATTTTCCCTTGCATCTACAAACTGATAATGTCGAAAACTGTATTGAACTAGTATAATATCTATCTATATCTATCTATATCTATCTATATCTATCTATATCTATATATATATATATCTATCTATATCTATCTATATCTATCTATATCTATCTATATCTATCTATATCTATCTATATCTATCTATATCTATCTATATCTATCTATATCTATCTATATCTATCTATATCTATCTATATCTATCTATATCTATCTATATCTATCTATATCTATCTATATCTATCTATATCTATCTATATCTATCTATATCTATCTATATCTATCTATATCTATCTATATCTATCTATATCTATCTATATCTATCTATATCTATCTATATCTATCTATATCTATCTATATCTATCTATATCTATCTATATCTATCTATATCTATCTATATCTATCTATATCTATCTATATCTATCTATATCTATCTATATCTATCTATATCTATCTATATCTATCTATATCTATCTATATCTATCTATATCTATCTATATCTATCTATATCTATCTATATCTATCTATATCTATCTATATCTATCTATATCTGTCTATATCTATCTATATCTATCTATATCTATCTATATCTATCTATATCTATCTATATCTATCTATATCTATCTATATCTATCTATATCTATCTATATCTATCTATATCTATCTATATCTATCTATATCTATCTATATCTATCTATATCTATCTATATCTATCTATATCTATCTATATCTATCTATATCTATCTATATCTATCTATATCTATCTATATCTATCTATATCTATCTATATCTATCTATCTATATCTATCTATATCTATCTATATCTATCTATATCTTTTTTTTTTTTGTTGGACGTAGTGATAGCGCGCTATCATCTAGTGGCCCCACGATACTCCACCAGCTCCACCCCGGAACCGCGTCAGTATTTCATCAGGACGGGGGTTTGATTTCGTAAGATTCCTACGTCCTCCTTAAGCAAGGAGGTTCGGAACTACTAAAGTTTCTCTCCTTTAATATTTTATTTATGTGTCTTTCACACAAAGTCCATGCATGTTCAGATTTTAGCATTTCGTTCACCAGATTCTCTTCAGTTAATGTAACACCTAGCATATCATTTAAAGCTCGTCTCTCCTCCAACCACTTTTCACATTCGAAAAGTATGTGCTTTGCATCTTCTTCTAGCGCTGCGCATGAATCACAGCTGCTTATTTCTTTTAGTTTAAATCTATGCAGGTATTTGTTAAAACTGCCATGGTTTGTTATAGCCCGAGTCAGAAAATATCCCATGTTTCCATGTCGTCTTTCCAGCCAGACTTTTATATTGGGGATAAGGCTATATGTCCAGCTCCCGTTTATGTTTTGATTCCAACGTTCTTGCCATTTAGTCACAACATTGTCCCTGGCATTAATTTTTATTTCTGAAATTTTTTTCTTTCGCTCTTGTGAATTAGTGTTCGCCCAACTTATAAGTTTAGTTTGGGTATATATTTCTTCTCTTTCCAGTATTAATAAGTCTATTGGTGGCAGACCTGCAAGCACTAATGCCGCACTTGTGGACACTGTACGGTACGCTGATATAATACGGAGAGCACTAACTCTCTGTGCTTTCTGTAGTTCCCTCATATTATTCTTCATATTCAGTGCCCTGAAAAAGGTTGGAGCAGCATAAAGAAGCTGGGAGTGTTCTACGCTGTTTATTAATTTTCTCATCTGCGGCCTTGGGCCACCACAGTTTGGCATTATTCTGGCCAATGATGCTGCCGTTCGCAAAGCTTTGTCACGAATATTTACTACGTGCTGTCCAAAGCTAAGTTTGTCATCTAATTGCACACCCAAATAGCATAAGCTTCGTTTAAAGGGTATCTCTCTATCTTGTAGACGTATTTTCGGTATTTTGAAGACCCTACGATCTGTCACTAGAATTGCTTCCGTTTTTGGAACTGCAAGTTTCAAACCGTTTCTTCGCAGCCATCTGTTACAACGACATAAGCTATCGTTTACAACTATCTCGATTAATTCGGCAGTTCGCTGGTTTACTACCAGAGCAATATCATCAGCGTAACCTATTAGTTTTGCACCTTCTTGTAATTCCAAATTCAGTAGACCATCGTACATTACATTCCACAGGAATGGTCCTAATACTGAGCCCTGAGGTACACCTGCTGTTATTTGGTACTCTTTTATACCATTTTCCGTCTCATAGATTAAAATTCTGTTATCCAGATAGTCTGATACTATGTTAAAGAGATAGTTATCTAAACGTCGGTTTCTGAAAGCTTGTAGTACTACTTTCCACTTTACTGTGTTAAAAGCATTTTTAACATCTAGTGTTATTATTGAGCAGTATTCTCCTGTTGTTTTGGCCTGTATAGCTTTATTGCATACTGCGCTAATGGCATCAACTGTACTCTTCCCTTTGCGGAAGCCATGTTGCATAGGGGATAGTCCACCAAGGTCATCTATGCGCTCTTCCAAACGTTTTAGCATTACGTACTCTAATAGTTTTCCTAGTGAGTCCAACATACAGAGTGGTCTATAGGAACTAGGCTCATTTAATGGTTTATTTCCCTTTCGTAACAAAACTAACTTTTGTATTTTCCATTTAGCTGGAAAGATTCCGTTTATTAGACATGAATTGAAGACTTCAAGTAAAAGATCTGGCCATATCTCACATACTACTTTTATGACCTCATTTGGTATACCATCTGGTCCTGGGCTCTTACCTATTTTTAGTTTACTACATGCATGTGTAATGTCATCTACGTTCAGAGGGATGAAACCTTCGACTTGATAATTTGGTTCTCTTCTTAGCCCATCTTCATCGAATGGAAATAGTGTTTCTACTATTGTTGTTGCCCACTGGTTCTTTAATGCCGGGTATAGGTTTAATTCCACCAAGCTTTTTCATCACAATTTTGTACGGTTTGCCCCATGGGTCGGATTCTATTTCGTTACATAGCTCTGTCCAGCATCTTTTCTTACTCTCTTTTATGGCTGTTCTTAAGGTTTTACGTGCCGTTTTATACTCAACTGCTAAGAGCTGGTTATCATGGTTTCGTGTTGACGCTCGACGTGCTGCAAGGCATTTCGCCCTCAACTCACGTATTTTAGCATTCCACCAGTATACTGGGCGCTTGTTATTGTATTTTTGAGCTCTTGGCATTGCGACATTACACGCTTTTGTGAGTATCTTCGTCAGCGACTCTGCGGCATTTTCTACATTTATATTTTCGGATTGGTTATCCATTTTTCTATCCTTAGCCCGAGTAATATAATCGGACAATTTTTTGTCATCAAGTTTCCTGACGTTCCATCTTGGGAAATTTGCATCTTCTACACTCATATTTGGACGTTCATCTATATTAAATGAGATATACTGGTGGTCACTTAAGGTGAGATCTTCCAGCACTATCCAATTCATGTTTTCATTATAGAGGTTTGTCGTTCCAAAGGTGATGTCGATAATACTACCACCTGTACCTCTCCGAAAGGTAAGTTTGTCTCCGATATTAAATATTGTTAGACCAAGACTAGCAACCATTTCACACACTGTAGTACCCTTTTTATCCATTTTTTTTTGGAGTTCCATTCTGTAGATTTACTATTGAAGTCTCCTCCAATGATCACTTTATATTTTGAGGACCTGATAGAATGTATGTTAAGGGCTTTTGCAAACAAATTAAAGTCTATATTTGGTGAAAAGTAGCAACTATATACCCTAATTTTGCTCACTGTGACATATACGAAGCCAGCGCTACTTTCATCAACTTCGCTTATTATTAGTCTTCTGTTTCTTACCATGATGGCTGCGCAATGGTTTTTGTCTTCGTACCAAACTTGAGATGGTGGGTTTCTGTACGGTTCGCTTATTAAAAGTATGTCTGCATTAATCTCTGTCGCCTTCTGTATCATCAGGTCTTGCGCTTCTCTACCCCGTCCTAGATTGATCTGTAGAAATTTCGTGATCATTTTCTTGCTTTATTTCTTATGTTGATTGCACACGCTGTACTACCAATATAATGCTGAGAATTTATTGAGCCACTTTCATGGCATAGTATGCATCTCGTTTCCGCTTTGCATTCTTTAGCTTTGTGTCCCGGATTACAGCATTTTCTGCATAGATTGCTTCTATCTGTACCTTTACACTGGCTTGAAATATGACCCTGTTCTAGGCACCTGAAACATTTCTGAACTCTAATCTTACTCCTCAGCCTACACATAACCCATCCTACTCTGACTTGCCTCGTACGGAGTAGTGGAGCTGCTAAGTGCTCAGGTAGTTGAACGAGCGCTTGTTTGGTTCCTCCAAACGATGTTCTAAAATTTAATATTTTGAACGTTGTGGGTTCTTCTACTTTTGTTGCCTTCATAAGAGCATTAACAAGTTCATCTTTATCTGTTGACTCATCCATGTCTCTGATATCAAGAATATGATTTTTGGTAACCGCTCTAATCATGACATCTTCACCAAGCGTGTTATCTATAGCGTTTCTGAGCTTTTCGGCTTGGCCTTCGCCTTTTTTTAGTTGAACGAGTAAGTCTCCAGCTTTTGTCCTTCTGATACCCCTTATCTCCACACCGATATCAGTGGGATTTATTTGTTGCTTCATCTTTTTTATAACATCTGCGTATGACTCAGACGTGTTGGATTTAATTGTTATTGCCTCTCCTTGGATTCGCATTTCACGGCGTTTGTTACTTTGATTATCTTTTTTCTTCCTTGCTTTTCGGTGGCTCACTAGCTCCCAATCATTTGCCACAGCTGGAGTCTCTGGGATATTTATTTCAGCCTGGGTCTGCAGTGCTTTGACTGTTGCAGGTGTTTTCGGTACTTTTCGTTTCCTCTCTTGGGCAGGAGAAATAGGGTCAACTTGAGTGTCTTTAGATAGCACTTGCTTACGCTCGTCGCATGACAAAACTGGGTTACTACCTATCGCTTCTCTGTACTCTTTTAGTTGCTGGTACAGTGCGAAAGCACAGTTAAGATTATCGCGTAACGTCTTGTGTATATTCTTTGCGCCGGAGACAATGCCATTTGCTGCGCTAAGTTTATTGCCTAACTCAATAAACGCTTTTTCTTCTGAAATTCTGAGCTGACTTTGATGTCTTTTTTCGCCTTCTAAGCTATCTGCTTTACGAGTATTCACAGGTGTGCTCGTGTAATCTCTTATGGTACACACATTTTTACCTGGTGGTTTTTCTGACCCCTTTGCTTGTGGTGATCTTACTATCACCGAGCTTTTCACAAAGGGATTTTTTACGACATTTTCATCACCGTTCCTCATGTACAAGTCTTCATCTCCGTTTTCCTTGTTATGGGTTAGTTTTGTTTTTTCTTGTTGTTGTTATCTATCTATATCTATCTATATCTATCTATATCTATCTATATCCATCTATATCTATCTATATCTATCTATATCTATCTATATCTATCTATATCTATCTATATCTATCTATATCTATCTATATCTATCTATATCTATCTATATCTATCTATATCTATATATATCTATCTATATCTATCTATATCTATCTATATCTATCTATATCTATCTATATCTATCTATATCTATCTATATCTATCTATATCTATCTATATCTATCTATATCTATCTATATCTATCTATATCTATCTATATCTATCTATATCTATCTATATCTATCTATATCTATCTATATCTATCTATATCTATCTATATCTATCTATATCTATCTATATCTATCTATATCTATCTATATCTATCTATATCTATCTATATCTATCTATATCTATCTATATCTATCTATATCTATCTATATCTATCTATATCTATCTATATCTATCTATATCTATCTATATCTATCTATATCTATCTATATCTATCTATATCTATCTATATCTATCTATCTATCTATACTTCTATATATATATATCAATCTATATCTATACCATTATATCAAATCTATGTATCTATATCTATATTATAGGTTATGGATATATATATAGACTATAATATATATATATATATATATATATATAAAAAAACATTTGTTTTCCAGTGTTGCTTCTTTTAGTGTAATTGGTATTAATATAGGTGCGATATTTACTTTGATTCACGCTGTATATAGATTATATATATATCTATCTATATATATATATATATATATGTATATAGATTATTATATATATATTATATATATTATATACAGCGTGAATCAAAGTAAATATCGCACCTATATTAATACCAATTACACTAAAAGAAGCAACACTGGAAAACAAATGTTGTTTTTTTCAATGGTTTATATATATATTTTCAATGGTTTATATATATATATATGTATATAGATTATTATATATATAATATATAATCTATATACAGCGTGAATCAAAGTAAATATCGCACCTATATTAATACCAATTACACTAAAAGAAGCAACACTGGAAAACAAATGTTGTTTTTTTACGACTCTGGCATTAATTGCACACTTATTGCATGAACCGTTTCAAAAGTTTTGTCAATTATAATAATATTGCAAAGGGAAATAAGTGCAGAGATTCTTCGCCAGCAAGCAGGTTGCAGTATCATATTTGCGGACGAAAAACTCTTGTTTTTGCAAGCAAGCCACAACTTGCAAGATGATAGAGTGTAGGCAGCTTGCATGGCAGAAATTTATAAAGAAAAAAAAACCATTGAAAGATTTCAAAATGTTTCGTCAATCATGGTTTGGGGCGCTTTCTCCGAAAAAGTCAAATTGCCCCTTCTTCTTATTGAAAAAGGCGGTAAAATAATTCGGAATATTACTGAGAACATGTTTTAAAGAACTATCTTATGCGGCATGCCAAGCTAATTTACAGAGAGGGTCACTTTTGTTTTCAGCAAGATTCTTTTCCAGTACAAAAGGAAATCCTCCGTCATCCCCAGAGCTAAACCCCCTAGACTTTTCTATTTGAGGTATAATGCTGAGAAAATTAACAAACAGAAACACATGACGGTAGATAAACTTAAGCGATGATCAATGAAAATATCAGATATACCTGGAAACCAGATGCGTGCCGTGCTCGTCTTTCACAAATTCTTTTAAATTTAAAAAAAAATTAATGGTGAAAGATTCGAATTTAATGATTATAAAGAAGTTATAAAGAATACTTAAAATAAAAATTAAAAATTTTTGTTTAATAAATTTTACAGAGTGCTTTTGATTTATGGCATAAAACAAGTGCGACAGTTATTTTGATTCACGCTGTATACACGCAGAGAAAAAACAAAGTTGCAACAACCATGTTTTAAGAGGATCATAGTATGATTCGGATTATCATTGTTTCTAACATGTTCTTAAACATCTAATGTTTTCTTTGATCATGATAAAATGATTACAACAACCATATTTAGAAAAGGAACTTTTTTGTAGGAACCAAAATATTATTGAAATAATCATTATTTTCTTATTGGGTCAAAAATAAAATGATTGCAATAACTACATTATGAATTTATTTTTAAGATCCAGAATATTATTGAATATTATTGATTTTCATGCACTCCAATTTCAACAGCTAATTATTAAGATATCTCCAAAGGTTTGCCATTGACTAGGCTGAACAGAAATATTAATTCAATTGAAAAATCTTTTTGATAAAATTTTCTGTCCCAGCTGGGGTTTGAACCGCGGCTTTTTCGCTTACGAGCCACGCACACTACCAGTAAGCCACAGCCGCTACTACCGCTCGCCTGACTAATGCCATTCATAAACATCGTACATTAAGTGCATTGTCACAAAAATAGCAATATTTGTGATAAACAAAATATGGTCAGAATTGCGAAATATGTTTACGGTAAAAAACATATTTGCTACAATTAAAGTCGAAAATTTCAATTTTCTGCGTGCTGTTTTTAGGATCAGGCGATTTAAAACAAAACACAATAATTGAACAGTTGACAAACGAAACGGCACATAGCCAGGAATCGATAAATCTTATTGTGTCTGAATGAAGTGAAAGTTTTTCCTGCAAACTGTTCAGACACAATAAATTCTTTCGATTTTTGGTTATGTTCTGCTTCGTTTGCCAACAAGCAAAGAATAGTCCAGACAAACATTCAAAATTCTAATATGTTTGTCTCTATAATAATATTCACATTTATCATGATTGACAGAACTACAACATTTTTGTTGCAACTAATAGTTGAGGCAATGATGTTGACGATTTCAATGATGTTATGATTTCAACTATAATGTTATTTTTGGTACCACCATTAGTAAATAATGACTTTATTAAGGCAAACATTTGTGTTTGCAGTAATAATACAATAATTTTAGTAAAAAAATTATTATTGCAGTAATCATGTCTCAACCAAGTCTTTTCTCTGCGTGTAATCTATATACATATATAATCTATATCTATACATAATCGATATTTATATCTGTATCTATATTTCGATTTCAATTTTGATTTATTTTATTTAAATTAAGAAATAGTACAGTAAGATCTTAAATGGCCTTTTAGCGTTCAACAGTTGAAAACATTAATCGATGAGAATAATGAGTAAACATGTAAATATAATTATAATTTTGCAAAACAAAACAATTTAGAGAAATAAAAGAATTACGGTTAATTTCACAACTTAACTAAATGTTAGCTTATCATAACTTAACAAAATAAAAGAAGGAGGATAGGCAGCAATTAAAACATTAAAGAGGAGAAAGGAAAAGACAGTTAAGGAGTAGAAGAATTAAAGGTTAGACAAATACGACATGATTGATAGCTTAAATTTGTTCGTGCTGGTTATGATTTTAATGTTTAACGGAAGCGAGTTCCAGAGCTTAATGGCGTTGATAAAAAAAGAGACGCTTAGATTGTAAACATGTATATCTTTGTATTATAAGGTTGAAGATTCTGTTCGAAAAACAGAAACAGTTTTACTAATAATTAACTTGTGCCAAAATATGCAGTTTCTCGCATTTAGGTATCCAATCAAGCTACATCCTAAAATTTCTTTGCTGTTAACAGTTACATGGTCAAAACGTCTTAAGTCAAATATATATCTAGTCAAGTTGTTAAACGCAACAAGAATTTTGTGGTCAGAATGAGAGTCAAGGTTACTATAAACTAGCTCAGAGAAACTAATTATCGGCAAAATGAGTTAAACAACAATTCTTTTTTTAGTCAATGTAGGGTAAACTTAGAAGTTAACCGCAGGCATCTTAGCGTATAATATATTCTTTTCACTATGTTATTCACATGGTCAAGACAAGTAAGTTTTGAATTGACATAGAATCCTAAAATTTGTACTTTGTCAATAATTGTAGACGATTATCGTTGAGACTAATTGTCGGAATTTGGTCGAAGTCCGGCTTATCCTTCAATATAGGAAGAACAAACGATTTATTGGCATTCAGGTAAAGCACTTAAGTCATCATCAAGTCTGCAGCATAAGCCCTCAAGTAGTCCAATCCGGTTAGAAGAATATAGCTGAATGTCGTCAGCATATGCGTGCATCGTCATATCATTACATGTAGTACAAATGTCATTATTAAATAAACTAAACAGCAGAGGTCCAAGAATGGATCCTTGGGGCACACCAGCTTTAATTACTGCATAGTCAGACAGAGCACTGCCTATGCTCACTCTTTGCATTCGACCATCAAGATAGCTTGCAATTAAAGAAGCAGCACAAATACTAAACCCAAATAAAACGCTCAGTTTACGAACTAACAGAAAATTATTGACACTGTCGAAAGCCTTTGAAAAGTCAAGAACACATAGGAGTGTGATATTACCAACGTCATAATTCATGCGAATATCGTCTTGAATCTTAAGCATAGCAGTTGCGCAACTATGCCCTTTATGAAAACCAGATCGGTTCCAGATTTTGGAGAACTATTATAAAATACTAATGGGTCTGAAATCTTGCATAGAAAAGGCATTACTGACCTTGGCAATTGGGACCACAGTAGCTAGCTTCCAAGTGTTAGGAAAATATGAAACAGTAAAACAATGATTGATAACGTGTGTATCTATATCTATATCTATCTATACTATTATATAAAATTGAACGGAAAATTTCAAGTGACGACTTTACTTTAAAAGTACTGGGCCAATTTTTATTAAAAAAGTTTGTAAATATCATTTTTGTGATATAGATTTATGTAAGTATATATAATAAGTATATATAAATAAGTATATATAATTAAGGTATTAAGTTTTTTAAGAATTCATCCCAGCTGCGACGCATTGCTGATTCGTTGTCTTTTGACGCGTTTGTGTTGAGAGAGTTTCAATAAACTCTTTGTTGCTCTCTATTTTTCTCTTTCTCTGCGTGCTCAGCTAGCACAGCACAACAAAAAAAAACTGATTAGTATTGAGCAAGGCGAAAAGTAAGATGCATATAATTGCAGAGCGAAGCTCCAAAACAAAACAGAACAAAAGAAAAAAATACAATTTTTTATTTCTTTGATGTGTATTGTCTTAACACAGAGTCTCCACTTACAATATTTGATTGCATGCGAACTGTCAAATTGAATTTCATGGTATATATCTTAAATGTAGACAATGGTGTAAGAAATAGAGGTGTTAGTGAGTTTTTGACAACACCATGAATTTCTTTGCTTCTGTCAAAAAATGGTAAGCGAAAGAGCGGAACTGTTGGTAGTTGTCAAATTGTGTTATTTGTTTGAGTTGCTAGATGATGTGCTATAGTTTTTATAGTTTATTGTGTGAATTAAGTATAAATAAATATTTAATGCAATTAATTGTGCCGTGTTGTGTTGACAAAAAGTTATTGCAGTTGTCTTCGCCGATTTGCCAAGTTCGTCAATGAATGTTTTGCCCATTTTATCAGAAACGTGCGCTAGAAGGTGCCGCCGACATGAAGCTTTGGCCAGCATGCAAATTGTCTTGCATTCACATCGTCTGCTTCAAGAACATATTCTCACTTTAATCTCATTAAAAATCTTATAAACTTGCAGAAAGACATGAATTTAACAAAATTTGGTTTCATTGCAATTCACCATCAGCTGTTTTTGACAAGAGCGCGGAAACATAATTTTATCATTTTGAGAGAGAAGTGTCAAACTCACTAACAACTTGTAGACCACTCATATCATGAAATTGTTCATATCATGAAATTTATGTAAAATATGTATGTGTGTGTATGCATTTTTAAGAACTTTTCAAGAAAAAAATATTGCATAAGCATTAAAAGAGTGAACAGACATAAAATGGAATGGCGGATAGAAGAAATTATTAATTTAATAAACTTTTACACACAATTCCAAAATGAAATTTTATGAGATGAAGTGCCCACCTAAATATTATAGCATGAAATCTGGATATCATGAAATTCAATTTGACAGTACGCATGTAATCAAATATTGTAAGTGAAGACAGTGTGTTAGGGCCAAACACGTATTTGCGAAAACTGTCAAACAGAGTATTCGGCTGTTTTAGGTTTGTGAAGATGTCTGCACAAAATAAAAATATTTTACTTTTCGGTTGTGTATGCGCAAACTCTCTGTATAGCAGTGAAATTCACACCGACTTGCCATAAGCCCGAAATTTTTATACAGTAAAGAGATGCGTGAAGGAAAAAATATATAAGAATATATTTATTTTTACAAAATTTATGTAATGTGTAATTTATGTAATTTATGTGTGTGTAATGTATGGTCGTCGCTATGACGAGAAAAAAAGGTCTTGTTTGCGCAAACAGTCTGTGTAGTTTATTTGGCCCTTTAACCCAAGAAGGACGATGATGCCATCGTCCACACCATCCTTGAAGTATACAATTTGGTTCGTTACCGATATTTTTTTTTTTGTGTGCCCGGTTCACCAGTAGGCCTATTTCACCCTCAAGTAAAGAAAAATATTAGTAAAGTAAAAAATGTATGGTACTTCATGCACTCAATCTATATATATAAAAATGGTGTAAAAAATGTATAGTAAAACATCAATTGAGAATGGCTGGGCCGATTTGTCTAAAATTTTTTTTCAGTTGTTTATAATTGCCAGGAGAAGGTTTTTACGAAGGAAAATTTTGGAAAAACCCTCCGGGAAAGTCCGATAGGTGGCGTTGGGGTGGACTTATATCGAAAATTTGAATTTATGGACCAATTTAACTGAAATTCAGAATGTATGTTTGTTTAATCATAAGAAAATAATTTGTGTATAAATGGACCCGATAGGTGGCGCTGGGGTGGACTTATATCGAAAATTTGAATTTATGGACCAATTCAACTGAAATTCAGAATGTATGTTTGTTTAATCATAAGAAAATAATTTGTGTATAAATGGACACGGTAGGTGGCGCTGGGGTGGACTTATTTCGAAAATTCAATGGCGTGAAAAGTGATTTTGGTATTGCCACAATTTTGAAATGCAATCCTGGTACGAGGGGGGTAGCGAAGCACACCGGGTTCAGCTAGTTTTATATATTATTTAAACTGTTAATAATTATAAATTATATTAATATATAAATAAATGGATTTCAATAAATAAGGTGAAGAAACATACATTAAATTTTTTCCAAACTCCTATAAAATGAATGTCTTATGCAACTTTTGCCTAAAAGTTGGTTTTTCATTACTTCTTTTAGTGATACAAAAATATCTAGTTTTTAAAAATATTTCAATTAAAAATTTTACTACAATATTAAATTGACTGGAAGACTTAACATGACCCTCAAATATGCTTTTGCCAAGCAGAGAGTTTTGTGTGTTCAACAAAATTCCCCAGACAAAATTTTTGGCCGGAAAATGAACTTGTACTCTCACTGCAATAAACTGTCATTCCAATTGCAAATATTACAAACGTTTCTGCAATGAAGGAGTATAGACCAATCAGCATTCTGTCTACATTTTCTAAAATATGTGAATCCTTCATGGCCAAACAAATTAACAAATATCTACAAACTCATAGTCTTCTATCTCCATACAAATCTGGTTTCAGAGCTGGGCATAGCTGTGCGACTGCCATGCTTAAAGTTGTTGATGATATCCGAACATCGTTTAATGCAAGACATATAACACTTCTCTGCTTATTGGATTTTTCTTCCATTCTTATTCATAAGTTTATGCTGCTTTTTGGCTTCAATAATGCTGCTGTGAAATTAATAGCCAGTTATATTGAAGGAAGAAGGCAGAGAGTTAAGATTAGAAATAAATTTTCCGACCTTAAGGATATTGTAACTGGTGTGCCACAGGGATCAATTCTTGGGCCCTTGCTATTTAGTGTCTGACATTTTTACCGTGTTCATTGGTGTGTTGACGCATGCTTATGCCGACGACATTCAGTTGTATTGTTCAAACCGTGTTGGACTTGATGACTTGTGTTGCAGGTTGAAATCTCAGTGCAAATTGCAAGTGAGCGTCTGACAATGATCTCTGCATTAATGCAAAGAAGTTTTATGTTCTGCCTATCTCCAAGGATAAACTTAGCAAATTTGAAATAAAGAAAAAATCTAGGTTTTTTATTAATTCAAAACGGTCATGTTCTGATCACACCAATAGTATGGTTGGAAGAATCTATTACACGTTGCGATGCCTTCGGCTATCTGCTAGGTTTACACCAATTGAAACCAAAAAGAGACTTGCTATTCAATTAATTTTTTGAACTAGTATATAGTCATTTAGATTCACACTCAGCGCATAAAATACTTGTAGCCTTTACTGATGCGCCTAGATATGCTTACGGACTGAGTCGTTTTGAACATATCCTTGCGATCAGTAAGAATACTTTGGGATGTAGCATAATAAGCTATTTGAACACAAGAAGTTGTATCTTTCTACACAAGCTCATTATTTACAGGACTCTTCTAACCTTTATCAAAAATTGCGCTTCTCTGCCTCAAATCGAACATGTAATCTTATAATACCGAAATTTAGTTGTTTACTATTTAAACGTCTTTTTTTTATCAACGCTATTAAACTATTGAATTCGCTACCATTTAATATTTAATCTATCGTCAGTACGAACAAATTCAAACAATCTATTATCCTATATTTTTCGAACAACTAAAACGGTTTTATAAAAGCTTTAAAATTTTTATGTTTTAAATACCTTGCTTTTAATTATATATAATCTAATGTCATATGTGTATAGGGTTAATAAATAAATAATTAAATACCTAAATTTAGGATTTTTATTTGGCATCTGTTGATTATGAGATCTTATTTTTATGTTTATTTCTATTTTATTTTCATTTATAAATTTACTGTTGTTAAGTGCTACCTTTAATTTCATTAGCTGATTATATATTCTTATTCGTTGTACTAATTAAAGATCTTTATGTATCTTACTGTACTAATTTATGTTCAAATAAATAAATAAATAAATAAAAAATAAATAATGTTTAGTCAAATTTACTTTTTGATTTGCGTCAAGAGACGTTATGGGAAAATATCCAATAGAGATTTTCCAACTCCGGTTGACGAATACAACCATGAAAACTAAAATTGTGGTGGCCTCTGTACTGCTGCAGTCACCATCTCCAATGAAGGTGCATCCAAAAGACACTTTACTGCTCCAATCTATGTGTCTGATAATGAAATTTTTAACCGCTAAAAATAAAACATACATAAAACAATTATTTTTAAGATCGATTTGCCATCTCATCAAAAACTAAATTTAATATTATTTTTCCGCTTTGCTTTGTGCTTCTTCAACAGAGCTACTGATTTCTTCAAACGATTCTGTTGTAAAGCCTGGACAACAATCAATACCCTCGTACCATTTGGCTAAAATACGAGAGTGCGGCAAACAATTTTAAAAATTTTGTCTAACGAAATCGTATGCCTTCGGTGACAAGAAATTTTAATTTAACGCGAATGATCTGACTTCTGGCTGGTACATCCTTGCGTTCGGAATGTCCTTTGATTTTCTCAGCTTTCTTTGAAACAGATCCGCGTTCATGTCTCCAAGATTGTTGAGAATCTCGGAAGTCTCCTCATTAATTAATTTTTTTTCTTTATTTTGTTTGCTTGCAATTTTTTTTTTTAAAGAAGCACTTCTTTTAGCTTTTCGCCGAACTTTTTCGTTTAAAGTTTTATTTTTGGGGTTTTTTTCTATAACTACTCTTCGCAATGTTTGGAGCTTATCTTTGGCCATTTTTTTTCGCGGTGTGAACGATAAATCATCGCTTGATTCCATCGCTTATTTTTGTGAAATTTTTTTATTTATTATTTTTAATTGTAAGATTTTTTTGGCGACGCATTTTCTCTCTTAGTGATGCAATTTGGATATTATCTATTATGTATACGTTTTCTTTGTCATTGCGTCTCATTTCTTCGACAAAATCGCAACCGCAGTTAGGCAGAAAATTAATATCACTAAAAAATGGGTTTAAATCATTCATTTTAATTAATAGAAGAAATAAATACTTACATTTCAACATCGTAATCGTCAAGATGTGGTACCGCTGATAAAAATAAATTTATGCTCGACTTTGAGAAGCCGATGTAATCATTTTCAAAAAATTATTTGAACAAACAACTGATCTTTTATTAACAAGATTAGGTTCCAAAGCTAGTGATTGAATCCAAAGTTACTTTAAGTCAGGAATACTGCAACCAAAACATTAGTGGAACTGGAACTGCAACCTGGGGTCGAATTACAGCATCCGTGATCGAGCAAAATTGTACAAGATTGATAGGCACTTGTCTCGTCGTGCCCTTCGTAATTTTGCTCGATCACGGATGCTGTAATTCGGCTCCAGATTACGTCTTTTTTAATACGTTTGACACACACGCTGCGATGGTTGCAGCAATCCATTAAATCATACACGCTGCATAGCAGCAAAAAACAGTAACTGCGACCAGAATATCAAACGATTTTAATTTTGCTGCAACCTAAGTTGCAACCGTCAATGAGTTGCGTAACTTCAACACTCACGCTGCGACTTCATTGTGACAGCTGTCAAAAACTTCTAAGTTACATTTCCAGCTTCGCTTTGGTTGAAGCGTGAAATGGGCCCATTAAAGGGGCATTCCACGGGAAATGGGAAAGTGAGTTATTTTCTTAAACTTATATGATTATAACCAATTTATTCTTAATGTAATGTATAATAGTTAAATTTACATGATCTGTAAAAATTATTTAGAAAAAAAAAATTAACGGCCCTATTCTGGCATATTAACAATTGTTAACCAGTATTTTTTATATTTCTATATGTTTGTTGTTTTCAAAACAAAATTTGAAGATCAAAAATAATAAATTTTGATAAAAATTGGCAACTGTTTTTCAGTTTTTGACAATTTCATTCAAGTAAGTAAAGTAAAGTTAATTTTATTGAGTCTTTTTAGAAGAGCTTTACATTTAATTTATTCCTAAGGAAATGCATAATTGAAGTACTTAGAACTATATTTGTTTTGTTCTAGCAACAGTGAGAGATAAATGCAGCTTGCTTCTATATAATTACAAAGTTTTAATACATGTAATTGTGTTGCTCTGATATATTATAATACTTGCTCCCGGCATTTGACATTTTTATATAGACATTCTGTCTTTTTCTAGTTACAAAAAATGCACTTAAAATTAAACTTAACCTAAAATACTAATACCTCATACATGATATTATAAGGAGTGAGTTAGCCTCTATGTGTGCCAGGTACTGATTTAGTGTAAAATTCAGGTAGCAGTCCCGAGAAACAATTTCATATTTTGTGTCAATAAAGTACCTAGTATATGTCCGGTGCCCGTGTCGGTAAATGTCCGACCTCTGCACCGAAAGAAGTGCTATTTCTGGAACACCTTGGGCAGGCACAATGTACGAACGAAGACCGATTCGAGCACTTGTCAGTTTATTGTGTCCGAATAAAGTCGCTCGTTTCTGAACACTTTATTGACATAATACAGACTTGCTACGGAACTATTTCAGGTACCTTTCTAAGTACTTGTTGAGTATGTTTCGGGTACATTATAGTTAAGACTCAGGCCAGTTTCGATACATATCAGCTGCTTTATTGACACAATATATACATTTTTTTCTCGGGTCCAGTTCGCTGAAGCTCGTTTGCATTCGGCTTAATATTAATGTGTGATTAATTTTTTTTTTCAAAAACTTCGCAGTTTTTCGTAACTACTCGTAGGTTTTAAAAATAAAATTTAGTCTGGACTTTTGTGCCTGAGTAGTTTGGTAAGGACACAAATTGTTTCTCGGGAGTGGGGCACCAAAATCCAAGTCAGCTATGATATCTTCGTTTTCAATTCCAATAGGGAATAAGTAATTAATTGAAGTAGAAAAATTTAGTAGGCGTTGAGATTCAAAGATTTCAAAAGTTCGTTATTATGAAGAGAAACTCCGTTCACAAATTTTGTTGTAAGCTTAAAGCATAGCGACATATGGGATTTACATTGGCCTTTGCGTAAATAAAAATATTTGAATAACGTTTAACATAGGATTCAAAATTTTTATTAATGCTAAAGATATTGCTATAAGTCTCAAGATATTACGCTCCAGAACTTCCATTGCGTTGGCAACTGTGGGTGAAATAGTGAACCAAATAGGAAATGCCTAAAGCAGGACTGAGCGTATGCTGACTTTATAGATTAAAATTTTAGCATCTTGATTTAAATATTTATTATTAAAGAGTCTTGAAAACACACCAACTAGTTTTTGTGCTTTTCACAAGATTGACCTTGTATTGAATATTAATAAGTTATTAAACAAGATGCCTAAATATTTAATCTCATTTTTAAAAATTTAAGAAAAGTTTCAAGTTTTTGCTCTCAGGAACTACTATTTTGCTACATTTGCCTGATGCATTTCTTATACATATTGCCTCAGATTTCGAGGTATTAATAGGGATACCCCATTTTATGTAAAATTCATTAATAATGTTCAAATGTCTTGAGACAGCACAGAGGGCTAAGCTAGGTGAAATGTTTTGGGCATAAACCAAACAATCATCAGCATAAAAAATACCTTTTGAGCCAGACAGTTCATGTGGGAAATCATAAAGAAAAATATTAAAGAAATGCGGAGCCAAGACAGAACCCTGGGGAACGCCGCTCTTAACATTACAGAGTTCAGACACTGAATCACAAAACTGAAGAATGCAGAATTCTCGATATGAAAAAAAAATTAACAAAAATTTTGATCAAAAAAGCGTCAAAGCCAAGTTCAATTAATTTATAAATAATACCATGATGATAAGATTTATAGAAAGCCTTCTCGATAGCTAAAGAAACTCCAACAGTACATTTTTTGTCGAAGATTATGCGAAATATTGTCATAGAATTTTAAAAAGCCGTGAACCGTGGAGTGTTCTTTCTTAAACCCAAATTGAAAGGGCGAAATATACTCTTCTCTAAGATTTAAATTCATTCTATGTCTAGTGACATGCTCAAAAACTTCTTCCAAATTAGATAACATTGAAATAGGCCGAAGATCGTTTATATCAGTACTGTCAGGTTTTTTTATAGTATTATTCTTCCAATTTCTCCATTTATCTGGAAAATAACCGTTATTTAGACAGTTGTTAATGATAACTGTTAACAAATCAATCGCTAGCTTAGAAAGTCTTTTGATAATAAAATTAAAAATGATATTTAAACCTGCTGATTTTTTATTATTGAGATTCTTCAAGTCTAGGGGGAAGTCTTGATACATAATTCGAAATATAATTTTTAATTTCTGATAAGTCGGATCGATTTGGAGTGTTTTCAATATAAATTTGTTCGAAATGTTGTCGACAAGCTTCTAATTTATCAAAATCATCATCAACCACTGAGCCATTTATAGATAGTTTATAGAGCAGGAGTGGGATTTTTTTTTATAACATTGGAAATTTGTTAATTAGCTGAAGGACCAGGTTTTTTTCTAATTTTTTTCGAATTCTCTGGCTTGTTCTAGTCTTACTTGTTTTTTTATTATTATTTTGAGGAGTTGAATTTGTTTTGGTAGTAGATTATAATCATCATTGGTTCTATTCGAATGCCTATGAAAGATTTTCTTTAAGTTTTTCTGCCAAGAATGTTTGATTTTGAATAAGTTTTGGATGTTCTCCGAAACAAACAAATTTGTTGTGTTTAAACTCAAATTTTTGTGAGCTTGCTAAGGTAGTAGACTCAATAGAGGAAATAAAATTTTCAATATATCTGTCAATTTCGCGATTATTTAAATTTTAATTAGTAGGAGGGAAATTTGAAGAAAGGGGAGCTTCTAAATTGGAATTGAATTTTGTTCAGTTTGTTTTGTTAAAAGATTTTATAAATCTAGGAGGCTTAACTAAAAATTCAATGTCTTCTAAATTTAAGCCAAGACGGAAAGGAAAATGATCTGAAAATGTCGATAAACTAGTAACTGATTAATCCTGTCGATTAAGTTTGAGGTTACAAAAAAGTGGTCAAGAAAGGAAGGTCTGTGATCAGATATGCAGAAATTCTGTTCACTAGCTGTATTTCAGAGTGCGACCTTTACCAGTTGAGCGGAGTTACTAACAATTTAGGTAGACAACTAGACCTAATTTTTTCTTCAGATTCAGAGAACTGTATAGTCTCAGAAAGTAACCATCTCCTTTCAACACTCGATTTACCATCCACCACTATCTCTTACCTTACCTTATAACATTAATATCAAAAATTCGCACTTCAAGCACTCGTACAGCTTCAACTTTCGAAAAACTGATTTTGGAAAATTAGAAATTGTATTCAGTAGAATCGATTTCCAACATATTTTTGATAATGCTCTTGAAAGCGTTGATATTGCAGTTGCTCACTTCTACGACAAAATTTTCGACTGCTTCACACCATCTCACCCCTTCACCAGGCAGAAACACTTTTCGTCATGTCACCCCTGGTACAATAAGGACTACGTGTACTGCGTAACAAAAGAAACAAACTTTGGCGCGCATATTTAATTTCTCGTTCTTCTCTTGATCTCACAAATTATCTTCACGCATATAACCTTTTTTCCGCACTGTGTGAAACGCTATATGAGTCTTAATTTGCTCATATTCAAACTAAATTGTTGTCGGATCCTAAAAGCTTCTACAAGTTCATCAATATCAAAAGAAAATCTGACAGCTACCCATCTGCCCTTACTTTTTTGGGCATCTCCTCAGATAACCCGGAAATAATTGCAAACCTATTTGCAAATTTTTTCAGTCAGTCATACACAAATCATAACGATGAACTAGACTACGAATATTTTTCTTTATTTAGGAACTGTCCTCAAACGTCGCTGACTTCTGGTGATATTACACTAGCTGATGTGTTAAAAAAGATAAATAATCTAAAGGGCGATTATTCTCCTGGACCCGATGGTTTGCCTGCTATTTTTTGAATTTGAATTTGAATTTATTGAGTATACATTAGTACAATAAGAACTATGTTCTTTTACAGTACAACAGATAGATATCAAACAATTTTGGTTGGATATAACAACAAATTAATAGTTCTTAAAAAATATATTTAATTAAAACATTTAGAAAATAAATCAAGAGTGTAATGACAAAAAATGAATAATAATAAATTAAAATCTTAATAACTAACAATGTTTCAAATAGTAAAAAAAAAACAGAAAAAAGGAAAAAAAGTAAGAAAATAGTGATAGAAGAAATTAATGAGAAGAAAAGTGAGTAAATACAGATTGCCTAAAGATTCCCCTCCCTGTTATCTTTCTCAAAGAAATAGGTAACGCATTCCACAATCTTACGTCATTAATGAAAAAAAAATGGAAGTAGTTAAAGAACAATGTCTAGGAACTATTAGAACACAACTTCTTCTGGATATGATGAAAGATAGTGTGGCGTTCTTTCATGTATTATTTTATGTAGGTAAATACAATTTCTAGCATTAAGGTAACTTGCCAAATCGCAACCAAGTATAGAAGTTCTGAAGCTTTAAAGGTGGTCAAATTTTCTTAATCCATACACAAAACGCGTGGCATAGTTATATGCAACATTTAGTTTTAGTAGAGAGGAAGAATCTAGTTTACTGTACACTATATCTGAGTATGTAATTACTAGTAAGACAAGTTGCTTCACCAGCATACGCCTTAGGTCAAGAGGACAAACACTATCAGACATTCTTAAATTACGTAGGATATAATAAACTTTCTGGACAACACTGTTTACGTGATCAAAATTGTTATCAAAAAATCGCGAACTTGTTGGCTCATCCCTTATTGGCTCTTTTTCAACATTCTATTTCTAATTCAGTTTTTCCTAAGTTATGGAAGAGTTAGTACATAATACATCTGCATAAAAAAGAACCTAAAAATGATATTTCCAATTACAGACCTATTGCAAAACTGTCATGTACTCCCAAAATCTATTTTTCCTCCTAGTCAGCACGGCTTCCTGAATGGAAGATCGACTACCACTAACCTTACAGGATTTTTTTTTCAAACGCTTTATGCTCGTTGGAAATTGGGTACGAATTTGATGTCGTTTCTACAGGCTTTAGTAAAGCGTTCGACAAAATCTCACTCACTATCATCCTTCTTAAGCTTAAAGCCTTTGGTTTTCCGTCACTGTTTATATCATAGATTTAATCATATCTCGAAGAACGTCGTTACAATGTCATCTTTAGATTTTCCAATTAAGAGTCTTTTACAGCTACCTCTGGTGTCCCAGAAGGTCCTTTGTTGTTCGTCTTAACAATCTCTGATGTAGATGAAATCATCAAAGATTCCAGTCTCTCTGTGTATGCTGATGATATGAAAATCTATCGGCGCATACAAACCAACGTAGATTCTTTTAATCTTCAAGATGATCTGGTTAGCTTTTCCACTTGGTGTTAAAAAAATCTTCTTGAGCTCAACATTAGTAAATTTCAAGCAATTACATATTCACGAAAGCGTCCTCCAGCTTCCCCCGAGAACTTATTACTTACACGGCAAGCCAGTTCCTCCTGTAAGCTATTTACGGGACTAAGATGTAATATGTGACAAGGAACTTAATTTTAGATCTCATGTTGATAATATCATTAGTAGAGCAAACTTTGTACTGGGTTTCGTGAAACACTGGTCCAGAGAGTTTTCCAATCCTAACGTGACTAAATATCTATACCTTACCTTTGTTAGACCCATCCTTGAATGTGCCAGCCAGGTTTGGTCTCCTATCAACAACACCCTTTCTGTCCGAATCGAAGACATTCAACGAAGATTCATTCGGTTCGCACTTAGCGGTCTTCCCAATTCTGACAGTTTCAACTTACCTCCTTATGCAGATCATTCATTCATAAATTTGTATGCGGAACCATTAACTGCCCAGCACTAATCCAATTAATATCTTTTACCTTAGATCTATTCTTCTCTTCCACTTCAACTTTCACCGCACCAACTACGGATGCAGTGAACCTGTAACCAGGATGATTCCTGTAACCAACAATTTGATCCGCGAATTCGATTTTTACCTCTCATAATTTTTTTTACAATTAAGAAATGGTACATATTATAATTAATAAAATTTGTAAGTTCCCTTTATTACTTTTCTTCTCGTATTTTCTTTTTGACGTTTGACGTGTTCTTAAAATTACGTCATTCAGGTGGGCGGATTACGGACGTCTTTCGAACACTAAAACAAGGAAAAGAGAGAAAAAAATAAACCCTGTTAGAATAAGCTTAGTTCTTAGTTAATCAGCTTGTGTTAAGCTTAACGAAAAAATAAATAAATGCGGACAAAGTCTAAGGAGAAATCTTGTAACCAGTTATAAAATACTTTTCCACTACAGTTTTCTAATTTATCACACCATGCAGAGTTTCTTGAGTTAAAATCTCTGCCAATTACAGTCCCTTCGAAGTTAAAGGATAATTGTGAAATTTTGCCAATACCGTCATAAATTTGGGACTGTTGAAATTGCACGGCAGATAAATAGAACCGAATAAAAAGCATTTTTGTATACCATTCACTATTAATTTTATTTGAATAAAGTTATGAGGGAAGGAAACCCCGCGTTGTTTTAAAGAAGAATAACAACAAGATTTTTTTAAAATAATTGCTACTCCCAAAGGAGAATTGTCGTATATAAAATCAAAACTTCAAAGGAAATTTTGGGATTACGAAGGTGGCATTCTTGCATGAAACCAATATCAATTTTTTTGTGTCCTAAGAATATTTAAAAGGTCAATTTTACGGCTTAAATCAACCCAAGAATGAATATTAAATGTTAAAAGATTTATCATATTACGGCTCATACGAATTATGAATTTTGGAAAATAAACTCAAATACTCAGCTTTAGCTTGAGCAACAGGCATTTTTTTGTAAGAATCAAAAAATTTCTGAATTTGCTGTACAATAAGGATTGGCTAAGAAGCCATTAAATAATAAGCTAGTTCCATGAATTTTTCAACAATTGACGACCGCTTACTCGTAAGAACCGAGCCAGATGCAGTAGATGCTTTTTGAGATATAAACAGACTAGCGAAAGATTTATTACTATTAATTAAGCCAATGTTGGAAACTGCTTGTTGAACGTTTTGAGAGGCTTTTTGCCTCTTTTCAGCAGCCTCTTGAAGACGCTTTTGTTTCATAGATAAACTTTTTGAAGACAGAGCAGCCTCTCCAATTCGCGGGATGCCCGAATTGTTTGCAATTATTGCGAAATGGTTTAGAACTGTCTGTCATCAGTAGTAAGAGATCAATTCATGCTATTGGTTACATTTGACGCAAGTATACTTCCTATTACAGTTGCGAGCAATATGGCCCCACAGTATTACATTTTTCTTGTTTAAAATTTCTTATTTTTAATAATTAAAAATCACAAAAGTAAATAATAAGTAAAATTCATAAACTCATATCCTTATAAAAATGAGACGTATATCTTTTTTAATTGAATTAAATAAAAAAATAAATACATACATAGATATATAGAAAAAGTATAACTTTTTTCTTGTTTAAAATTTATTTATTATATTAATACAAAAATCACAAATAACAAGTAAATTCAGGTAAACGTAATTTTTTTGTCACAAAACAAAAAATTATAAATTAATGGTATTATAAAAATGAGATCCTTAACTTTTATATTTGAAATAAGTAGGACCTAAAAAAATATACCACATTCATTGGCAATAAATACTGATTTTAAGAAAGTAAATGAATAAATACAAAGATATGGCATTTAATGCTTTAAAAAATTATCGGTTTATTCAAGTTTAAATTTTAATCATTTTGTTATAACTAAAAATCAGAAACTACACAGGTCGTTTGTTTTATAGGATATCAATTCTATCTACGTGCACTGATTTTAAATATAAGGAAATTTTTTCACCATCTCCTCAAGTTAAATAGTTATGAAAAAAATATGATATACAGTTCTTTTTCCAATAACTGCTCCTAAGCACAAACTATTGCATAGTATTTAAAGCTTTTGCTGATATCTTTTTACGTTTTAGAAAAACATATTGTGAGAGAAAGGAACATTTTATGAAATTTATTCAAAGCAACTTTAAACGGCTGGAAAACCCTAATTTTTCAGTAATTTAGTTTCAAAATTTTTCGTATAAATTTTTTATTTAATTAATTTTCGTTATTTCGAAATATATCTGGAATTATCCGCAATATTTGCAAAGGTAAAATGTATGCTTAAATTTCAAAGACAAAACATATTTTTATGATTCAGACAATTCACGGTAGCAAATATTTTTATTATGAAAAAATTTTAAAATCTATGATTTTTAAAGGCCATTATCTTTAAAACAAAAGATGAAAAAGAATTTGTTTACAAAAATGGTTAGACCTAATCAGTCCTATTATGAATAACTTTTCAAGTGGAATCGAAAATGAGAGTTTTCATTTTTAAGATAAAACTCAAGAACATTCAGAAAACTTAACAAGGAAAAAAACATTTAGGAAAAAATAACTTAAAAATTTCCAAAATGTTCTAGAGCTTAATCTTAAAAATTAAAACTCCCTTTTCCGATTCCGCGTGAAAAATTATACATGATAAGGCTGAATATTTCCTAATCAAAGCTGTCAAATACGATCGAAATCGACTGATGCAATTTAAAGATATTATTCTGTTAGAACATAATAGGTTTTGACATTTTTGCCTATAACTCATAACACTAGAGCTGATGGTGAAAAAAAATATTAATTTTAAATCTCAAGATCTTCTTCTGGTGACCACACATAATGTGTCTTGTCTCTCATTTTGCAGAGTTCCTTTGAAATCATTATGCTATTTATTGTATTAAAACCCAACTAGCTTCGTAGCTTCGTTTTTATAAGAGACTTCTTTGTTAACGTTAAATTTCAAGATTAAAATATTTTGACATGATTCGCAATATTTTCAGATGATGCGTTGATTTTAAATACAGTTTTATCTATAAATCTTGCAAACAAACTGATTACTTTGAATTTTTTGAAAAACTAAAGGGAAAAAGTTACCAAAACTATAAAAAAATTACCAAATTACCAAGTCAAAAATTTTCTACCAAATTTGGTAACTAATTACCAAACTGGCAACCTTGGTCTGCATACTAGTTGAAAACTGAGCAGTACTAGTTCGAGATCGTCTTTTTTTCATATAACCAACTAGTATTTTTAACATGGCGATGTCATAGGAAATATCAAATGTCTTATTCTGTCAGATGAAAGCTAGTTTATAGTATATATAATTATAATTAGTTATATTCTAGTTTGCTGTAAATAGTTGTCAACAAATAATATATTGCCAAATTTTAACTAGTTTCTAGTTTAACCTTTCCTGAATGGTTGGCAAATAGTCATGTTTCAATTAGTTTACAACTACCTTATAACAAACCAATGATTCAACCAGTGCTTTATTCGGCAATTTATCTTCTGAATTTGGAGCTTCCAATAATGCGACTATTAAAAAAGTTGCAAGTAAAATTTACATAGTGTCTTATTATTTCATATAAAAGTAAATTTTTTAAAGTTCATAATGCACAGTTGATTTTAACAATATGTAATATAGTTTAATAATAGTGTGAGATGACATAATTGTGAGATGACATAAACAAGTTGAGTTTAAACTATTTTTGCAACTAGTAAATTATGACAAAATATAAACTAGTTTGTTTTAACTAGTATAAAGACTAATAATTTTTACTACTGATTAGTCTTACACTGCAGGGATAGTTTTCTTTTGTAGTTTATAATTATTTCTTCCAATTTTAGTTTAATTTTTTCAGTTTTAAATTATTGAAAAATTTTTAAACCGAGAATCGGGAAGAAAAATCTTCCTCAATTTCTTTCAAAAATTTTGTTTTTGAGCTTAAAATTTTGTTTTGAAAACAACAAACATATAGATATATAAAAAAATTTTGATTAAAGCCCGTATGATACTTCATTGTTTTGTCCAATTTCAAAATCTGAAAATAAGTGGCGCGTGGGCTAGACAGAAATATTTGTAGAAAAGGATGAAAATATAAATCGTGACAATTTTTTTACATCCCCGCAACGTTACTAACTTATCTCTCTTTTCTTATTGGCTACGTTAGAAAGAGCTCAAGCTTGTTTTTGACACTTAATATTTGATCGAAACTTAACGAGTGACGAATTGAGAGCAACATCAAGAACAATGCATTGAAAATGCTGTCCGTCGCACATTTTTTTGTCCAATTCGTACTATATGCGTATACACTCACACTTCTAGCATTTTAGCTTTAGCACTATTTCAACTGCTCTAATTTCATTGTCAATGAATAAAAATTGGACAAAACAATGAAGTATCATACGGGCTTACCAATTGTTAATTTGCCAGAATAGGGCTGTAAGTATATTTTCACTATTTTTGTTGTTTATTGTGAACGAGTAGTACAATTTTTTCCCACCAGTCCCAAGCAGGCCCGTAGCTAGTATGGTGCTAGGGCAGGCTTAGCCTGCCCTAGAATCCGTTGAGCCTGCCCTAGCCAAATTTCCGTATGCTTTTACAACTGCCCTCTTTTGTCAGTCATTGCCAATAACAGCTGGCAAAAAATTGTAAAGAAAGTTAATTTTTGGTGAAAATTTATAGAATGTTGTTATTTTAATTGTTTTCAAGATTTTTTGAGCGAGTTTTTTAGATAATTTATTATTTTATGTGTTTTAAACTAAATAAACACAAAAAAAAATTGCAGTTGGTGCAGTCGTTTTTCCAGGTTTTGTGTCTCCCAGTTTGCTGTTCTGATTAGGAAAAGCACTTGCAACTACTGAGGATGAATGGGGAGGATTTTGAAATTATATTATGATTCAAGCGCCAGCTGACTGCATTTCGGATTTTTTAACTTTAAGCGGCTGTACCAGGTCAGCAGTCTTCACTTATTCCTGTAATCTAAATACTTTGCGTTCATTCTCAAATAGTTATACATAATTTCCCCAATCTACTAATAATAATTAGTCTAATTAGTCTAACTAAAACTACTAATTGGGAGCATAAAAATTTGGAAAGGCTGAAAGGAAAATAATGGATGTTGCAGACATAGCTTGCGATTGAATGAGGTACTTTTGCTCAAAAACAATTAAAATAACAAGGTTTTATATCACGCGAAACTCAGTAGTAGAACAATCACTTGGTGACAGAAGTGAATATTCTATTGAAATTAAGCCGGCTTACTTTGATATCGTTGATAATATTATATTCAAATTAAAAAAGCGTTTCACCAAAAATGATCGTATATTGTTGGCATTGTCATAAGCTCACGAAATGAAGCCGGCTAGTTTGAAAATATTATGTTCTGTAGGCTTAAAAATACCCTCTGATGCCGAGATGTCTGTCGCAAAGAAATATCTGGACAAAAAAGGGATGAGCATCAGAAAACATCACCAAATTGAATCAGTTTTGATACGTTGAATGAATTGTATCCAATGCGCGTTGCGTTTCCTGATACTTATAATTTGTTTTTTGCAATCGAAACATTCGGCAACAGTACGGTGGTATTGCGGCGGTACGGTGGAAGCATCATTTTCCCGTGTAAACCAAATCAACAGAGTTCAAAGATTATCTTCGAAAATTGAATGAGAAACTAAGACGATTGCCTTTGTATTAAACAGCAGAGCTGTGACTATAGTGGAAATCAATATAATACATTAGAAATTCGCTTTCAAACATTGAACTTATTTATGTTATATTTAAAGCATTAGTACTTTGTTCAGTTTCATGTGAAATTCCACTCAAATCTCCATACAAAAAGTGACAGCTGCGAAACAAGTGTGGAAATTTTCACAACATGTTCGTCAGAGTAGTACTCTGTTCCGCTGCGTGAAATTATCGCAACATGTTTCTGAGCAACAAACAATTTAATTGTACTGCCTATTTATTTTGAAGTGAAAAGAGAGATATCATATGAAATCTTCCAACTTATTTTCTGAGTCTCTCTGAGAAACGTTGCCAAAGAAATTCCTCGCAACAAACTTTAAGTCAGAAATTTCACGCGACAGAGAAATAGATGTTGCCAGCGAAGTTTCACGCAAGCGAACAGAGTACTAGGCTTTATATGTTAATATACTTAACTTTTTTTTTTACTAAAATATACATTTGAACAATAAACTCATAAAACACTGGAGGCTCAGTCTGCCCGGCTCTTATCTTCTGGCTACGGGCCTGGTCCCAAGATGTGTTGAAGTATTTTTAATCATTTCATAGCATAGCAAAAGACATCTGGCTATGTATAGTATTTGGGATAAAATCTTGTTTGATAGTGCAGAAGGCGGAGGTGAGGTATTTTTGACTGTCCCACCTGTGGCTGTGTGCTTATCACCTATGTTGCGGGTAAAGTTACTCAGCTCGGTGTAGGTTTGCATTCTCAAGCCGGGTGCCGTACCCCAGAGTACGGAAGAGGTTTTAGATAGGCTTCCACAATCCAAGAGTTACGACATGACATCACAACGTTTAGCTAATTTGGTACCTTTGAACCCTCAGAGGGGCGTTGGCCGACGCAACATTTCGGTCCCACGCTATGAAGCAACGTAGAACTAAGCCTACACGGCAGGTGTCTACGTAAAACACTTTGGATTTTCTGTCTCACCAATCACACTACTTTAACCAATGAAATATCACCAAAATATTTATATGAGCTATTTTTTCGGTAACAGTTTTATAAGTCGGTTAATAATCTATTGTAAAATATTCATTTCATTACATCAAAATACAAAGTTACAGGTCTAAACATTAGGGATTCTGGAGTAAACTATCCCACCAGTCACTATGGAAATCATATAAACGTATTTGGGACTCTTTAGTCCAAAACTATAAAAATAAAATGTAGGTCTCGAATGGTTTAGGAGATAAAATTCTTGAAAAACTACAATTTCAGACTTGTTTTTAACACTCCGTACAAGGGCAAATAATTTTATCTGTTAAATTCCATATTTAATGAAAAAACCTTAATTTATTTAGTTCTCTTTCTTTTCAGGCTGCCTTCGGCCTCTACTTAGGGACTACAACCCTCAGTAAGTCTTACACCGGCTTCGCTGTCTACAGTACTTCTGGATAAAATTATCTTCTTATTTAATAGGATTTCATATTTCATATATTTTTTTTTAAATTTGTGCGATATTCCATACTTCCTATTTTGCACTGTATTTTGAAATTTTTGCGAATTTTATTTCCAAGTCATTCGAGACCGAGATTTTATATTTGCACTTTTTTACTGAGGAGGCTCAAATACGTTTAATAAAAATTAGAAAAAATTATTTACGCCTGGGAAATACTTTCACATTTCTATCGCTTAAAATTGGCGCGAAAACAACGTACCGCAATTTGTACTTTTTTATTTATTTTCCATTGGAAATCCACAAATTTTCACTTTAGACAACTTTTTTAAACACAATTCATTATGAAAACCGTTGTTTTGTTTAAAAAATGCAACTGGTGTTCATATATGTACTTACTTGTGGAAAGAAATTACATTCTTCTTCAACTTCTGACTACTTAAACAGTTTTTTACAACACATTTACAAACGCATGTTTGTATAATTTTTTTTGTAATAAACTTTACTAATCTCACTGAATTTTGCACTAAAAATAGCTTTTAATTAAATATTTAATATTAGTAATTTTTTTATCTCTTACTTTGGTCGGCAGAGTGATCTATGTGCCAAAAACCTTATCCGCCTTATCGTACTAACTTCAAGTTAATAGAATAGAGAGTGACATTTTACATGTTATTCTTCTCTTTCGAGCTTTAAAAATTTGTAAAATAACGCTTTCAAGCAACTTCAAGTTACTTGAATCGAGTACGGAAACAGAACTTGTATGTGAGGGCAACACCATTTCCTTATGTTTTATTTCTATGCGCAAAAAAAATTAGGTAAAAATTAACACAAGTGTGAAAAAATTGTCCCGTCTTTAAGGCGTTATGGAGATTGATAGAAAAACGTCCGTGGCGAAGCCGCAAACAACAGTGGCCTGCTAGTATTAATATAAACTTAGGCCGCCTGATAGGCGCCTTACAAATTTGTTAAGATCATTTCATAGAAACACGATTACATAACATCAAGAAATAATCATCAACAAGTGGTTTAGTAGTAGAGAGCCCTTCAAAGGGCAAAGGCCAATTTCAATTTTAGACTTTGGATTATAGCATACAGACTTCATTGCAGTTGACATAACACAAGCGTGTTTTCACTTTTGACGGAGAAAACTGATATTTTCCAATCCATATCGCTGCTTTGGAACGATTTAAAGCAGCGATGCCCAGCGCCTAACTCTTTCCACTCTTTTACAACAACTTCAATATTTTCATGATTGTAGTAATTCGGCGAATTCAGATTGCAATTTCAGCCTCGCTTCTTAATGTCCATGGATAGCTGTGATTCAATGAACCATCGATAGCTGTTTTGCGGTTGCATGTTGTTGTTTTTGTTCCTTGGCACCATCGATCGCCGCTGTTTTGCACTGCAATATGCATATAGGCGTTAGGGGTCGTCCATAGACTACGTTACTGATTTTCCGGTTTTTTTTACCCCCATCCCCCTGCGTTACTTTTCGTAGTGCTTTTCAAAACCCCTCCCCCCCATAAAGTAACGTGACATATGAAATTAATTCATTCGAATGATTATATATTTTGCTAGCTCTGACAATTTTCACTAGTATTAGTGGCTAGTATGACTAGATACATTAAAGGAACAATTATTCCATCTGCGATCCAAGATTCGATGCTCTCAATCACTGGGATAGAAGAAGCTGGTAGCTTTGTTGAGGATTCTTTAAAATAGAATTTTTCATCGGATTCTACGTCGACCCATTCAGGTGAATCCTCATTTCTAACGCAAAGAAATTCACCTGGTCTTGGACAGAGTACCCTTAAAGGCTGCACCAGCTGCACCAAGTTCTGTGTTTTTGTGTAAATGCTTTCAGAAAATTGATTTATTTAAATAGTATGTTTTATTCCGATTTATTGTAAACGATATAATACAAACTTATGGCAATTCATAGAAGTTTTAAAAACGAAATACAAGCCGCAGGTAGGACACGACCTTGAACCGATTTCTTCTTTCTGAGAAGGACAGTACATATCATACGGTATCTCCTTTGATCAAGAACATTCAGGCCTTAACGTCAAAGCCTGTCGCAAAAGCAAAGACCCAAATATTTCAGACGTGTGCTGAGATGGTGAAGGAATACGAAAAGGTTCCTGTGTCGAGGGAAAAGGTGGTGGAAGAAATCGTTGTAACAAAAGTTAACCATCAATTTAGACGATTAAACATAAACATGTAAGGTTAAAAATTTTTGAAATGATTGTGTTATTAATTAGAGGTTTTTCGTCGATTTTTTATTTTTTGGTAACGTTACAACACCTCCCCCCCCCCTACCGTTACTTATCGTAGTGCATTTCAAAACAAACCCCTCCCCCCTAAATTGGTAACGTAGTTTATGGACGACCCCTTATTGGCATGCGTCGCATTCTTAATATTTTGTCGCATTCTTATATGTATTGTGCGAATACACATTGAGAAAAAGTTAATGAATATTTGCAGGTTGGTACTTTTTTATATTGCATCAGAATAAATTATTTTTATAGGGGTGATTATACCCTTGAAAAATGGCAAGAAAAGAATTAGGGGAAAACTGGGAGTTTGCCTATTTTTTCATAGATAATAAAAAATTTAAAACTTAATAATATAACAGTTAAGTTAATAATAAAACAGTTAGATAATAAAAAATACAAAAAATTAAGGTTAAAGCAAATAAAAGTGATAAGATAAAATATGTATAATAATAGAAAATTAAAAAAGACACAGTTTCGATAGTATCGTAAGTATAGACGTAGAATTCTATTTTATACAGTAATAGAGAAAAATTCTGTTTTTTTTTTAATTATTTTTTTCAAAACTATTTTAAAGCATTTCATCTTCTAAATAAAAATTATTCAAAAACAAATTTGTTTTTGTTATTGCATTCTTCAAACTAACTTGATCTAAAAAGTTCACAATTGTAAAATCATGTAAATTTTTTTTTGTTTTATAAAAAGTTTTCGTTTGATATTTTAAGTGATAAATTTGTTGTTCTTGTTCATTTTTTATACTGGTTAAAACTAAATGTTATTCAAAGTTATGTAAGGAAATAAATATCGGGAAAATTTTAATTATTTTTTTTTTACATATACATACATGTATATTTTAAAAGTAATTTAAAACTGCAATTTTAGTTAAAAAAATATAAATTTAATATGGAAAAAATATAATGCATAGCAGAAATAATTCGAATTTGTTATGGTATTTCAAAAATAAATAGATTTTCAAAGAACAACGCATTCTTAGTAACGCATGCGCAAACCTGCGTAGTAATAATACATTCTGGCTCGGTAGCTACAATAGAGTGGACTATATTTTAAAAAGACCACCCCAAGGGCTCAAACTGTTGTAATTGATGATAAAAAAATTCGTCAAAAATTTTAGCAAGATCAAATGCATATAAGCCCGTGCGCTCACGCTTAAAGTTTGCACAAATGCATGAAAGAAAAAAATTTTTTTTAATTTTTTCATATGCAATTCCATTTGGAATAAGGAAGCAGTTAAGATTTTTTGTTTTTTCCAAAAAATTTTCAGTTTAATTCACCTCAAATTACTTGAATAACTCAGGGAGATAAAATTTTTATTTTTGGATTTTCCCAGCAATATTTTTATTATTTTCGACTAATCTTGGTGCGACTAATCAAAAATGTCAATGCTTAAAGTGTTCTCAGTACAAATCACTTACAAATCACTAGTTAAGAGCTTGAGGAATAGGCAAAAGCATAACCTATCTTTGAACACCCATAATGTTTAGTATTGTAGAAAAAAATGACAAGGTTTTCAGGCCCATTTTTCCAACTTTGGACCTCTTTAACTTTCAAATCACTTGAGAGCGGCCTTTTTTCACCATTCGCTTTCTTAACTCTAAATACACATTTTAGAAAAAATAAGCCATATCCACTATCCTTGAAATGTTTCTCAACTTTTTTCGACGACTTTATTCAACTTACGGTGGTAGTTGTCAGAGCCTAATTTTCTGAAGTGGCCACACTACAAATTAACTTGTTCAACTCTAATTTTTTTTTTGTAGAACTATAAAGATTTATTGATTACAAGTTGTGTTTTTCATACTTTTTTGAATATTTGAATTTCATGGAAAGTTATAAGCAACTTCATTTTCATCAAGGTTTTCTTTAAATTGCAATTAGTCATAAAATATTTAGTTTAAGTTGTTAATAATGTTAACAAGGAAAAAAGAAAAAACAATTTAGATAAAAGAAAGTTTTGATATTGAAATTTTTTTAAAAGAAATAAAAAATAAAGGAGGAGCTAAATTAGCAAAGAAAAACAAAATAAAAAAACCGTACATATATTCATTAAGACGCCTCACAAAAAAAAGTTATTCGGGTCGGTTCCAGAAAACAATCCTTGGTTTATGTTATGACGATTTATCGATTCTAGCGATAGCCATCCGTGAGATAGCCATCCGTGACCTTTAAAAATCGAGTTTTTTTTTAAATATTAGCTGGTGTGGTAGTTTAAAAAAACAAACTATCAGTAAAAAGGATAATGCTGTTTTTCGTTTTTTTTTTTTTAATTTTAATTAAGTATTTGCAATGAAATTAAAAAACTTCATTAATTATAATGCGATCCTCGCTTTCAAGGTACCGTTGGAAAGTTTTGAGTGTTTGCCTTTGATTCCTTCCTGATCAGAATTGCTTACATCTTCAATTTCAATTTCAATTTATTGAGTAAATATGTTTGCATATACGAATTATATTCTTTTGCAGCATACAATGAATACTTTAATAAGAAGATTTATTAAATAAAATAACAGCAGGTGCATAATGAATTAAAAACTTAAAATTATTAAAATGAGTGAATGAATGAATGAATGAGGATGGATAAATTTAAAATTATAAAAATACTATACAACACTTTTTGAGAAATATAAAAAAAAAATATCTTAGACTAATAACTTTAAAAGAATATTAAAAATAGCTTGGATTTTATTTATAAGAATAATACATAAATCTAACAATATTAACAATTTATCAAAAAGAAGAAGAAGAAGAACAGTAGAAGAAAAAAGCCGAGAGTTAAGAGAAATATTTAAAGATTAAAAGCTTAAAGGCTTTTTGGTTGAAGACGACTTTAATGCTATTTGGTAGAGAATTCCACAGTCTTATTACACTGACGAAAAACAGCCTGCTAGAACTTTTGTAGTAGTAGCTCGGAATCAATAGGTTCATGCTTCTACTTGACCTGCAGAACTGAAGATTTTCATACAAGTAATGTGGGCAACGCGAGTAGAATATTTTATGCAAAAATATACAATTTCTTGCTTCGAGATAGCGAAATAAGCAGCGACCGAGTAGCTTGGTACGAAAGAAGGATGCATGATCGAACCTCTTCAGTCCATAGACGTAACGGGCAGCGTTATTTAGAGCAACCAACAACTTGTGGGATGAACGTGATTCTAGATTGCTATAAACTACTTCTGAGAAAGTGATGATAGGCATCAGCAGTTGCAAGACAAGTTTTCGTCTTGTTTCGACGGAAACATACGCTGAGGTCATTCTTAGGTTGCGAAGAATATAGTAAACCTTACTAACGCAGGAATTAATGTGATCCTAACTGGACAGAGAACTATTTATTTTAAACCAAAGGTTAGATGCCTTAATAACAACTTTCAGTTCAACGTTATTGAGTAGAATTGAGGGTAAATCATAATTTAAGAAGGGTGATTTAGAAATAGGTAGAATGTATTATCTTAGGGGGTTTAGTTTGAGTTTATTAGCTTTAGACCATTTGGCTGTAGTATCTAAATCTTCATTTATTCTTACACACAAATCTTCAATCAGACCGCTAGGTCTAGACAAATATAATTGAAGATCATCAGCGTACACATGCATTTTGAAATTTTTGCATATATTGAAAATGTCATTGATGAACAAAGAAAACAAAAGTGAGCCTAGGACCGAGCCTTGGGGCACTCCAGTATTAGTATTCTTGAATGTTGAGTAATTAAACTCTGCTTTTACTCTCTGTGACCTTTCGCTTAAATAACTTTCCAATAGCCGAACTGAAGTATCGGAGAATTCAAAATTGAACTTTAGTTTTTTACATAAAATACTATGGTTTACTGAATCAAAGGCTTTGGAAAAGTTCAGTAAGCAAAGTAAGGTCAGATGTCCCATATCAAAGGGTATTCCAACATCATCCATTACTTTAACTATTGCAGAGGAGCAACTATGGCCAGATTGAAAGTCCGAAATGAGACCAAATGAGTTTACATGGCTTGAAATCTGCTCAGCCATTACAGATTCGCAGACTTTTGAAATCGAAGACAGCAAGCTAATAGGTCTAAAATCAGATGCCTCGCATGCATTAGATTTTTTAGCAATTCGAATAATAGCTACCTTCCAGATTGTAGGATAGCACGAGGTTGTAAAGACGTGGTTAATTATGTGCGCAAGCGGGCTGAGCAAATAACGCAATGAAAGTTTAACAAACTTTATGGATATGCCATCCTCACAAGAAGCTTTAGATTTATTTTTGTTATGCAGCGGGCGAGATCCAGTTCACTAACCGCGTTAAAATGAAACTGAGTAGGGAAGATAGAGGAGCTATTATAGTTAATGGATTCACAAGAATCATCAGATATCGAGTTAGCAGTGAAAAAATTGTTGAGGTCATTGGGATTATTCGATATTCTTATTACAAATCCCTATAATTTTTAAGTTGCTCCACAACTTCGATGACTACATGAAAAACAGCATTATCTTAAATCCGATTGCAAATATTTACAATTTTTTGATGCAGATTGTAAGAGATTTATCCGGTAAAAATTTTTTGATAGTTTATTATTTTACATTTACAACACCAGCCACTTTTTTCATGAAAAAACTCAATTTTTGAGGGAAAGTCTAAAGTGAAGCTGAAAAAGCTAAAATTTAAGCGTTTCATGAAGAAGGGTACAGCACTTTTGTAATTGCTGCTTAAATTGGGAGAAGCAAAACTGTAGTGAATACATTTTTGAGACATATTAAAGGCAATAAAAAAAAGTATAGCAGTGAGGGGACTGCCGACCGAAGCGAAAACCTATGTATAAAATATTAGTATTCCCTAGAAGACGTTGTCCTGCCACGGACCGCCTTACTGCTATATAAGAATTTTCATGCCAATAGGGGGTTTCGGACTACCCTACATGTAGGATGGATTTGACAGTCGGCATATGAAATTAGAATTATTTTTGTTAAGAGCTTATAGCAATTTATTAAATTTTTTATATATTACTGAAACTATTTCTTTTAAGCAAAAGTGTTACCATATCAAAAATACAAATAATTAAAGTAATTTCTTTAAATTATTTAATTATTGAATTAACATTTATACTTATTTATATCTTTTTATATAATAACACTAACACAATATACATGTACACTATGGTGGGTCGAATTAAAAATCGTATTCTAGGGATCAAAATAAGAAACTTTACCCGAGGAACTCTCTCTCTAAAACGAATTCTAATGCCCCAACTTTTAACTTTTGTCCCGTAGGGTCAAATTTTGAAAAATCTTTCTTTTACCCATTTAGAGTGCCACATTCGAGTCCAAATGTATGTCCGACCCCCACTAACTTCGGAGGGCTAATCCACCCATGCTAGTGGCACACCCCCTGGAACCCTCCTGGAGGTTCCTCATACAAACATTTAAAAAAATCACAATTTTTGGCACTTTACATGAAAAAAATCAGCCAGGGGGTTCCAGGGGGTGTGCCACTGGCATGGGTGGATAGGCCCTCCAAAGTTAGTGGGGTCATACATTTGGACTCGATTGGGGCACTCTAAGTGGGTCAAAGAGGGATTTTTCAAAATTCGACCCTACGGGACAAAAGTCAAAAGTTGGGGCATTAGAATTCGTTTTAGAGAGAGAGTTACTCGGGCAAAGTTTCTTATTTTGATCCCTAGAATACGATTTTCACTGAGCAATGGGCGATTTATTTGCCTCCCCACAAATCGACCCGGCCTAAAGTACACCATATATAGATATTGCGTTATGTATTAAAAATAGGATATTCTAAACTTAAGAAATATCTATAGCATATAAATTATATTTAATTCATATAAGAAATTGATGCTAAACTGTTAAAAAAATAGAATGCAAAATAGAATAGGATAAGCAGACTTTAGTTATCCAATTACTACTGAAAATATTAATTTATTTTGCAGGTTTATAACGTAATTGTTATTATATAAATATACATAAATACTCTTTAAATTTCCTCAATGAGCTAAATTCTTCATATAACGTGTGCGGAATGAAATCTGGACAAAACTTTGAAGAATTTTTTCACAGTGTAAATGGAATCAATGATCAAAACAAAAAATTACAAAACTAACGGCATATTTAAGCTTCACAATCCACACGTGCTTGGTGTATTCAAATGAGTTTTAGTTTTTAAAATGTCGTTAACAGAAGTAGACCGTCGAAAGCTAATTTGTGAATTTTGCAAAAATAATCCAAACAAGCAAAAGAGTGAAGTTGTAAAACATTTTATTGAACTTAATTTCAAATAGTCGACTATTTATAAAACTATTAAACTATTTGAGAGTGGAAAACCAGTTAATCGAAAAAAAGGAAGCGGAAAAACATGCAATTTAAGCAGTAGCAAAGTTCGTTCTCAACTAAAAGCCGAAACTCTGGGTCGCACAGCAAAATCCTATAGGTACTTAGCCAGAAAGTATAAAGTGGACGATCATACCGTTAAAAAATATCTGTAAAACATGGGCATAAAGAAATATGCTAAAAAAATCGTTCCCGATGTCAAAGATAAGCAAGAAACCAGAATCAAAAACTCGCTTAGGCTGCTTTTCCAAAATTTGTTTTCTGCTAAGTCAAACGTAATTTGTGTAATGGATGACGAAAAAAATTTTACACTTGAAGGTAACGAATGTACTCCAAAGTTTTATTTTAAGCTTCCTGAAACAGATGTTGATGAAAGTGTAAAATATATTCGCAAAACGAAATACCCCAAAAAGGTGTTATTGTGGTTGGCAGTTAGCGAGCGTGGCACTAGTGAACCGGTGTTCATTAAAGGTGGTCTGGCGGTAAACGCTAATGTATATATTAACAAATGTCTTCCAGTTTTAAAGCGTTTCGTTCAGAAATATCATGCAAATGATGAAATTGTGTTTTGGCCTGATTTAGCGTCATATCATTATGCAAATGCAACTCAACAAGCTCTTCGGGACTTGAACATACCAATTATCCCGAAAGAGATGAACCCCCCTAACGTTCCACAACATCGACCAATCGAAACGTTTTGGGCCAACTTGAAAAGAAACGTTTATGGAAAGGGTTTCAAGCCCAAAAGCATCGATGCTCTTTGATCTTAAAAATTAGGAGAGAACTATCGAAAATCAATACAATGGGAATTCAGAAGGAAATGAGGAAAGTACCGTTAAATATCAAGAAGGCGAACAGAAATGGCTATAAATTTTTTTTAAATAATTGTATAAATTTACACATTAAAATGCTATACAAATTTGTTTAGCTTTCAATAAAATAAATATTTTTTTTTTAATGTTTAACTTTGTCCAGATTTCATTCCGCACACGTTAATTATGTATTATTTATATGAAACATATATAAATATGTATATATATATGTATTTCCGATACGGTAACACTTTTACTAAAAACAAATAGTTTTACCAATATTATATATACTCTTTAATTCATATGCATAAACTGTTTTCTAAAATAGTTCAATGTCATATGCTGACTGTAGCTACAAATAAACATCTACAAAAAATTAAAGCTTACTGTACAACAATAACTACCAAGCAAATTTACAACAAAAACGCAAAGAGAATGACAAGATCCCAGCGGTTGCGCAGCGATAGAGGGGATGAACCGAATTGGCGGCGGAAAATATAAGCACTTTGCTTGCTATTTTTTCTGTTTGCCTGCTATCAAGATCTCAAGTGGAGGGAGGCATTAAAAGAGACTTCTGAGCTAACTGCTGATATAAAATTAAATTTAAATTTTTCATATTTGTATTTTGTTTGACTGTCGTAAAGTCTCTTTTAATGCCTCCACTTTAGATCTTGCTAGTAGGCAAGCAGGAAATATAGCAAGCAAAGTGCTATTTATTTTTCACCGCCAATTTGGTTCATCTCCTCTAACGCTGCGCAACAACTGTGATCATATCATTCTCTCTGCGTTTTTGTTGTAGATTTGCTTGGTAATTGTTGTTGTGCAATAAGCTTAAATTTTTTTGTAGCTACAGTCGGCATATGGAAATCGAAGTATTTTTATAACACTATATAAATATGTACATAAAAACACTTACACAAAAAATCTGCAATATAAATTTTTATTTACTGTTGTACTTGAGTAACTACAGTCTGCTTATCACAAGCGTTCTATTTCTTACCGCCTAATGTAAATCGAAAACGCAAACAAACGACAAGTAAGACACGAGAAGCAAAACTTTTTCTATACGAAATTCTGTTGCTTCTCGTTTCTTGCTTGTCGTTGGTTTGCGTTTTCAATTTACAACACTAGGCGGTTAAACTGTCTACGTACAATTATTATATTAAATTATATACTATATCTATTTCTTATATATTCTTATTTTAATACACAACGCAATCTCCCGGTTCATCAGTTAAATTGGCTAACTTTGCTGGTGAACGTTCTCCAAGTGCCATCACCAGCAGCACAAGCAAATAAAGCGCAAATTCTACGCTTTCAATTTATTTAATTCACGCCGGAGTATAATGGCAGAAATTTGCCTCTGCGCTTGAGACATGTTGAAATGGTGCTTCTGAAATATTGGAGAGTTGACCAGTCAATTGAATTGTGCTGCAATTGCTGGTGCTGCTCGTGGCGACTCTCGGAGAACGTTGGCAAGCAATAAATTCAGGAAATTTGCGCTGCACTTGCTTGTGCTGCTGGTGATGGCACTTGGAGGATGTTGGCTAGCAACAAATTTTGCACAGCACTTGCTGGTGGTGGCACTTGGAGAACGTTCGCCAGCAAAGAAAGCCAATTAAACTTTGCTGCACTTGCTGATGCACCGGAAGATCGTTGGCCTGTACACACGCACACACAAGCTCAAGCACTTTCGTTATTTTTTAAGTTTTTTAAGTGTACAATATTACAAGTTTACGAAATAAGTTGCAAGTTCAAGCACTCGAATTAAGTATGTCGCAAATTGAATAAAATGCAAATTAAATAAAATATTTGCGCTAGAACACAACCGAAATGTGAAACGTCAAAATATGTAATTGTCAAAATTTCATCGTCCATTTGACACAGCAAAAAAGACAAATTTATTTCAACACACACAAATTTTATTCAACCTGATATTTTCTATCCTAACACGACTGAAAAGTTTCCTTTTGACACACACCCTTTATGAAAAAATTTGTTAATAAAACAATGATAGTTGACAACTCATTCAACCTGATATTTTCTATCCTAACACGACTGAAAAGTTTCCTTTTGACACACACCCTTTATGAAAAAATTTGTTAATAAAACAATGATAGTTGACAACTCTGAAAATAAAATGCCGCAGTGGTGAAAATAAACAGCCACTGACAAATACAACAAGTGTAAAAATTGTCAAACTTTAAAAGCATATATTGACCAATATAAAGCGAATTAATAATAAGTTTTGGTTGCAAACATCTTATTGCAACCTAACTTAAGTATTTATATACTAACAAACAGATAATATGCATTAATTTCAGGAGTTGCCATGTGATTTATTTGTGAGCTTGCGGCCGATTAAGAACAAGAATGACGATTAGGTTGATTTTTACTATGCACAAATACAAGCAAACATTTTTTGAGGTTATTTTTTCTAAGTTTCCTATCTTGTTATCTCTGCTGTCTGTATTGATAACGAGAGTTACTCGGAAAAAGACAATGACGCAAACCAAAGATTTACTCTCTACCAAAATCGTTCAACGCGCCTAAAGAAGTTTTCACTTCAAAAATTTAGACTTGCTACACTTGTCCACTGAAAATTTTTTAAATTTCTCGTTTCCGCTGTAAGTAGGAATCTAATGGGAGATATTTTTTAAGAATTTTTTGATGAGGAATGACAGTATTTTTACCTAGAAGTTGGACAAAACCACCCCTTAGCGATTATCTTCATTATTAAGGGAGAAAAATTTCAGAGGACAAGTGGCATAAGACCATTAATTTTATATCTCCCTTAATAATGAAAATAACCGCAAATCGTGAATTTGTCCAACTTCTAGGTAAAAATGCTGTCATTCCTCATCAAAAAAAATTTTAAAATATCTCCCATTAGATTTTTACAACGAAAAGGAAAAATTTTAAAAATTTTCAGAGAAAAAGTGGCGTAAGTTCATTCATTTTATATCTCCCTTAATAATGAAGATAATCGCTAAGGGGTGGTTTTGCCCAACTTTTAGGGGAAGATACTGTCATTCCTCATCAAAAAATTCTTAAAAAATATCTCCCATTACATTTCTACAGCAGAAACGAGAAATTTCAAAAAAATGTTCAGTGGGTCAGTGGCGCAAGTCCGAATTTTTTTACTAATATGCAATACTCTGCATCATTTTTGGGTATTATTTAGTTTATTTTTCTTGATGTTTTTTAAAAAACTGAGTTCTTCATACTTGGAATTTATCATAAGAATTTTTATAAATGTTCGAATTTCTCAAAACTAACAAAAATAGACTTACGCCACTTGTGCTCTGAGCAGCTTATATAGCTGATGAAGCAGTAGTTTTGGCATTTTTTGATTCAACAGTTTCTTTCCTGCTATTTTCTGCTATTTCCTGTTCCCGTACCCAAAAAATTCGCAAAATAGAGCAAAAATGAGTTATACAGAGTAATACAGTGGGGAAGCAGAAATTCGTAACAATTCGCAAAATGCCATATTTTGACGTCTAATGTCAAATTAGAGTAACAGCCTTTCAAACAACACCAAAAAAAAAATGTCGGGAAATGTGCAAATGTCCGACACTTGTCCAATTTTTAAAAAATTTTTACAAAAGAATTAAACATATGTTTTTCACATTTCTTCAACAGTTTCAACGAAAAACCCGCTAAGAACATTTGTTCGCTTACTCTCTCAAATTTTACAACTTGCGAACTTCTGCTACAAAATTACGGGAACAGACATAATGTTAATCAGATTTCTAAAAATACACTATGAGGCAGTGTTGTCAAATGTAGGGAAATTTCCCTTTTTGAGGGATAAATCAGAAAAAGGGATATTTTACGTGAGATTTTTTAAGCCCCCCCCCCTTAACCACTAAAACCATTCCATTACAAGGAATACCTTCTTAAAGTTCTCTTTAAAAAAACCTGCTAGAATTCTTTCATTAATGGGCTCAAAGAAATCTTCCATTGAAAATATTCTGGAAGGACTTTTAGAGAAGACTAAGCAAAGCATTCCTTCCAATGACATGCATATGGGCATTTCCAGAAAAAAGTCTACCGTGACCAAAAAATTAAAACTTATTAAAAACTTATTATTTTATTATATCATTTAAGAGAAACATTTTAATTTTATTAGTTTCAGCAATTTCTTCATAAATTCATTAAAAATCATGATCAAATCGTCTACACTTTTTCACAAATGAAGTTTTTCTTTTTCGTAAATGTTTCGTAATTGTTTCGTAAGCTTTTTGTTTTAGTAAAATGGAAGGCATTGGAAAAAATTAAAGATAATAAAAAAATGGTCGGTTTTTAAGTGCTTAATTAAATAATTACTTAACTACCTAACTTCTTAAATACCCAATTAAACTGCAATGGAAATTTTAGTAACGTTACGCCAGTAACGTAACGCCAGATTAAAAATCCTAATAAAAAAAAAAACAGAAAAGATTTTGAAATTCGATCACTTGGAATATAAACTTATATTATTTTTTTAAAAATTTCCAAAAAAAATTTTTATACAAAAAGGCTTGCCTAATTCAGAGAGTCAAATTTTGTAATCCAAGTCAGAAATCTCTTCCGTTTTTTGAAACGTAACCCCAACACATATTTTTGATTATAACTTTAGATCCTTACAGTTAATTGTTGTCATTGTTTTTACTTAATATAGTGCTACTTAATTACTACGTAAATATGAAAAAAACTTGTTAAAAATTAGACTTTAACATTCTATTTTTTTAATAATCATTCGTACAAATCGTCCGTAACGCCATTTTGGAAATGCCCATATGTTAAACGAATGCCTTTTGGGTATGAAAGTTGAAGGGATGGAGTTAAAGACTTTCCCTTCCACTTAACCTTCTTTTGGAAGCACTTCTTTTGCTGGGTTGTTGTTATCTTATTTGTTTTTCCAAAGAAGTCACTGTGAGAATTTTCGTTCAAATTTTCGTAGTTCCCTGACGGGAAAAAATTTGAGGGAAATTTTGTCAAAGGTACCTGGCAACACTGTTCTGAGGGACTTCGTTTAAGATTTTGAGAAAACTGAACACTTTTTCAGTTGGTTCGGATTGTCTGCAGAGTTTATAAAAAATTATCCGTCTACTTGGGAAATTACATTTGATTTCGAAGGCTGGAGCTTCTGCCGAAGTCAATTTGTCATAAACAATACACAGAAAGGGGTGTATAATACGTTTAAGATTTTAATAGGATTTTGAGAAATGATGAAGATGAAAAGCAATTGGCTCTTCAGGTGGTTGAAACTTATAGAAAAAATATCCTTGTTTCGAAAATTCTGCTTAAATAAAATAATATTAAAAAATTTAAAAAACCTTACAAATTTTACAAAAAATCCTAAAAACAAGTCATTTTTCATAAATTTTGGAAGTACATTACACTCTAAAAACTGATTGAAAAATCTCTACAATAAATGTTGTGAAATTTCACGACATTTATTGGCGATTTTGTAAAAAAACCACGTTATGCAGTGAGTTTTTTCAATTTTGTCTGAAAATCAGCGTCTTTTTCCAAAATATGTATATGTACTCTACTATTCACGCTATTTTAGCGAGTTTTCGCTCAGAGAGCCCTAAAATATATATTCTTTACTTTTCACTCTATTCCAGCGTGTTTTTGCTCAGAGAATTCTAAAATATGTATATTTTCTATTTTTCACGCTATTTCAGCGTGTTTTCGGTCAGAGAGTCGTAAAATATGTATATTTTCCCTACTTTTCACACTATTTCAGCGAGTTCTCGCTCAGATAGTCCTAAAAACACTGCAGTAGCGGTATTTTTCGCTATTGGAGCGGGTATTACGCTTGCCCTTAAATAAACACCTTTGCTTTAATGTCATATGATTTCAAAGAGTTTATTCGAACAAGTGTCCAATTATATACAACTTAAACAGTAGATTGGTCACAGCTTAATTACTCAAGCCTACTGAAGTAGGAAAGAGTACCGCCTTTTGCTGAGTTATGCAATGTTCAAAACTTACTTGAGAGACTTCACGAATTTCTACCTTTTTTTTATAAGCGCAGACAAGATTGGAAGACATAATTTTAGAAGAGAGTTTTTACAAGAGAGCGAAAGAAATAATTGTAGGTGAGAGGATTCACGCATTTTTAACGATAAATATTTATAATTTTGCTCTATGGGATTTGACGACAATAAATGTAGGCAATCAGTTGCCAGCAATTATTGTAGTTAATTTGTTACAGTGTAGTATTATTTTTTGGAGAATTTTTATCAATAAAATGACATATTTGATGTTAGGTTAGATGAGGTTAGGTCAAAGTGGCTGCCTCAATTGAGATACACTTAGGCCAATGAGGCCCATTGTGGTACCTTGAGCTGTTCACAAAGCTTAGGATTTGGTATACCGATATTTCCGAGAGTTCTTGGAGGTCTTTGAAAAACCAGTTGTTTAAGTGAAGAAAACGTTTTTGTGCCAGCGCTGGGCAAGTGCAGAGAAAGTGTTCTGTAGATTCCTCCTCCTTCTCATCACTACAGCTTCCGCAAAAGTCGTTGTGGGGTATGTTTAATCTTTGAGCGTGCCAGCCAATGAGGCAGTGCCCAGTGAGAGAAATGACTGAGAAACTGAGAGAAATGAGTTCTTTTGGACGCTTAAGATTGAGTTTAGGCCAAATTTGCCGTGTTATATTACACGTGTTACCTGCTGACCATCTATTGTTGGTTTTGATGCAGGATAACTCATGTGTAAGGAGTTTACATGTGGTGAGAGGAATACCAAGGTTTGTCATCTCTAAAGACAGCTGCTTGGTAGTACCTGTACGAGCGAGCTCATCTGCTTTACAGTTGCCTAGAAAATCCTTATGTCCAGGAGGATTTGATGTTAATATGGCCCGTTTAATTAAAAATACATAAAAAACTCCAAAATGCACGATTTTATTCAAAAACGACAAATTGACTACAATTTAACCTTTTCGGGTTGGTACCAAATTTAATATATTTTTCGTTTTAGACCTAAAGGAATAAGAATCAGCCAGCGATTTTGCATTTGTTGATTTTAAAATTTACCCATACATATAAGAATACCTCTAATGCAGATCCACTACTGGTTGGAAGCTCCAAGTTTTGTCCAGTTTTCCCCCCACTTGGTCATTTCATCGAAGATGTGATCGTCCTTTTCTTGAAAATTCTCATAATGTAGGCCTCCTAGATCGATAGATAGTTAAGTGAGGAGGGAGCTAGTCACCTAGTTACTGCGGCCTGAAGGGCACATTGTAACAAACCTCTATAAGTTATAGTTCATCCTTAAACGTTAAGTTCGTTAGGAACAGAGCGATGTCCTTGGGTGAACTATCTTCTATTTTGTGCGGTTCTAGGTACAAAGCACCTGTGTAGTGAAGTCGGGTCCTAATTAGACCGTTACAGTGACACAAGATCTTCATCTTGCTCTGCTGTTTCTTTATCTTCGTTGCATAATCTGCACTGATATTCGGTAAAACTTCCCTTAAGGGGGAGTGTAAGGTTTTAAAACTGTTTTTTGTTTAATTTTTTCTGAATGTACAATATGTCGAGAGTATTGTGTTACAATTTCAAGTAAATTGGAGCAAAACTAACGAAGACACAGAGTTTCAAGCGGCCGGCCCTGATACTGGGGTGTTTGAGTATAAAAAACTTATAAGCCATTTTCCCACAAGTCGTTCCTTTAAAGTCGGTGAACACTCTCCAGCCAAAACGACTGAAACGATTATTTATAAATTTAGTACACTCATTCACAACTAAATTCATGAGGTAACGCTTACGAGTTTTTTTTTTTCTTTGCTCATTTTTCATTTTACAGTAAGACATAAGTCGTTTTTTTGGACAAAAATCGATTTTTTGAATTTCAAGTGCTGCTAAAAATCTTATTGGCTTCTCAAAACATCTTTATTTTCTGATTTCATTTGATCCGCTGATGGGCTCTGCTCACGGTTGCCACTCGCTTATTTTTTTGTGTACCAAAATCTCTGGAAAAATGTACCAAACAGGAAAAAAATGTACCAATTCTTGTTTTTTTAATCTAACAGTTTGATAACAGTTATTACAATAATTCACTTGTGTTTATTTGTGTGCATACGAAACATAACCAAAATATTATTAAGTTATGCAATACGCTATTAACAAAAAAATAAATACATTAAAATTTATATTTTCCAGACCAAACATGATGAAATTTATTGTGTTCGACGCACAACTCTTTAGAGAGCAAAATGTTGTTTAGTGTTTTATATTCTAATTTATTTCTAAGCTAAGTTTTAATCCGGTTAAAATCAAGAAATTCGGGTTGAGCAGCTGCTGAGCTATATGGAAGGCACATCAGACTATTTAAAAATTGCTAAAATCATTAAAACAAATTTCAACTAATCCATTCTTCATGATCCTCACTTTTACCCAAAATATAGGCAACGTCATAACAATTTTAAAAAGTAATTTTTGAAAGCTGAAAAAGATTTTACTGAGTCAAAATAACGGCAGGGTCCCGTTCTACAAGATGATGCAAATTATTAATTTATGGCAATAACGAAATTTGGTTTTCTGACATAACTTGTGAAGATGTTATTATATTCCAATCTTTCAAATCTTCTCTTCCAAAATTGAATCTGTCTTGAACTTGTTTTAAAAATTGTAAACATAATCTTTCACAATAGGAACCATTTTCTGAGTGGAGATATGTTTCTGCTTTGGTGCCAATCCTTACTAAACATTATCAAGTCTAAAAAAATGTCTTTGATCATTAATATTAAAATTTTGTAAACATTTGCTTCATTTTATGAAATCGTTACTCATGTAGTTACATAACAGTAATTTAAAATTAATTTCTTACTGTGAGTACAAAAGTCAGAGCCTTACATTTTCGAATTGGAGTTCTGTGTTTAAATTTTTAATGATTTTTAACAGAAATCCAACCAACTATGAAATTCTATTATATAAATAAAATTATACCAATTACTTTTTGATCGTTATTTTTTGGGTAAGAAATTTAAATCAAATGGAATGAATATAATAAATGAACAATTTAATTCTCAACCAATGGATGAGCGTGTCGCAACACGCTGGAGTTCTAATTTTGAAATGCTTTAAGCTGTTATGGCTTTGAAAGAATTCTGAACTGAGGAATGCACAGAAATAGAAAACATTGCGTCTGTTCTAACTGCTCAAAGTAGCTCCTAAATATTGATTTGATTTTTATTTTTGATTGAAAAAATATCGATCAATGATTGATGTTTATTTCCGATCGAAGAAATAACGATCTAAAAATAATTGGTATAATTTGATTTATATTATAAAAATCATGGCACATAAAATTATGTCAAAAATTAATTTTGCACCTCATAGCCATCACGTGACTATATTCAAATGTATATAACAATAACTTTTTATATGTGATAATTTCATTAAAAAATTTATATATAACGATCATTTTGGGTCCCTGATTTTTAGTATATATATCACAAGAAAAGCATATCAACTCTCAACTTTCAAAACTGAATGCAATGCAAGTTTTCACTTAACATAACTTTGAACATTTCTCGAACAGTTCCACCAAATTTTGTTCTTTGAAAAAGATTTTGAAATTGTAAAATTTTTACAAAATATACCAACTTGGAATTTACCAATGTACCAAGTTCAAATAAATGTACCAATTTTGGTACAATTGTACCAAAGTGGCAACCGTGGCTCTGCTGTTCACCGCAAAATAACTTTTTTTGGAGGTGCTTCCGGATAACGCCCACCATTTTGGTATTTCTTGGCATTTTTTAATACGCGAAAGAAACAACAGCGCTAACTCAGCACATAAAAAACACTGGACACTAGCTGTTCTACAAAACCCTAAAATAATAGACAGAGAAAAAAACTCCAACATAAGAACAACATTAGAAAGTCTACACATACAAAAAAACATAAAACAAACGATGAACAAAAAAGAAGACGTTGACAACATAAGCTCAATATACAACATCATTCTACTAATATAGCATACAAACATTTTACCAGTATTACAAAAATTCGAATAACATTTTAATTTTATTTGTCGTTTAAATATTTTCCTTGTTTTTACATTGTTAAAAATTTTGTTGTTCTCCTCCATGTTCATTTGTGTTGGTTAGTGAAAATGAAATGTATGTTGATGTTAGTATATTAATTTTTTAGAAAAATTTAACTTTAGTTAGTAAAGAAACGCTCCCTGAAGAAGGAGTCAAAAAAACTCCGAAACGTCGGCAAACTAAAAATAAATTAAAAACTTAATATTCCATAAGTTTGAATTTTTATTTTAATTTTTCAAACGGTCGCTAAAAACTAGCCTTTTTAAATAATTAATATAAATGAAAAGCGATCTTTAAAACAAAATTATATTTTTTAATATAATTTTTATTAAATATTCTTCAAATATTTCTTTATTATACCCACATCAATTAAAGTTACTTCCACGTACTTCAACTAGCGCGTCATTCGTAAAAATGGGTAATTTTTATGCCGAATGAACCTTACCCCCTTAAATAAAACTAATAAATACCTGACTTTTGAACTTCATTATTACAAAAAAGTAGAGCTTTCTACATTTCAGTTTAAAATAATAAATAAAATAAAAATTTAAAAGTTTTTCATAATAAAATAAAATTTTGATATAATTTTTTTTTTAATTTACAACTGAGTGTGCAGCTTTGCATTGAAAATTCTCTTACTCTCGCACTTCTCGCAAACAATAATTGATCTCATTTTCATCGTTAAGGTTTGAAGTTATCAGATCCGAAGTATTTTAAGGAATCAGGAGGAATCAGAAAAGTTATAGCTCTATACAAATAAAAAAATTTTAAAAAAACTTGAAAAAGGCGCAACTGAAGGAACCCGTATCTTATCAACATAATGCAATTGGGTAAAAATTTATATATGAAAAGCTCGTCTAAAGTGCCTTTAATCTAAAAAATAAGTTTGAATAAATTCTATTCTTAAGCAAAGATTCTACAATCATACGAATCTCAACTTTAGATGACCATAGAGACCAATCCTTGGGATCAAATAATTTGCGAAGTGTCTTTTTCACATTCTAGATATATTCAGACAGATTACAGAAAGTAGAAAAAAAAGATAAACCTCGTAACTTCGGAATAACCCTGAATGCGAGGGTTTTTCCGACATTTCTCCCAACGTGCGGCGGGTTAAAGCTAAACTCGTTCAAACAAATAGGTTTTTGAAAAATCCATTTCTTGATGAAAGTTATGTATTTGCCTTCTTAAGATCCACATGTATACTTTCTTCTGTTTTTGTATCTGCGTTGCATAGGCTCAAATCGGTGTGCAGCGGTAGAGATTAGTGTCTGACCGAATATTCGGTTTCGGTTTCGGTTACGGACGGTTTCGGCCCTTTTTGTTAGTTTCGGCTAGTTTCGGTTATTCGGCCCTATTGAGGCCGTATGGCAAAAACTTTGGTAAAAACTTTGGTCCGAGAACTTTTGGTAAAAACTTCTTGCATCAGTCATTTAATTCATATATAAAAATATTTACAACACATTGTACAAAAAAAAAAATTATTAATTCGTCTATAATTTGATTTCTCGTGTTAACGCAAAACATTTTGGTTAATTTTATGCGTTCGATACTATCAATTTCGATTATATCGTCTCTATTGATAAAAATTGATAGCTGAACTTCCGAACGAATTATGTGTGTGTGGAATAAAGGCAAAGAAAACGAAATATTTCTGTTTTTATAATACTAAACCTTTAAAAAAAAAAACGAAAATACTTTGTTTTGTAGTTATATAAAAATGTGCATTGTAGGTGCATACTATTTTGAGTGTGTACGGAAGATATAAAGTACGCAATACTTTTTTAATATGAAATAAAAAATTACCTCATTTATTATTATAAACTTTGATATTCAAATAATACATTTTTTTATATTAATTTTTGTATGTGTATTAAAGTACTTTTGTTTCCTTTTAATTAAAAAAAAATTATTTGTAAAAACTTAGATTTTCATATTAATAACCAGTTTCGGTTTCGGCCGAATATTATGAAATGGCCGAATATTTGGTTTCGTTTTCGGCCAAAATTTTGGTTTCGGTCGGACACTAGTAGAGATACATAGATTATTTTTAAAATTTATAAAAAAGACCGAAAACAAAAATTAACAGTTACCAAAATAGAAAAATTTTAAAAATTCTGTTGCTGTTAGCTGGCATTTTCAAATTTAGATATTTTTCTACCTTCTATTCATAAAAGTTTTATTTATTTCTGGTTGTCCACAAGAAATGTCGAACTAATATGATAAATTGTTTACGTGTTTCTTGTTTAACGTCCGAAAGGCAATTTTTTGTACACTCTGTTCGTCTTTGGAACGCACTTCCTAATAGTCTAAGATCGTGTAATAACGCTGTGCAATTCAAAAATAAACTAGCTTTACTCTCTTCTTCGGTGTAATAGTTCAATAAGTTAAATTATTAAATATTTTAAAAATATATAAAATAGTTTTAGATTTGTTTTGAATGCTAAATACAATTCTTTTTTAAATCTCAGTTTGAAACTAGCTTGTTCATATAACATTTGATTTTATTTCCTTGTAATAATTCTTAAACTTAATTATGATATGTTATATGTTATGCCGTGGTTATACTAGCCAAACATGATTGCCGAACATTTTTTGTTGTTATTGTTTCACGTATAAAATGAAAAAATGAACTGTTTCTCATATTCATTTTCTCGCTCTCTGACCGAACATTTTGATTGCTGATTGAAACGCCAAACATGCCGAACTTTCCAGTGTTGGCTGTAGTCATTTTGTATAATAGCATCAAAAAAGTAGGTAAAAGTATTAAAAAGTGAAGTTGATTGTGTCTTCAAGTAACCCTTAACATAAACAGCTAGCTAGCATGTCATATATGTGCAAACCATTTTGTTTAAGATATTATAATAAAAATTCAGAGCAAGTAATATCAGTTCGTATATTTTAATTCGTTAATTTTAAGTACGAAAATGCAAATTAGGGTTGTGCTTTTTTGTGTTTTGACATACTATTACATATAATGCAACTGTGCCACCAATCATAGCATAATCACCAAACAAACATTTCAGCGAAGAGAACAAATTAACAAAAATGAACACCGAACATGTTTGGCTAGCATAACCACGGCATTAGGTATGTAATTTATGCTCTATTTTACTGGATGTTTATACTCTTATGCTACCGGTACTGTTACTAAGGTATTAAACTTTATTGTGCCGGCTTACGAAATAAAAATTTAATGAAATGAAAACGTATCCTTTGTACGAAATCCAGCCATTTTATTTGTGTAAAAATTACAGTGCGTGACGTAGATACTCAAGAAGGATTCGTAACAATAGGTTTCTTCTTGCCTTCGCCCACATTTGATGAACTCGCATTTAACAAGGTACCACCCCCTAAATTTCTCGCGCATGCCATTATTTAAAAACACAACATTTTTAGAACAAAAACAAAATGTTGTTATCTGCGCAGATTTACTGCATCTGTTGTTTCGAACTTGTTAACAACATCAATTTTAGCAGAGCAACAAAAACAACAAAACTAATTAAAAAAATTCCGTTTCAATATTTATTTGTGGACTTGTATGTAGGTAGGTACACATCGATTAGATCGATCAGTCGGTCAGTTTGTTGATCGATCGATCGGTCTTTTGTTTTGATTCGTCTGCTGGCAATCATTACGCGAGTTCGTTTACTCGTGTCCTCTCTTTGCGGCGACTGTCGCCTGTTCCGCTTGATACCACGACCGTTCGTGCATCCGTCTGGCTGCTTTTCCTCTACCTACAAACCTTACCGACCGACCGCACGGCGACATACTTCTCGCACGTAGCCACAGATACGAAGATTAAATCTCAAATTAAATACAATGCTGAGAGTTGCCTTCCTTATCAACGTGGTCGGTTCTTTGCCAAAAACGTCTCAGTGCATATTCGTCTATGCCGCTTTTCAAACGAGTATCGCGCGGATCCTTCAATTTGTTGTTCCTTAATTGTTTTGTACCGAATTTCTTCGCAGAACTGAGTGTGTGAAAAATCGTGAAAATTCCATCAACTGTGAGCTGTTTTCTCATAAGCAGTGAGTGATTACATGGTAATGAACTTGGTAACACATACATTTAACTAGTTACAGCTAGAATTAATATGTTTTGTTTTGACTGGCTGCCATTATTTTAATAACAACAAAATTAGCAACTCAAATTGTTTACAGCTGCACCTTAAAAAAAAAAGAAAGAAAGAAGAAATCACTAAACAAGATTAGGTGTGATAGTGATAAGAACATGCACCTATTTTAAAATAAACTCATTAAGAAATGAAAATAAGTTGATTAGACTTTTCGAAGCAATTCTATTTTTACCAGCTTAGATACGCAATTAAATGCATTCCCAAGGTAACACGATAACAAACTCTTCTACCTGTGCAAAAGACAAGCGTTGAAAGGATTCTATTGATTGTAGGCTGCAATTCGAAATACTCGTACTATCAATATCACGTGACAAATGGTTGATCTGAGCAAAGTTTTCAGTGGAATGCATGCGGTAATGCATGGTGTACTTTTTTTCTAAGAAAGGGAAAAAATAATACACATAGTATAATAAATTGTGTCTCGCACTGTATCGTGACACCAATAAAATATTGCAAATATTTATTGTTTCAAATCGAATTTAACTGTGAATCCTTTTTATGTGCTTCTTTTCTGTGTACAGTGGCGGATTTAGGATTCGCCAGAGGGGGGAGGGGGCCAAGTTGTTGCATTTGTGAGCTGGAATGGTTGAAATAACCTCTAAAAATCTAATTTTTTGTAAAAATATTGGCTGGTGTGGTAGTTTTAAACAAACAAAAAAACAAACGATTAGAAATAATAGTTTTGAAAAAGGTTCAGTGGTGCAGTGATGGGTTGAAATTTTCATCCATTTGGATACTGAAAATTGCGGCTACAAGGAAATGGGTTGAATAATTGAGTTCATTCTATGCCTGCCCGGTTCAACTGCTCAAGACGTGAACGATAGAGAAATCGCAACTACAAGTCAGCACACTAAAGACCATTTTGACCATTACAATTAATTTGAATATTTTATTCCTACAGTTCTGTTCTTATTCATCAAATCGCAACCGGATATGCTTCGCCAAATCTCATCGAAATTAAAATAATGTGGCAAACGACGAGCAAACAGTTGACAAAGATGAATTTGAAAAAAATGCACTTGGAATAAGATTTTGAGTATTCAGTTCTCGAAGTAAAATTACATTTAAAAATGGTTTTTATCGGCAAATTTTAATCCTCCTTTTGTAAATAAAAATTTTTTTTTTTTTGTAAAATCTGGAAGTAGAATCGTTCTTTTTTGATAAAATTGAGATGGGATGGTTAGGTATAACCGACAAATTTTAACTCTCAATTGTGTGTACTTAAATTGATGTTGCTTCTTTGTCTCAAATATATATATGTACCAATAATTATCAAGAAAAATAATCAAAATAAACCCAATTGTGTTTCCAGTAAAAAGACGTTATATGTGACATAATGTATGTGTATGATAATGTATGTGAGTAACTGTAGGAACGAATCAAATTAAATAAAAAACCCTCGAAAATCTTTTTGATTTTCATAAATTATTAGCCAAAGATAAGATAGCATTTATTTATATATTAATTATAAATAACATTTACTAAAACAACCCTGTTTGCAGACTTAAGATATGAGTACTTACAAACAAATCTGCTACTTTGTCAAACTGCTATTCATTGGCACAATTTAAAGTGTTTGCCTGTCAAAGAGTTCAAATAAATAGTTCGAGTGCCCAAATTTTATGAATGAGTCAGTATAAAATTTTTTTTTGATTAGATTTTAATATAACTGATATGATTTAGTCTACATAGATGATAAAGTCTAATGACTACTTTTTGTTTGACAAACCTATTACAACCTGTATATAATAATATAATAAAGATAAAAACAGTTATTTATGGCATTTCCAACACGAATTAGTCTGTAGATTTCTAGTGATGGCTCTATAGATAAAGGTATTTTTACATCAACACTTAAAATGTAATCTTATGTAAATAGTAGAGCATGTGGTAGTTAGCATTGAATTAGGAGTAAGAGTTCTTACTAGTGAGAAAAGGGTTTACCCATCGTTATTTGGGTCTTGAAATTACAAATTTATATACTTTCAATGGGTAGCGTAGCTAGAATTTGCCAAAGGGGGGATAAACCAAATTTTAAATCATGTTTAAAAATAACTATACATTTTATTTCAGTGCTTTTAATGCTTGTGCGCTTCTGGCAAATAGAAAAAAAAATTTAATTTGAATTTTAATAGTTTATATAAAATCCATGCAAAACCGTAATATATTAAAAAAAATTGTGATTTTTCGTTATAATCGGGCTCAAGGCCACTTTTTTATATAAAACAAAATTGTATATGTTTTTATTATTAATTTTATTTCGTCCAATATATCCAATATTTCGAACTCGGCGATATAGCGGGTGCTGCAATATAGTTTACGGCAATATCTGTTCCTTTTCTCTTCCTGTACGTCTACCAAATTGTTAAGTATTAAGCTTTGTGTTTAATGTTTAATATTTACCTTTTAGATGAACTCCGGTGGAATTCGAAATGTTGGACGAAATAAAATTAATAATAAAAACAAATACAATTTTGTTTTATATTAAAAAGTGACCTCGAGCCCGATTTTAACGAAAAATCATAAATTAAGAGGTCGAAGAAATATCACATTATTGAAAAAATTTTCGAGAGAAATCCCGATAAATGTGTAAGGAAAATTGAAAAAAAATTACAAACGATTTAAAAGTGTTAAATTTAATTTTTTGCAAAATCCGTGCCATTTGTAAAAGAATGACCCTAACGTAACGTATTATTTCTTATGTTTCTTGATTATTTGAGTAATAATTAAGAAATCTTTACAATTTTTATCGTTTTTCTAAATGTATTTATGATTCAATAATATCATCGGAAATGCTTAAATGAAGTACCCAGCGAACGAAAACTGCTTTTTTTAATTATTTTATTTCAAATGATTGTGACTGATTTGAAATCAAAAAAGCAATTACAGATTTGAATTTAAAATCGCCAAATAAGTTTGATAATATCTTAGCAGGTTTTGTACCAAAATATAAATTAGCACTCGCTACCCCTCTTGCCAATTTTGTAAATGATAGCTTTAGATCTGCAAGTTATACCGAAGAATTAAAAATCCAGTCAGAACTCTTTATTTATAAAAGCGGTAGCAAAGAGTCTTATTCAAATTATATACATATACTCAGTATAATCGATAAAATATTTTAGACCATATTGTTGAACAGGCTACATAACACTATATCTGCTTGTCTGAATCGCACTGAATTTATCTGCGAAATTTAGATAGTAAAAGTATGTGGCATTTATTACTATTGATTTATTAAAAGTCTTAGACTCAGTTAATTTTCCAATAATTTCCAATAACTAGTAGAACTTGGTTTAACACGAAATGCAACCAAGTGCTTTAAAAGTTTCTTTTTAAATAAGCAGCAATAAGTAGAAATAAATAAATAACAATTAAAGAAATCCAGAGATCTAAACTAGCTACTTCTTTGTATTTGTTTAATATAAATGGAATGTTTAGTTTTAAATTAAAGGCTATCTCACAGTTCCAAATTTATGTATTCCTCGGACTAAAAGAGCTTCTATCTAATATTCAATTAGACTTATGCAAGGGCGTCCGCAGGATTTTTTCTAGAGGGGGAGGGCAAAACATAAAGTAGTTTAGAATGCACATAAAGAAAATATAACCTATATAATTCTATTTTCTGAGATCTTTGGTACTCATTTTGTTATCATGATATGCCGGTTGACACACGCTTGTAAACAAAAAAAAAATTATATATATTTCAAAGATGGGGTAAAAAACTTTCTCGAAGCATTTTCAAATTAAATTTTTTTTTTATGTAATTTAAAACATTTCTTTGTTAACAAATATTCTTAGTTATTTAGTAAATTTAATAATGTGAGGTCTCCTTTATCTCTAAATAAAATCGCATTAATTACTATTTAGCCCCCAAGATTTCCTCTTTTTAAATACGAATACAAAAATTTACAAATATTTTTTTTTTTTTAAATGAATACAACCAGCAAGATTTTTAGACAATTTTTTCCAGTTTTGGAGGCATATAACTCATAAACCAATTGCGAGCGGCCTAAAATTTATCAGATTTGGATTAAGGAGGTAAAAATCGCTATTCTTGAAATGTTCCCCGCATGGAAATCAACTGAATTATTTCTTTTTTCAACATGCATCAGTTCTATCAACATGCAAGTTACTAAAATCGAGTTTGGAAACATACCTATTATATGAATTATTAAAAAAATTAATTTTTTAAATCAAAACGTATAAATAATTATATAAAGAGGTACATGTATATATGGGTTTTGGGATCCATTCATTTTCTAAACATATTCCAGAACCTCTCTGCAAGGCTTGATTTTGAATCCTGGATGTAATATAAGCACGTGACGCGAAAAAATCCAGAAAATTCTCAAAATGGGTGGACGCCTGTTCAAAAACGTGAATTTGAAAAAGTATAAAATAAATGTTTCAAATCGAGGTTCATATTTAAATTTTAGTCATAAAAAACTTTTGGCCATAAGATATTCTAATGTAAAAGCGTTTTCTTAAATATAATTTTCCAACAGATTTTTTTAAAAATTAGTGCATGAATTTATTACGAATCTCCTAATTTTTTTTCGCTTTTGAATTTGAAGCTTTTCCCTCGCCTAGATCGCTGCAATTTTCTCAAAATTAAATGCTGCAAGATTATTAGCAATTTTATTAAGTTTACGACAATTTAAAAAATCATCCAAATTGGATCATCTTTATGACAGAAAAACGATTTATTTGCATTATATAATAAAAAATTAATAATGAAAAACAAATGAATAATGAATAAAAATTTAATAATGAATAACAAATAAATAATGAATAAAAAATTTATAATGAATAACAAGTGAATAATGGATAAAAAATTAATAATGAATAACAATTGAATAATGAATAATGAATGCAAAATGAATAATGAATAAAGAAAAAAAAAATGGAAAATTCTGAAATTCTTTGTGAATTGCATTCTTTGGGAATATCATTCAAATGAATAAAAAAATTATTCATTATTCTGAATAACGAAAATGAATAATTGAAATGAATAATTAATTATTTTTTAAAAATGAATGTGAATTGAAAATTTTGTTTATAAATCAATTTTGCATTCACTGAATGCATTCTTATTTCGTTATTCACTGATTCACTTTTTTGTGGATAAAATCAAATTGATCAAATCTCTTACAGCTCTGGTAAATGTAACAAATGTATTCGTACAATATACATTTGTTTTTGTACGAATACGAATAAAATTTTTGTAATATGTACCAAACTACGTCCAATATACGAATCCTATTCTTGACTGAAAACTACGATTAAAATTCATAGAATGGACACAGTAATATTATTTACACACAAATTTTTTTGAATGTAAGAATGCCTATTGAAAAGTGCCTGTGAAACAAGGGTAAATAAAATGGTATCGTAACTTATCACTGCGACGGGAACAACATACTATTTAAAAATGAATGCATGGTTTGGCTCAGCTTTATTTATAAATATACTTTAAAAAATATTTTTGAGTTCTCTTCAAAATATATTAACATTTAAAAATATCGTCATATAAAATCAAAAAAGGCGTAAGTGGCAATAAATTCAAAGTCGACTTTTTGATTGATTATTGATGCACTTTATCAAAATACATGTTCCTGCTAAATTGAATACTCCTACAAATAAAAACGACGTTTTCAGTAAAAAATTTCTAAAATCCCTAAGTTTAAGCGCAACATACAATTGCAATTACAATTTAGATAGATTTTTGACTCTCCCGTAAAATTTTTGACTGTAGCTTACGGCTTTTTGATTTAATATGAAGATATTTTAAAAAAATCACTTCCTAGGGGGAATTCTTCCCCCTGTGGACGCCCATGGTTCTCAAATACAGAGCTGACCTCCCGATATTGCAAAGCCTTCTAAGACTTTTCAAAGACTTCGCTACAGTGATTCACACTCATCGTTCAACAATTTTTTTCAGCCTCAACAAAAGGTTTTTCCAATTCTATATTCATATTAACTTAAATTGAAATGGTTGCATTTTCATGAATATTTGTAATAAAAACTTTTTATTCCAAATCCCGGGATTTAAAGGGGCTTAAATCGTCCGAGATTCCGGGATTGACTTCCCTACCTCCTACATGCATCTCTTAAAAATTATTACTCAGCCATACATACATGTGCAAATAAATTCCAAGACCAAGATCCAACACAAAAAGCAGGAATAGTATGTTTAATAGTATTGAGCAATGAAGTTTATAGGAATTATCTTATAGATTCAGTATTATCGGTCTTTTTCAACAATGCGTCAAACACAAATCAAATACTAGTATGCATCTCTCATGCATTTGATTTTAACTTCTATTAATAGAAATTAAATAAAAATTTTCCTAAGGATCGACAAAGATAAGATTGTCAGTTATCTTAAAATTATATATAATTATAAGCCAAACTAAAATTGAAAAAATTCCTAAGAAGCAGCAACAAATCTTATTGTTGTTAGGTGGGGTCATTGAATCTTCAACAGGTGTTTAACACGGAGATAAGCCAAAAAAGCGAACTCAATGGTTCTCTCGAAAAAACTGATAAAGAAATTATATATGTATATTAGGGTGGCTTCTGCTTGTATGGAAAATTTTTATTTAATTAGGATCGTTAATCGATCTCCCTAAAAATATGCGAATATATAAGAAATGAAGAAATATGAAATTTGAGATCCAGCCGAAGTAATTTAGGGGTCGCTTAAGTGGGTGGACTATACGAAAAATATGATATATTTTTTATTTTTTAGAAAAATCGCAAAAATTCAAATTTGAATGTAAAAATAAATATATTTGTATATATATATATTTCCTCTTCTTTACTCAGCTAAGTGATTGACTCTATACATAGTTGTTGTTGTTGTTTTCTTAAAATCCTACTTGATCTAAAGCTCGCAATTAAATGTATGTAATAATTTAATAGATCATAAAATTAATTAACTAACTAAGGCAGAGTACGGCCAAATAAGTTTAATTAATACCAAATTAATTAAATAATCTAATAGTTGATCGATTTCGGTCAAAGTCATGAGTAATTGATCATTTGGTTGTGAAAACAGCCACCTTTCAGTTAAAACACAAGCTTCTAGCGAAGCAAAAGAAATTCATTTCATTTCTATGGTGCATTTCGACAAACTGTCGAACACCAATGAATATTGAAATAAATAAGAAGCAACTAGAACAGATGGCAACCTTGGTAGAGTTAATGGCGGTGATCTATAAATAGCCTACTGCTTTAAAAATGTCATGTGATTATGTCGCCAATTCGAACGTTCACTTTGTTCTATACAGTAGAATCGCGGAAAAGTTAACTCGCGAAAATGTTAATCGCTCCATTAAGTTAACCGAGATTCAGCTTTCACGTACTGGTCTAAAAAGTTAACTTTTGTGTTAACTTTTCTGAACGTATTAATTTTTCAAATAGCTGAAATAATCAATACCTTGATAAAATGGTATGAAAATAATAATGATGTAAATCATGTGCAGACTTTGTCAAATGCGCACGAAAATTGCCAAGAGTTTTTATACAAAAGAAAAAAAAAAAACAAAACGTCTCGACTGCTTCTTTAAACAAATTAATACATATTAAGTTCCTGCGCATGAAATTTGTCAGGAATTACTGTGAACTTTAAACCATCCGGTACGAATTAAATCTAAGCTTCTTTTTAGATGTTATGATTAAAACTAAGTCATTGAAATAAATTTAGCGTATTATTTTCGAAAAATATATGTCTATTAATGCATTTTTGTTAATTTAGAAAACTGCTTAGAAAAGTTAACAGTTTGTAAAATTTAATTATCCTTGGGACATTTCGGTTAACTTTTACGCGATTCTACTGTATAATTCAAATGAATAATTTTCAAATGTGTGAAATCATATGCAACTTTAAGCAGTTTTATTTTCGATATTTTTAATTTCGATTTTTTTTATTATTGTTGTACAACTATTCAAGAATATGTAAAAAATTTCAAATCATTCCCTCTTAAAATACAGATTCTACAGCTAAAATACAGATTCAAACCCGGTGCGCCAGAGTAACTTTAAACGTGTTTTTCTCCACCCACTTGAGCGACCTCTTAATCAATTTAGAAAGATCCGAAATTTAATTTTCATCATCATTTAAGTTAAGTTTGCTTGCTTTAATTGAAAAAATCTCTTTTTTAAGGTTTTTTATTTTTATTTTTTAACCTTAAATTCTGGAACACGAATGTAAATCAGAAATATTTCTTTTAAATTATTGAAGTCATTTCGAATGAGAAATATATGCTTTCCTAATTTTTATGATTTTTTTTGTGTTCGATAAGCCACACGGTTAGAAATCTTGGAATAAATTTTAATACTTTTGGGCATGCATATATGACCCTACCAAAATTGTATTAAAATTAAATACTGGCCAAATACTAAAATTCAGTTTTAATAAAAAAGTATTGAAATTTTGTATTAATACTGATTTTTACATTGAATATTTATTATATTTTATTTTGAAATATAATACAGTATGCCTTTAAAATTAAATATAATATCACAATAGTATCGAGTTAATTCCAAGGGTATAAATTATCGTTGCAATATTTGAACTGTATAAAAATGTAAAACAAAATATATTAAAAAACGTTGTAATCAATTGAGGAGTATTAAATTTAGTACTTAATAATAAAATAAAGTATTAAAAATTTTTGTAATACTTTGCTTGGATTAAAATTTATTCCAAGATTTCAAACCGTGCAGAAACATGCACTTTGAGGATTTTTGAAAAAAAGTCAAGTTATAACCGCACAAAACGGCTCAAGATTATGCCACAACCACCTGTGAAGTTATTTTTTAAAATTTTGTATTTAGGAATTTCGGGAATTTTTTCCGAAAAAATACTCAAACTCGAAATTATCAAAACGTACACTTCTATGAAAAACTTTCATAACGACCAGGTTATTCAACGTTTCCAAGCCAGTTTCAAAAAAATCTTTCCACTGTATTTTATTGAAATACTGTCATACAATATATCAATTTTTGCGAATTTTTAAAAAAATAAAAAATATCATATATTCCACCCACTTGAGCGAACTCTAAATCTGTTTGGATTGATCTGAAATTTCATATATCACCATTTCTAATATTTTAAAGGGGATCGATTTATATAAGGACACTTTTAAAAATAAGTGCCACCTTGATGTACACATATATACATATATATATTTTTTTTAAGTTATCATCAACACTTATCAACACATTTGTCCCTAGTGTCAATTTGACGCAATTTATAAATTTATTTTGAAACGCTTTCAATTTGAAGGCGAATCGAGAAGAAAAATTACTATGGTACTTTTTCGGCAATATTTCATACTATGCTATACTAGACAGTGTTGTGATATATTTCTTTGGAATATGTAACTTATTATATATTACCGACAATTACATGTAATAGTATTATGAATAAAAATTCGTCAAATTAGCCACCAAAAAGAGAAAGTAGTTTTTTTATATATACAGGGTGTCCCAGACCTAGAAGACAATAATGCGGGGGGTGATTCCTCGTGATGAGACGAGCAAAAAAACGTATGGGTGGGAGTGGTCGCAAATGCCCCCCTAGGGAGGTAGGAGGGAATGTTTTAATTCATGAGTAACATACCTCCACACCGATTACCAAACTTAATAACTTTTTATTTTAAATTAAATTTCCTTTTCAATATAAGTACAAAGTTTGGCCATGAAATCACAACTAAAAAATATATGAGCACCTTAATTAAAAAAATACGTTTTTTCTGAAAAAATTCAAATTTAAAGGAAATTTTCTCGAAAAACAACCAAAATTTTAATTATTTTTTATGACGTTGTTTTTTTTTCCTTAGTCAATTCTCTACTAATCAGCTTTACATTGTTTTATTCTCAGAGCAGTCATTTATCGTAAAAAAAATCAGTTTCGGATATAACCACTTTTTTCCTCACTGGAGCTCCTGGACCAACGTATAATGCATAAGGATGCAAACGCTCACGACGCAGAACCCGGCGAACATGGGATTTCGATGCTATAACTCCGCTTGATGCTATAACTCTGCTATTTCGTCATCAACCTGTGCAAGCCGATTACCAGGGCCAAGCTCTTCTCTTATTCGCTGGACAGAACCGCTGATTCTTAACCTATTAAATGTGCCATTAAAAACTCAAACTGAGAGAAATTGCCTGTTGGGAAACCGAGCCTCGAATTCTCTCTTGGGTTGCACTGCCATTTGCAAAACCGTAACAAAAAAACAATATCTGCGTACTTTGAGTAGGAAAACATTATAACTCTACAATCGGTGAAAGACTGTATTGATTCAGGCGTGTAAAGCACTCAATAATGAAAATTAGCAACCAAATAAACTTTATTTTAAATTTCCGTTAAATCTAACTGTTTTACTACTTATTGTTATCAAAGTAAACGAAGTCGTAGAGGTTGCATTTTAAATCCTTGGGAGAGAAAAAAGTGGAAAGAGTGAAAAGAAGAAAAAATAGCTGCTCTGAGAATAAAACAATATAAAGCGGATTAATAGAGAATTGACCAAGGAAAAAACAACGTCATAAAAAATCATTCAATTTTTCATCAAATTTTGGTTGTTTTTCGAGAAAATTGCCTTTAAATTTGAATTTTTTAAGAAAAAAACGTATTCTTGACTTTAGGTGCTCATAATTTTTTTAGTTGTGACTTTATGGCAAAACTTTGTGCTTATATTGAAAAGGAAATTTAATTTAAAAAAATTTATTAAGTTTGGTGAGGTGGTATGTAACTTATGGATTAAAACGTAATGACACCTATTTTTGTTTTTCCCGCACTTGCGACTTGCGAGGAATCGCCCCCCGCATTATTGTCCTCTAAATCTTTAACACATTGTATATAATGGATGCATTTGAAGTGTAGATTCAACAAAAACATATTGTAAAGTTTTTAAAGTGAAACTTCTTAAGCGGCGATTTGTTGAGAGTAAAATTTTTTGAGTCTCGAAACAAAAAATTTTGCAATATCGTCATGATTCGTCACGACAGACTCGCCACAAAAATTTGTTTTATCTATTTTTTGTGATGTTCGTATGGAGTCCCCAAAAGGGTGACAGATAGAGAGTAGGGGTAGGTGTGTACTAGATAGCTTAGGAAAATTTTTTGCCATATGCCTTTTACAATTACAATTTTTTGCCATATGCCATACAAATAAAAAGAATGCTAAATGTTTTTATCGTATTAGACTAAAATTTTATAATTAAGTTTGTATGGTTACTGTCGGCAACTGTACTAAAAATGGGCGTGGTCACTCTATAGTCAATCCCACTTTTTTATTTATCATTTGTGTTGAGTATGATATAGTTTAGGACAATATTTTGCCTCTTACCGCCCACAAATCAATAAAAATCCTATATTTCGGACGACGATATTTTATTGAAAAGTCGTTGTACTAAAAACTTCTATGATTTTTTAAGATATGTGAGTGTTTTTGGCAAACATTTTTTAAAGTTTAATTGACGAAAAACTCCTATACTAAAAAGTATTATAATGAAATAACCATTAGAAGAAAAATGTTGGAGGGGGCGTGTCAAAAATTAAGTATGTAACAATTTAATCTAGGATGCACTGAATATGTTACCATACTAAAATTGACCGAAATCTGTTGAGCCGTTTAGATTTGTATTAAGGCCAAACAAACGAACAAGAAATGAGTTTTTTTACTACACAGTAAAAAATTTGAGGGTAAATTTTATCTTTTTTATAACATTTGTGCGGATAAACTTTTTTTATTGCAAATAATTTTTAAATTTTATACCACTCAATATTATAAAAATAATAAAACACATATAATTTAAAAATTTTGTATGGATATCAAAACATTCACCGAAATTGGGAAATTTAAAAATATAGTGGTTTCGATTGGTCTGACGACAAAAATGGTCTGGAAAAATTTATAAAATTTGATAGTTTAACTTTTAAAACATTTTTGGTTTGGATTTATATGCATACCAAATAGTATTAAATTTATGCTCATATTTTTTGCTGTGTATAGATTGCAATGGCATGAAAAACTAGATTTTAAGCAATAATTTTTGATTGGAAAGAGATTATTTATATAAGCGAAACTATTTTTACAGACTGGACTGTAAAAAAGTATAAAAACAGCATTTTGTAAAAATTAATTTGGCCAAAAAAAAAAAAATAATAAAGGGCGAAGGTACCATAGTTGTTTTGTTGACAAAAACAGTAAAATAATTTTTGGGCTTAGCTGGAAGAATTTTTGCAAATAAATGTTAAGTCATATGAAAGGCAACCAGATGTGCAATGTTTACGTGATCTTGTTTTTACAACAAAAACAATTTTTAAGTAATTTTTGAGTAAAAAGTCAATATTGTGGACCTTTTTTGAAAAAAAATATGAAAAATATGTATACACTGACCTAACGGTACAGTTCAAACTATTTTTGTGAAGTGCTTTCATTGAACGAACTGTATTAATAAACCATTTGAATGAATGTATTAATAGATAGCGGAGATATTTGCATTGAAAGTAAAAACTTTGATGTTCATGTCATTTTTTTGCTCATTATTAGGTATTTGGTGTCAAAATGTCAAACATTTTTTAAAATTAAATTGACGAAAAACTCCTATACTAAAAAGTACTATAAGAACTGTTTGATAGTTTAAATCATTCTTGATGGAACTGTTTAGAATTTGTATTTAAATCATAGAAAATCAACATAATAAATAACAAGGTCATATAGAAAACTTTAAGCAAATGGTAGAGCCCGACCAAAAACACACTGAAACAGCCTGAAGATTTGTCAGCAAATCTAAAAACAACTTTAGTAACGATGCTTTGTTAGTGGTGAATTCCAACAAACTGTTGGACTCCATATAATAACATAAGCATAAACTAAAGTAAAGCAAAATAAAAACAACAACAAGAGAAGGGAGAAAAACTAAGAAATTGTCACTGAAATCTCATCGCCTCTGTTGGTGTATTGCGCTAAGATGCGCTTGCACGAGGCAAGCACGGCCCAGAAGCCTGTAATGGGGCCGAAATTGCAATAAAATCAGCTAGTGATGTTTTCCTTTACATATCGAAAACGTTGTTGTTGTTTCTTTGGAAAAATTCGTTAGAGCAATTAATTGTTCTAACCTGACCTAAAGCTTAATAAACGATTGTAAACTACCAAACAACTGAATTTGTATTAAAATCAGGAATGATTTAAACTATCAAACATTTGGAATTTGTATTTAAATCATAGAAAATCAACATAATAAATAACAAGGTCATATAGAAAACTTTAAGTATTAGAATAACAAAATAACGGTTGGAAAAAAATGTCGGAGAGACGTGGCAAAAACTAAGTATGTAACAATTTAATCTAGGATGCACTGAATATTTTCGTTCTAATCATAGGAGCGGTCTAGGAGTTTTTTGGTGTTTTTTAAAAAATTTGTTCTGCATTTTTATTTATTTGTAGGCTGTGAAAGGGGTGTGGCAAATCTTTCTTTCCGAACTATCTCTTACTCAAAACAAATTTCTTTGATTTGAGTAAATTGATTTGTCGGCGGTGAAAGGGGGCGTGGACACTCATTTTGAGTACAGTTGCCGACAATAGCTATACAAACTAAATACCAAACTGAAGTCTTATACGAATAAAACCGTCTAAAACATAGCATTTTTTCTAATATTACATAGCCTAGCCCGATTCAGTTAAAACAAAAAATCGTTTGGTTTCTTTATTGTCTAAATCGGTTCAGTGGTTCTCGTGTGATTGCGAAACATCCGTGCATGTTACAAAGGCTTTTATATAATAATATAGATCAGACGAAAAATTGTTTCAGACGAGGGTATGGGATAAAAAAGAGGTTGAATTTTTTGGGACACCCTAATATATTATATATAATTACAGGTAATATGTACAGATGCATGTTATGTAACTACATTATTTATTAAATATTTAATAAATTAAATTGTTTTGTATTCACTTTTACAAGTAATTTGAGTTCATTTTTGAAACCTAAGTTCTTAAAAAAAAGATAAAAAAGTTTAGTTAAATATTTTGAAAAAGAGTGCATATAATTTTAGATGCATATCTATCTATACTATTATATAAAATTTAAGAGCAACTTTAATGTGTTACCACTTTAATCCAAAAGTACTGGACCGATTTTTATGAAAAAATTTTAAAATATCACATTTGTGCTACATTTTTTATTTATTTTCTTTCGAAATTAAATTAATTAGTATATTTAATTAAAGTTTTAAGTTATTTAAGAAATCACCCCAGCTGCCACGGATTGCTTAATCGTTTTCTTTTCACTCTTTGTGTTACGAGAGCTTCAATAAACAAAAGATGGCCAAAAATAGAAGAAGTGATCCAATCTTCATGAAATTTGGCATTTTAGTTCATTTGGAGTCGCTGATTTAAAAAATTAAATCAGATTTAATGCAAAGCCATTATTTTTCTCAACATTTGTTTGCGTTTGTATTCCGAATATTGAGCATTTTCAAACTATTATGGAAATATAAAAACTCCACAAATTTCGCCTTGATTTTCTTCTTTTCAAATTGTTTAAAAGGTTTTTAGTTTTCAAGATATAATTTTTGTAGGGAGCATACTTTCACACCTAAAAAATGCTACTTGATATAAATTACACGATACCTGCACTGTTTGATAAATAAGTTGAAGCAATTGTTTATGATTTCATTTAAATTTCTTTTTCATTGTTTTCTTTTTCTATGTTAAACATTTCCATCAAAATATTTATTATATATAATTTTTCTTTTTGAAGATAAATGGGTATCTGACGAAATAATAATATGTGCAATTAGGTTCGCATTTGTGTGTTCCCTTAAATTTTATCAAGGGTATGGTTTAAACGAGCTTACCTAATACTTTTGTGAGTGGCTTCTAACGCATTCTGAGATAAAAATCAGCTTTTACTGTATCTTCTTAGTTTGAAAGTGTATACACGAAGTAATAAAAACGTTACTTTTGCAAACGTAAGTAAAAGAAATGCAATGAAAATGTTTATGAAATAAGAAAACTTTAAAAGTGCATATGAAAGAGTTTAAAAAATGAAAATTTCAATACAATTTTTTCCAAAAAAAATGTTTGACCTCCTTTTTGAGAGAAAAATAAATATATTACTTTTTCTGGAAAAAATAATAAAAATACAAATAGAGAGCTACGGGTAAAGACTTTCTAATTTTTTGCAGTCATTTGATTAAGTCTGAAATATAGAATTTTGGACCATTTTTCAAAATGAGATTTCATTAAGAATCTGTAAAATCCAGTGAATTTTTGTAACATATAGGTACTGCAATACAATAAAACGTTCTTACGATATTTGTTAGCATGAATGCGGGAGTTGGTGGGACTTTTTTTTTTGCTTTACTGCTTCAATTGGATAATTTTTTGAAGTAGAATTACGTCTTACAGCGCGATTTGTATGAAGGTCATTTTCACAAATTAATTCAAGCACATTTAAGTATGTTAGTTGACACTTTGGGGTATACTTACAGCCTTTAATATTCATCGTACAAAGAAAAAATATATGCGTAAATATCAGTTAGAGTACGAATAAAAAGAATATCTAATTTAGGGTTTTGTCACTTCTTTAGTAAAGTCACAAAATAGCAAAATCAAAAAGAAGAAATTCATATATTCGTATGAGAAAAGTTACACACAAACTGCTGCAGTAGCTGCTTCTCCGTCAGCTCCGTATGTTCGTTATCTTGTGAAAAAAGTGAAAGAAACTGGCATCCTCATCGATAAACCAAAGCGTGAAAAGCGAAAAGAAGTGCGTACACCCGAGAATATTGCTGCTGTGGCAGAAAGTGTGCGTGAAGCGCCATCAACATCAATTCACCGTCGTTCTCAACAATTGAACATTTCGGAGACATCATTGAGACGAATTTTGCATAAAGTCCTTGGTATGACGCCATACAAAGTCCAATTGGTTCAGGAGTTGAAGCCAACTGACCATCCAATGCGTTTTCGCTTCGCTAAGTGGGCCTGCGATCGACTTACAGAAGATGCCGATTTTGCCAAAAAAAATCATCTTTTCAGATGAAGCTCATTTTGATCTTGGCGGGTATGTAAACAAGCAAAATTTTCGCATTTGGGGCACAGAAAACTCGCACGCATTCATTGAAAAGCCGCTGCACCCAAAAGGAGTCACTGTTTGGTGCGTTTGGTGTTTGGTCCAGAGGCATAATTGGGCCATTTTTCTTCGAAAATGAGCAAGGAGTGGCCGTTACAGTCAATGGCGATCGTTATCAGGCCATGTTGAACGAATTTTTGTTCACAAAAACTGAAGAGGAGGATATTGGCAACATTTGGTTTCAACAGGACGGCGCTAAGTGCCACACAGCCGAAGCTACACTCGATGTTTTGCGCCCTGTTTTTGAAGATCGCATTATCAGCCGCAGAGCTGATGTCGTTTGGCCACATCGGAGCTGCGATTTGACACCGTTGGACTATAATTTGTGGGGTGCCCTCAAAGATAAGTGTTACGCCGACAAACCAGAGACAATTGACGCTTTAAAGGACAATATTCGTGAAGCCATTGGTGAAATACAGCTGCACACAATCGATAATGTGCTTAAAAATTGGACCGAGGCAGCCATTTGAATGAAATTATTTTCCATTATTAACCGGAAAGATTGTACTTTCAAATAAAAAAAGAAATTTGAGAAAATATCCATGAGGTTTTTTTTATAAAATTTTCAAAAAAAAAAAAAAAGTTATTTGGCAGACCCTGTATATATATTAAGGTGCCTCGGCCTCCATAGAAAAGAAAGTTATCAATGCCACCGACTAAAAATGAACCTTGATCTATTCTACGGCGATTCCTTAAACATTTTAGCTGTAGTGATAACCGCCATTGAGCTAAATCATTGTGAAATAACCTCAAAAACCATGTTTTTCATAAATATATTAGCTGGTTTAGAGTTGTAAAAAAAATTAACTGTCAGAAATTATAAGACGGAAAAATCTCTTCCAACCTGCATCAAGAAATTTTGAATTTTTACAATCGGATTAAAAATAATGCTGTTTTTCATAGATATTGTTGATAATTTTTTCATTTTATTTCCATACAAAAATTTTCAAAATTAAAATAACTTTATTATTTTCTATTTGCTTTTAATTATGTACTTTCATTATTTTTTCGGTAGGTGTTTATTCTATAATTAATATTTTAACTTTATATGTATCAATTCTGACCATGAATCAATGCAAGCACTCAAAATCTTTCCAACGATATCTTGTTAGTGAGGATCGCATTAGAAATAATGAAGTAATTTAAATTTTAGTGAAAAAAGCTTTAAAAAAATGCATGAAAAATAGCATTATCTCTAAGCCGATTGCAGTTTAGAATAACTTTTTCAGTGCTGTTATATCTGACCGTCTGTTTTTTTTTAACAACCACGCCAGCCAAAATTTTTACGAAAAAACATAATTTTTTGAGGTTATTTCAAAATGGTTTAGCTCACTGGCGGTTGTCCTGACAGCCAAAATATTTTGGGAATCGTCATAAAAAAGATCAAAATTCACTTTTAGTCGGTGGCAATGGTAACTTTTTTATTGAGGCATCTTAATAAGTTGCTTTTGTTTTTGTCGTTTGTTGTAGGTTTTTTTTTTTTTAGGAAGATAAATACAATAGAGAATACAGATGCGTGTAGCTACAGAGCCAATATGTATTACTATGTAGTAGTTTGCGCATGCGTTGTGCTTTGAAAATTCTATTTATTTTTTATATATAATAAATTCGAATTATTTAAATATATTAAAAACATATTAAAAATATGTTCTGTTAACTAAAACTTTAACTTTGTTAACTATGAACCGTAAATCCCTCTAGAAATGTTCCTTTAGGTATAAAAACATATTCTGCAAAAAATTTGGAGAATCGGATAACAGGAAGGCGAGGCGCCCAGCCCCCAAGGTTGGACCATACCATTTATATAGGACCAAATAAGTTTTTTTCGAAAATAACTAAAATTTGCAATAACTTTTTTTCAACTAACTCTATAAATAATCATATTAAGTATAAAATTAACTTTCTAACGAGCTTTCATTCGCTGAAATCGGTTAATAAATTTTAAATTTTCAAATTTTTTGTCAAGCGAAAAGATAAAACGAATAATTAATTTTTTTCGAAATTTGTTAAAAATTACGTAATTTAGTTTTTCAATCGTATAACATATTAACGTTTCAAATATTAAATTATCTGTTTAGCGACCTATTAGTTGTCAAAATTGGTTGAAAAATGGGACAACTAATATACTTTTCATCGTGCAAAAATATAAATTTTTTATTTTTTATTTTTTAAGTTTTTTTGACATAGAGCAATTTTCCTAAAAATTATGTTACGTAAATAAGTCATCAAATTCTGTTAATAGTATTTATATGATTTTAATTTTTTATACATATTTAGAGCTTATAAATATAAATTATAGAAGACGACTTTGCCAGCCTTAATTATCACTAACAATCAATAAATATACAACTTTAATTTAAAAGAGTTAATTTTTTGCGTCTGTGTACCTCTTGCGATAGTCTGACACAATCTGCATTATTAATTGTTTTTCTTCTTCATTTTACGACAACAACGGATTAAAATCTTCCATAAGCTTCACTGCGCGTTCTGCAGAATCATTAACGACATTTAAGTTTTTTTACAATATTAAGTCCAACATTATAGCTTGGGACCTTTTTCCATTCTTTAGTATACTTTGTTAAGAAATCCGTTGGAATGGAAAACCTTTTTGGAATTGGAATTTTTGGATTTTTCCGAAATAAAATCTGATATTTTCTTATCTATATACGAATTTATGTTGTCAGGATCAATTGTAAATTTCTTGACGTCACTATCATTAACTTTATCCAAAGAGATGACCATACGTTTTTTTTTCCGCACAGGAAATACTTTCATAAGGCAGCGCTACAGTTTCTGGTGCTAAATACCACAAATGGTTATAAAATTTACGGTGTAATTGATGGCTAACGTTTTCACCAATATCTCTATAAGCATATAAACTTTGTAACAATGTTAAATCTTGTCTAGGAGCTTCTACAGCAACTGGAGCTTGTATCCATATTTTTTAATACACTTTTGTAATAAATATACAAATATCCATGATTTCATTATGCTCATGTTTATTTAATGCGAATTTGTTTCGGAATAAATATATTTTTAAGCAATATATGGCCTTAGCCATCCATCGGGCGTGATGAAATGCTCCTGGCTTACGAAACGAAAAGTGTGGAACCGTTTCACCAAGAAAAACTATAGCCAGTTGAAAAAGTTATTTATAGTCGTCTCGAGGTTGCTTTACTTGTAAATTTTGTAATGAAAATTCAATTATCTTAGATGCATCATCAAATTGTTCCTTAACAAATTCATATTCAGTACCGGAAGTTTATTTTATTAATTTTACTCCAGGCTTGTTGAAATTTCTTAAATATTTGAACACCGTATTCGGATGACTTTTGCATTTTTTCTTCAAATGTCGACATGGTAAGTATAAAAGATCTTTTCCTACTGTTCGCTCTAAAATTACGCAAGCGTAGTCGTGACCGACATCGATGGATAGAAGATGAGATTATTACTAAATCATTTTCGTCTTGTTTGAGAGCTTGAGCAGTGGCTATAAGTATTCTTACTGCGTCACGGTCACTTATTTTGCATTTATCCAAAACTGAGACAAATTACGGTGTTGTAAAGTTCTTCCTACCTCGAAACTTTTTTGGATCACTGGGACCTTGTTCTTCCTCAGAGACGTCCATCACCTCAATGCCAGTTTGCTCAATGACTTCATTTTCAGCAGATGTTGATAATGATTCAAAGTCGTCGAAGTATTCTGCAAATATTTTCTTAAAATAAATATATATCTAGCCAATTATTGATATTAACTCATAAGGTAGCTATGGGTATAGAAAACCTATGAAAAAAAGTTTTTTTGCTAACCGAAAATTGATAATTTTTTTATTTCCTTGTTTCAATATAAAATTTCATATTATTATTCTAAAATTGCTCGAATAACGTTTTAAAGCTATCAAATAAGTATTTTTTAAACATATATAAAGAACTGTAAAGCAAAAATACAACAACAAATGTGAAATTATGAAATTGGGAAAAACTGAGAAATTGACACCTCAAATCTCATCGCCCCTGTGGTGGTGCAATGCGTTAGTGCGCGCTTGCACGGGTATCACAAAGATTTCTGATGAAGCCTTTAGCCGGGCCGAAATTGCAATAAAATCAGCTAGTGATTTTTTCCTTTTCATATTGAAAAACTTTGTTGTTGTTTCTTTGGAAAAATTCGTTAGAACAATTAATTGTTCTAACTTTGACCTTAAGCCCAATAAACGATTTTAAACTATCAAACAACTAGAATTTGTATTTAAAATCAAGTATGATTTAAACTATCAAACATTTAGAATTTGTATTTAAATCACATAAAGTCAACATAATAAATAAAGAGGTCATTTAGGAAAAAACTTTAATATATAAAGAACTTTAAATTTAAAATCTTTTAAATTAAAAATATGTAAATTTAAGATAAAAGTAAAACAAAGTTAAAACTACAAGTATATTTTATGGAAAAGGAACGACAGGCATTTTTTAAATAAAATTATGCAGTCTACGTTTTTCTGCTTCTCGTCAAAGAACTAGCTTCCTTTCTTTCCTTAGTAACACGAAGTCACTACCAATCATAGATCCGGGTCGCCCTTTCTTTCTTTGATTTATGAGGAACAGTTTATCTTCCTCGATACTTATCAAATCCAAGGCATTAGCATGATAAATATCAAATAAGTCATAAAATTTTTCAGTGAAGGCTTTTTGGTGCTGCTCCTGAAACGATGACCGTTTCTGGCAAGACTTATGCAATACTTTCCATTCATGGTATAAAGCCTCCACTTTTAACTTAACCTTAACTTCTTTAACAAGGTGCGCAGTTGGTTTAATTTCACTTTGCGCATATTGTAAAATAACACACGTAAAACCTGAGCGTTTGATTGAAGTTTAGCTCCCGTAAGTTCACTCTCATCATAGTCCAGCAGAAATAAATTTGTTCGTCCCCTTGTTTCCATTTTTTCTTAATTTGTTCAATCTTTATACTTCAAAACTGACTGAAAACTCACTGACCATCAAAACTACGTAGTGGTGAAATTATAGCAACAGTGAAAGCTTTTATTTTGGCGGGAAACAAAAGCTTAGTTTCATTTCAGTTGAGAAAAGCTGTTTTATGTATGACATTTGAAATAAATGTTGCATACTCGTTAAGGTAAAAGTAAAAAGCGTCCTTTAAGTATCATAGGATAAATTTTATAAACTTTTGAAAAATTGATTTTTGCATCCAAAAGTTGTCAAAAACTCAATTTTTGTATGAAGAACATCTTATATATATACAAACAACTAAAAAAACATGTTGGAGGTTCCGCATTTTTCAACTGATTTCAACGAATGATACCTCGTTAGAAAGTTAATTTTGTGCTCAATATGATTATGTATTGAGTTTGTAAAAAAAATAAATATTATGATAATTTTAATTATTTTCGAACCGAAAAAAACATATAAATATAAAACCGAAACATATAAAATCGAAAACCGAAAAAACATATAAATGGTATGGATCAACTTTGGTGGCTGGGCGCCTCGCCTTCACGTTATCCGATTCTTAAAATTTTTTATAGAACATGTTTTTGTACCTAAAGGAACATTTCTAGGGGGAGTTATGCTTTATAGCTTGAAATTGAAAAATAAGGAACACCCTAGTATACAAACAACAGGAAAAATAAATACATAATTCATATTTCTCCGAAATATTAATTCCATTTATTAAATATTACTTTGAGTTTAACCAACTTAAAAAAGAACAGGAACAACAAATTCATCACTAAAAATATCGAACGAAAAATTATTATACATAAAAAATTTGTTTTTAAATAATTTTTATTTATAAGATGAAATGCTTTAAAATGGTTTTAAAAATATAAATGAAAAAACCAGAATTTGTCTCTATTACTGTATAAAAAGGAATTCTACGTCTATACTTACGATACTACCGAAATTGTGTCTTTTTAAATATCTTATATATTTGACCATTTTCAAAATCATGTGAAAAATCTAACTTAATTTCGTTCTTTCAAATAATTGTCTTTAAACTGTCTTTTTCGTTTTAAAAAGTTTTATAAAAAGCAAAAATAAAATTGTTTGGATGTCTTGAAAAAAGTGTTTATATGTATATAATATGCATATATGTATATTTGAAAAGTAATTAAAAATTCAAATTTTAACAAGATTTAACGTGTTAACAAAATATATTTTTATTATGGAAAAAATATAATGCATAATATAGTAATACATACTGACTCTGTAGTTACATGCATATGTATTCTTTATTTAATTAATCTTGCTGAAAATATCATGTTAAATATTAAAAGATCAATGTTAAATCTTGTTAAATTGGAATTTTTAATTACTTTTAAAATATATACATATATGTAATGCTCTTTACTACAGGAAAATTAAATAATTAAAAATTTTTCGATATTTATTTCCGTTTATTAAACATAACTTTGAATTACATTTAGTTTTAACCAAAATAAAAAATGAACAAAAACAACAAATTTATTATTAAAAATATCAAACGAAAACTTTTTATAAAACAAAACAAATTTTTACATGAATTTAATTGTGAGCTTTTAGATCAAGTAAGTTTGAAGAAGGTAACAACAATAACAAATTTATTTTTAAATAGTTTTTGCTTAAAAATATTAAATATTAAATACGTACAAAATATTTTCGAGAAATCTTTCGTTTCCGTTATTTTTATTAATAAACTACTTTTCATAAAAACTGAGAAAATCTATAGTTTTCGAGATATAGCCAAAAGTTAAATATCATAGTAATGGAAATTTTTCAAAACGAATATATCAAAGAATATATCCATGTTCAGAATCTAAGTTAAAAAAGTTAAATTTTTTAATTACAAATTTAAAAAACTTTTAACCCAAATTTTTTATAATCCTATTGCGCAGGACTTAAAAAAATCAAATTACAGAAAAAGCCAAGCAACTTTATGTCACCATAACAATAACTGTTCAAAGAAGATAGTTCAAATTAAATAAACTAATTTTTTAATATTTATAACATATTTTCATTATGAAACAAACACAATTATTTTTATATTTTGCATTTGAAGATACAAAAATATACTTTAATTTTAAAATTTCAAATTTTTACATGGTATTTAATATTTTCATCGCAGGCGAAGCAGCGGGTATATAAAATCTCAAATGTTGCATCACTATTTAGAAGCTGTCAAATTTTTGAATATACACAACTGCTCAATTCCTCAAGTTTAATGCTATAGTAGAAATGCGGATGTGCAGATTTTTTTTCATAAGTGTACTTTGTTTCTGTTATGTGCACAAGTCCTAAACTGCACTTGCAAGTGCACTGAATCAATTTTTATTGTGAAATAATTCGTAATGTTAACTCAATTATTTATTTTATTTTTTTTGTTTGTTTGCATAAGTTAAAACCAAATTGGCCTAAAATACACTTCACGAGTATATTTTGTGGATCCATTTGGAGCCGCTGGGACAATTTGGATTAGGGTCCTCAACAATATTAATGAATTATTTCTTTAACTTTAAATTGTTAAATTAACCGCTGTGTAAAAGTTCATAAAATGTAAAAGTTAGTTTAGGTACCGAATTTCCACAAATGATCCACAAAATATCTTAATTTTACCAAATGAAATTAAGAAACAAACATTCACTTTTGTTTTGAATGAAAAATATTCAATAATGATTGAAAATAGAAATTAAGAATATCTTATTTTGTATTTCCGAAATATATAAGAACCCAAATAAAAGTCCGTCTTCAACTTAAGCACATGATCGGTACAGTTTGGATTCGTCACCGCAACGCCCACTACATATAACGCATGCCTATTATTGTGTAGACATTTTTTTAATATCTTGTTTGTTTTCATGCATATGTTTCGTTGTTTTTTATTGTTTTCCTCACTGTTGTTTGGGCCAGAGTCATTAATGTTGCGAAATATGAAGTATGATTTGCGATTATTTTAGTAAATAGGCAAAAACTTGTTCTCTCAAACTAAAATTTTGCTTATGTATTTTTGATATATAAAATAAGAGTTTCACAAATTCGTAAATTTAAAACTTTTGTTAAATACCAAAATGTCCAAATGTTTAGTCATTTCAACTTAGATAAACACTATCGCCCAGTACAAGTGTAGTACTGGTACGTTTCCTTTTTACTCTTAGCGCATCATATAATTTATAGTTTTTGTATAATGCGACTTATTGAAAACTAGTAAGGAATTTTCCTTGACTGAAATTATTTCGAATTTTAAATACCCCACAGTATATTCCAAGTTATGTATGTCTTGGCAGTTTGATGACGTCAGTTCGTGTAAAGGATGGGATATGTAAGATTATAAGTTAAATATGCTGTTAACCCTTTCGGGACGCAATTCAGGTGAATGTGTAACGTGCGTCCCGAAAGGTTTAATACACACATTTTTGTGAAATTTTCCAAAAATGCAAATTTTTAAACATATTACTTTAACAATAGAGTCCTTTCAATCAAAAACATTACCTCTCGAAAAAGGAGCTGCTTTGTTTATACGAGTAGACCTCGATGAAAAATAAAACAGATGCGTAGCTGGATATACGAGAGAAGCAAAGCTTTTTCGCAGTTTCATAAGCAAGATAATTTAATGGATTTTTAATAAAAAAATTTTTAAATTAAAAAATTTTATATACCATAATGTTAACTTAAAAATAATATTCCCACCAGCCAATTGCATTACCTTACATTATTATTTTACACTAATTTTGAATTATTTTTGTAAATGTTAATGAAATTATTGGTTTTTAATTTCTAAAATATAAAACGTATATTACATAGATGTAATGTCATCGATATTTTTAGCAAATATTACATCAATAATTGTTCGTCCTAATCATGTGCAAATATTTGGATCGCTTATCATTCCCAAATTTTATTTATCAGAACGGCATTGTTTAAGGCCTAGAATTTTTATGAAATGGATGTTTTTTTTATATTTCAAAAGTATAGTCTTTCTGACGTTCTTTTCACTTCTACAGCCATTTTAGTAGGTGTCGAGTCACAGTGTTTCGTCTACATTTATTATTTTATACTCATTTATCTCGAAACTACTATTTTCGACGAGGTGTTGTAGAAAAAACAAAAACTATTCGGCCGAATCATCTGAAATTTAAATATGATATTCATAACATCAGTGGCTATCGCTGGTACTAGAATCAAAGTTTTATTTAAAAAACATCGTATATTTTACACTTAATAACCGGTAGAAAACAAGCTGTTTTAATAACTTAATTTTCAAAAGCGCGTCATTCTGTCAATTTTCAATATTTTTTTTTTCTAGTGCCAGCCATAGCTGCACTCATAGTAATTAGTAATAATATTCTTGGTTTTTATTTTCCAGATAAATAGAAAAGTCAAAATCTACAACACCGCCCATGCACCTTCTCCTTGAGAACGTCTAATTGAGCACCATTTTGAACAAGATCAACAATTTTTTAAATTAAAAAAAATAATTTTTTTTATGATGAATGAGTGTTACAATATACCTTAAAAGTTTAAATATCGTTGTTCAGTATTTAACTTTTAAAAAAATCCTAAAAATACCTTAAATTTTCTAGCGCTAGACCACCGACCTATGAACAGTAAGTGCCTATGAACATTCATGTCTGCATTCGCAATTACAATCTACACTTAAAACAATTAGTATCTTGTGATAGTTTTCAACTCGTTCAATGGAACCTTGCTACTTTTGTTATTTGGATAGCTAATGCACAATGCTTTTGATCGATTATTGTGATCTGCTGCATCATAGCTTCACGCATTCACAATAGAATATGTAGAATAACTAATGCCAAATCCTTTTAATAAATTCCTGTCATCTACTGCAACATAGCTTCAGTTAATACTTAATATTGAATGAATCACGTCATGAGACCAAAGGATTTTGGAGTAGTGGTTAGTGCGTCGAACTCTAGATCGAAATAGCGGGAGTTCGATTCTCACGTTTACAAAGAAATATTTTTAATTTTATATTCTCTTGTTGTAGTAGACGCAAGTAAAAAAACAACTTTTCTAAGAAAAAGATGTATGGAAACTAGTGTCGTTTTTGAGATTTCACTCATGCAAGTCACAAAGCGAGGCGTACAAAGCTTCGTTTCAAAAATGCAATTTCCAGTATCTACAGACCCAACTAAATTTTTGATAATTTTTTTAGAATTTGTAAAAAATTTCGAGCTGTTTTGTGAAGTTTTCACCCAATTACGGTGTATAAAGCTTCGCTTCAAAAAGCGCATGGTGAAACTGAAGAAAGGGTATGTATGAAACAAGTGTTAAGTCCTGGGGCTGAATTACAGCATCCGTGATCGAGTAAAATTGTACAAGATTGAGAGGCACTTGTCTCGTCGTGCCCTTCGTAATTTTGCCGATCACGGATGCTGTAATTCGACCCCTCAACATATTCAGCACAACAAGCGACGAGCGACATGTCTCCATTCTTTCGTTGTAGAGATATGTTGAGCGACTTGATTTTAATAAACGCGACAGCAACAAACTTCAGCAGCAAATGTTTGTAACATTTGATATTTACAATCAATTGTTTTTGTGGATTTGTGCTCATTTAATATATGAACGTAATTCTATAAATTTAATTTGTAACGTTTTATGAGAAATGTTTTGTCTCGTGTTAAATTAGAATTAAATTGAAGCTGGCGACAACGGCATTCGATGCCGCGCGAGAATGTCGTCGTAAAAGTCTCCAAGCATTCTTCCCATGAGAATTACATGTACATTAAAAGTGACATTTGGCGCTCTTCGCCTGTCGTTAGCTATGTGTTCACTGCTTTAAATAAAAACTCCGAATATACTAGTTTTTATTAACTCTATTTTTATGCTCTATTGCTGAAAAATTAGGGGACAAATATTTTAATACTATGAAATTAGAAAAGGAACTTACATCCGATGACAAATCGTATTTTAAATATGTTCCACTCGTCAGTGCAGAAGTAGAAATAAGGTTTTCTGTTTACAAAAACATTTTGCCAGACAATCGAAGTTCTTTCAATTTTAATAACTTAAAAATGTACCTTGGAATTTACTGTAACGCTATGATAAAAATTATATAAAATAAATTTTAGATGTAGCAATGTTTTATTTTTAAAGCTTTATTTTTTGTTTATTTTTTATGTTATTGTTTGCGTTTTTAGGTCCTTTTTGTCAATTTTTAGGCTATTTTCTGAAGTTTTTAGGTAATTTTTATCATTTTTCCGGTCATTAAATCCGAGCCCTCACCATAAACATCAAAGTTTATAGCAACAAAACTATTATTAATTATAGACATCAAAGTAAAAATATAATAATATGGTTTTAGGCAGCGAACGGTGTGCTCTATAGTAATTATATAAGGGGGCGTCCATTACTTACGTGAGGTGATTTTTGCGATTTTTTGACCCCACCTCCCCCCCTAGTGAGATATCGTGAGATTTGGCTCAACCCCCCACCTAATTTCACGTGAGATTGTACAAAAGGTGTGTTTTCAGTGTAAATATGTTAATATATGCTTCATTGTATTGGATTTATTAATATAAATATAAAATATAAATATTATTGTGTAAAATTTAGTAATATTTTAGTAGAGAAACACATTTTACTCAACCAGTTATCTCATAATTCTACACTGTTTCTTGAGGATAAAAAATGACGTCATCTTTGCAAGAACCCCCTCTCCACCACGTGAGAGTGAGTTAGATTCCCCCTAAACGTCTCACGTATTTAATGGATGCCCCCTAATATCTTATACTATTAAACGAGCAGTATTTGTTTGTTTGTTTATTTGTTTGTTTGTAAATGCGTTCTCGAAAACAAACCAAGCTATTTCGAGAACCATGGTCTTAACCTGGTGTTTTAAAAAGATATTTTTGTAAAGCGTTTTATTCACATATATCTGAAGAATCCAAATTCAGAAAATTTTCTTCGGTACCACTTCTGATGCCTGAGATATAAAACCATAAATTAATTTTTTTCAAGAAGTTGAAAAATTACACTCAAGTATACATTTATAAAAAATAAAGATAAAGAAAATACATATGCAAAAAGTGTGCAAATTATTAATTTGCCAAATTGAAGGAAAACGTAAACACTTTAAGCAATACCACCAAAATTTAGACTATCAGATAACAATAAAAAGTTCTGTGCTATTTCGAGTGCACCTTACGATTCGTATATCCTTTACATAGGACACTGGGTAAAAATCGAGAGTGGCATCTTGTTTGGCAAGATATTGTTAGTTAAAGTCTATATTTTCTTTTGCTTTAAGACATATGTAGCTTGTCTTACAAAAATCAAAGCATTTTTAGGTCGTTATTTTTTACAGTTTTTCCCAAAAAACATCTTTGACCTTCCCGGAGGGGCAGACATCCTTTTTTTAAAATTTTTGTAGATCCTGACCACCCTATACAACTTTTGAGACCTTTTAGAATGCGAAATTCGAAAAAATTTATATTTGATACGCCCCAATGAGCACTTACTTGCTTTACTTTAAAAAATACTCTACAAGAGTCAAAATTTTAATGCGTATATCTTTAAAAAGCGAGCTAACTTTGCAAAACCCTCTTAGGGTCTGTTTACTACACCCCATACTTTCAACCTGTGTTGTCCGCTTTTCCGTTAGATTCCATGACTTATTTAACAGTGTTATTCAACTTTAAAAATAATTCTAACTTTTCTTCAGAAGTTACATTTTGAATTTGAAATTTTTAACAATGATCGAAATAAATGCGTCATTGTGTTGGAAAGATATAGTCAGATTATGTATCAGGGAAGGACCGTTTTTCTTCTTTTATAACTCCTAAGCTTGAGCTGATGTCATTTTTGTACTGTATTTCGACATCTTTTACCATGTACCATTTTCTTCCCCTGTGTCCTCGACCGACTACTGTTTATGTATTTGCAACAACCAAAAATGTGTCATCCACAATATACATATAAATCTTTTTTGTGTATAAATATCTGCCAAATACATCCTATAGAATATATTTTTAAAATGTTTACTAAAGTTCAGACAACAATTAAGAAATATAAAAATTTAAATATATGTTTGTACGTCGTGGATCAGTTTGTCTTTAAGTGGTCTTATTCCTAAAATACTTTTTAGAAATTGCGTTTAAAATATTGAAATTGCAAACAATGCAGTCGTGACGAGATACAATTACTGGATGGACCATTAAATATTAATTGTCGGTTTTTGCTGAACTTACCACTGAAGCGTTAGGACAAAATTATGACAAGTTCAAGCGGAAAAAGTGTGGGCTTTGGTGTGGGCTAGTTGACAACGTGTGAAAAATCAATATATTGTTGTCACAAAAAAAAACTAATATTCTCGTCTCAAAAACAGCAAATAAAAATTTTGACATAAAAAATAAACACTGCTATTTGTTATCTGAAGTGGTGCGCTTTGACTACGCGAAAAAAATAAGATTGAAGAAAATAACAAAAAATTATTCATCTCTTGAAAAAAGGTGAAAAATTTGCTGGACCATAAAGAAAAATATCAAAGGTATTTTAATTCGGGGCAAACATTTCATTCATTAACTGCTTTATTCTACACAACGAAAATGTACACCACCGAAAGCAAGACACGAGAAGCAATAGAATTTCGTGTATAAAAAAGTATTGCTTCTCGTGCCTTGCTTGTCGTTGGTGTGCTGCTTCGTGATACAGAATAATGCAGTAAATCTATTTTTTATATTGCACACATGTTAAAAGGCCTAAATTAATTAACTATTGGTTAGTTTATAAACACCGAATTGAAATTACATACGCTTTCATGGTTTTTCTCTGCTGACGCTATTCTAATCATTTGTTTACTTTGACGCTCTATTCGATGATCTGACGTTCACTGCTCATATGATTTCAGATAAACAATTATGTTGATGTGCTCTTTATTTTAATTGAATCTGTTTTTACAGCTGTAACGTGCTTTAACGTAATCAGCTTTTGCCGAAATAATATGCACCTTTTGGCCCTGAACTTTGCCAAGATGTTGACAAAGTCAATTGGCAATGAAGCTAGGAATTGGTTAGTAATTTGGACCAAAGTTGTTTATTTTGATACTTTAAATGTCAAAGAACAAGATTGCTAACACCTGGCAGTGTTTGTTTTAGTGTTTGTATTGGTCCACATTATCAATCGACGGCGAACAGTGTCGGATTTTTCTGTTTGAACGCTCGAAACTATAAAATGCAAAGTTTAAAATTTCTTAAATTTTTTATTTTATTCAAACAGAAATTTTCTTGTATCTATGATACTTCATGAGATATATGGTTCGAATGTTGCAACTTGTAATTCTCTGTGCAAATTTGTTATCTTTGACATTATTTTTTAAGTTTGAAATGGTGTGAATAACGGTAAAAGATTTAAAATTGCGGTTTTCGTTTTAAACACAATTGGAGTTTTGTCAAACAACGAAAAGTTTTAAAATTATTAGATCTTTTGTGTATTGATCACAGCAAACAAAAGTAGTACATCATAATTTTGCGCGATTTTTCAAGTTTAGGTAAGCTTTAAAAATTTGGAACAAAAAGCTCCGTGTGTAGAACAAAGTTTTTAATTTTTAGTTTAAAAGGGCAATGTTTTTTTGTTTTCTGATGATTATCACTACTTTACAAATAAATAATATTATTTCTCGTAGACCTTTTTAGTGTATAAAAGAGCGAGAATTTTAAATATATCAATTATTTTTTTCATCCAAGAACTTTTTTTGAAATATACCCAAAAAAAGATACGTTTTTCCACATTTTGAGGAAATCTTCAATCGTCTCTATCTTCTGTTCTGTATTCTCTATCTCAAAACATTATTAAAACTTGAATTAAAAAAGTATGTCTTTGTCAACTATAAATAATAATAACAACCGTTTTTAATCCTTCGGCCCATTTTTGAGAAATTCGAGTTTCATGGTCAAATACATGTTAATGCAGTTTTTGTTAGAATAACTTGTTTGTATTAGTTTTAGTGGCTTCATGTCCTCAGATGAAACATAAACTATTACCTGGGAAATAGTTTCGTAGAACAGTTTAACCCTTAAAACCTTACCATTAGGGTCCAAATTGACCCCATAATTTAAAAAAAGCCAGTGTTTCGTATAAGAGCTTTGTTTAAACAAAAAATAAAGATTTTTTAAGCGATTATGTTCTACTAAAATAATAGTGCTACATTAAAATACAAATAAACCCAAAGTAACCAATTGAATGGGTCGCTAAAATGACTCCAAATGTATTAAAATTATGTTTTTCATATATGCTTTTTTTTAATTTTTCAAATAAATTCTTTTGTTTCCTCTGCTTCTTCTTGTAAGTTTCAACAAATGTCTCCTTGGAAATCATATATTTATTTACCACTATACCCGAGTCTCGCCGTCACCTAATGGAAACGTTCGCCATGCTCATCAGATTCGGTTGGTGAAGACTGACTAAAATTTACAAGATTATTCGTTTTTATTAGTTCAGTTTGTTAAAGATTCGTTATATAGAAAATTTATTACAATTAAATTCGAGGTTTCGTTGCGATGTTTTCCATTATATCACTGATCACAGGTAACTATGTCTATAAACTTGTCTAGACTAGGCAAAAAATTAGATGCTCTATTAGGAGACGTTTGTTGAAACATACTTACAAGATGAAACATTTAGGAAGAGACTTCATTCAAATACCGGAAACACCGGATTTTTTAATTATGGGGTCAAGTTGGACCCTATGGGTAAGGGTTATAATGTTTTACGAAATAATTTTCTAGGTAATTGTTAATGTTTCACTTGAAGACATGAAACCACAAAAATTAATAAAAAAAAAATTTTTTTCTAACAATAACTTCATTAACATGAACTTGATCTTGAAACTAGAATTTCTCGAAAAAGGGCCAAAGGGTGTAAAAACTGTTAGCGCCATTGAATTCAGCGTCCGCGAATTATGTTAAAATTTTTATTCCAAGCTTGTTTGATTTTTAAACTTTGACTAGAATTTTGATTTTGTTAGATAGATTTTAGTAGTTAATATATGTATAATTTTTATAAAATCGGAAATAAATGCAGAAGATATTCAGAAATTAGTGAAAACAGGTGTTTCATTTCACATCAATGTATTTCTGCCTAAAACTGCAATCGCAATTTTGTATGAAATTGTTGGTGCTGCCTATCGTTTCTTAAGATTGTTATGTTTTTGAATTTGTCCCGACTACACCGAAAAAAATGTGCATTGAATTGCATCAATATTTTTTTTTTGTTAATATAAAACTTTTTTTGCTTGATATAACTCATTTTCAAAGCTTGGAGTAAATTAAAAGCAGTTTCAAATTAGCTCTGCATCTTCTCCGAACATTTGTCCTTTTAACTCCATTAAAACTTATTGCAACCATCTATGAAGAACGTCTTTGTATTTTAAAGCTGAAACGGAGTTATGTTTAGCACGAAACAGAGTCTGCACGAGCAAATATTTCCCTTTGTTCATTTTACTTTGAATGAAGAGAAAGTACTCAAATATTTTAACAAGCAAATCAAGAGTGCTGTAAGAATTAAATGTTGCATAATGATAAAAAAGGGCCGTTTTTACTATTGCGAGTTATATGTTTTCGTATATCTTTATCGAAGTGACACTTTTTATGCGGTTATTTGATATAGATGGTAACATTTTTCGAGTCTCGTCATGAAAGTTTTTTTTAATCTGGTCACGAAAAATTGTGTACACTGCAATAATATTTTTTTTGTATGGAGACCCTTTGAAGGGTGGCAGATAGAGTGTCTGTGTGTTAAGAAGAAATGTTAAATAAAAAACAATAGGACCAGCTCATACATTTGACCTCCAGAGGGATTATCGATTTTTTGATATGAACTATGTATAATAGACAATTTCTTTTTTTTTTGTATCGGGACCCCCAGAAAGGTGGTAGATAGAGTACTGGTGTGCTTAGAAGAAATGTTCAATGAAAAAAATCAGTAGGACCAGGCATTAGACCCTCTAACGGTCATAGATTTTTTTATATTAATGATAATAAACTTTGTTTCAATTTGTGTTTTTTGTATCGGGATCCCCAGAAGGGCAGCAGATAGAGAAAAGGTGAGTTCAAAAGAAGTGTTAACGGTGAAAAATTAATAGGACCAGCTCATATATTGATCCCCCTAGGGGTTATAGATGTTTTGATATGAATTATAAAAGCCATTTTTTTAATTTTTTGTTTTTTGTATGGGACTCCCATAATAGATCCCCATAGGTGAATTTTTTTTTGCGTTATCTCGTAAATATCAAATCACGGACATATTCCGCATACATCGCAAACCATTGAGACCAGCATTACTAAATGAAGCACCAACCAATGACATGAAAATATTAAATAAACATAATATTTTTTATGAAAATTTTGTATTGTATTTCGTTTGAGATGCTATCTCTTTTTTTCTCTCCGTTTTTTTACAAAAATCTATCTTATTGTTTATATTAAGAAGTTTCCCTTTTATACTGTATACACACTATACTGTAATTTTTTTAACCTGCGATGGATTTTTTACATAAAATTTTGGGAATATAATAAAAGTCAAGATACATACATTTTTTTTAAAGGAATTTATAAGTTTAAAGAACATACTAAAGTCACACATTACCATAATTTATTAACGAAACTACATTAAACACTAATAAACAAATTTTTAATGTATGTATCACAACTTTTAGGCAACCCTGCTCACTTAGCACAAATCGCCTTGAGAATATTCTACCTATTTTTGTACCATATTTAATTATTCTAGCATCAATATATATCGGAATTAAGCATATTAAATTAAATGCCACGCCTATTTTTGCATTAGTATAGGAACACAACTAACTCATCTTTTAAAAAACTTTCATAAACCTAGCGTTCACCCTGTTGTTTATTCCTAACTACATTTTGATAAATGCTTAAAAAATATCTTTTCCCTTATTCAACGAACAAAACTACAGCAATCAATTGCAAAATCAATGCAAATATTTATCACTTTTTTCAAATATGTTAAATTCAAAAATCCCTTTTTTGAAAAATTCCCCTTAAAATCAAATAAATGAAACACCCTTGAAACAAATTTTGAGAGTTGAGCGCAATTTAAGCTCAAAAGTTAAAAAGTTTTGTTTTATAAGATATTATAGAGATTCAAAATTGCCAAATCGTGGAAAAGCTGCTCTGTGAGTATGGAGAAGAGATTCTGTTTTCGGCGTTAGCCATGTATTTTATTTCCTTTGTATTCAATTGAAATAAGAAATAAATAAAAATAATTAAACACAAAAGAAATTACGGGTTATTTATTTGACTCTTTTGTGGGTGGTGAGCAGGGTTCAGAATATTCACACACCTTCACTCACAAACATTTGCTTGAAGCACACAACACACAATTTTATTTTCATTTCATTTTTGTGTGTAACGTAGTTATCGTGTTGTTGATCATCCAACATGAATTCTTCGTTTTAATATTTGCTTGTGCGTCACAAACTCAAACAATGATCTCAACAATTCTCTGTGTTTCAGTTTTACACTTATGTTTGCGTCAAAATGTTCATGTTGGAGAATTCAGGCCTTTGTCAAACCCAAAACAAAGACAATTTTTCCAACATGAATAAGTGGTGTTTGCAAAATTGTCTTTGTTTGTGTCGGTCATTAAGATCGATCACTACCGTCGTGTGGCGTAAAAAACAAATGCTGTTCTGGTTGCTGTGCAGCGTATTGTACTGGTTTTTGGCCAAGTGTAGCAAATTTCGGCGTCAATTAGAAAATATTTTAAAATATTAAAATAATAACCTAATAATATGTCTTTTCAAGAGATTTAAACGTAATTTACCAGTGTTAAGGGGTCGCTGATTTCGAATCTAAAATCAGAATTTTAAAATTCAAGATGGTGGATAGGGTTGCCACCTTAATTTTTTGTAGTTTTATGAATTCGGGGCTGGCAAAAAAAATGGTACACCAAAAATGGGTCGCTGAATCCGAATCCGGTGTCAGAATTTTCAAATTATGAAATTTTGAAATAATAGGGTTGCCACCTAATAATATATCTTTTCAAGAGTTTTAAACGTCATTTATTAGTGTTAAGGGGTCGCTGATTTCGAATCTAAAGTCAGAATATTAAAATTCAAGATGGTGGATAGGGTTGCCACCTTAATTTTTTGTAGTTTTATGAATTCGGGGCTGGCAAAAAAAAATGGTACACCAAAAATGGGTCGCTCAATCCGAATCCGTTGTCAGAATTTTCAAATTATAAAATTTTCGAAATTCCAAATCAGCGACCCCTTAACACTGATAAATGACGTTTAAAACTCTTGAAAAGATATATTATTAGGTGGCAACCCTATTATTTCAAAATTTCATAATTTGAAAATTCTGACACCGGATTCGGATTCAGCGACCCATTTTTGGTGTACCATTTTTTTTTTGCCAGCCCCGAATTCATAAAACTAAAAAAATTTAGGTGGCAACCCTATCCACCATCTTAAATTTTAAAATTTTGACTTTAGATTCGAAATCAGCGACCCCTTAATACTGATAAATGACGTTTAAAACTCTTGAAAAGATATAATATTAGGTGGCAACCCTACTATTTCAAAATTTCATAATTTGAAAATTCTGACAACGGATTCGGATTCAGCGACCCATTTTTGGTATACCATTTTTTTTTTGCCAGCCCCGAATTCATAAAACTACAAAAAATTAAGGTGGCAACCCTATCCACCATCTTGAATTTTAAAATTCTGATTTTAGATTCGAAATCAGCGACCCCTTAACACTGGTAAATTACGTTTAAATCTCTTGAAAAGACATATTATTAGGTTATTATTTTAATATTTTAAAATATTTTCTAATTGACGCCGAAATTTGCTACACTTGGCCAAAAACCAGTACAATACGCTGCACAGCAACCAGAACAGCATTTGTTTTTTACGCCACACGACGGTAGTGATCGATCTTAATGACCGACACAAACAAAGACAATTTTGCAAACACCACTTATTCATGTTGGAAAAATTGTCTTTGTTTTGGGTTTGACAAAGGCCTGAATTCTCCAACATGAACATTTTGACGCAAACATAAGTGTAAAACTGAAACACAGAGAATTGTTGAGATCGATCATTGTTTGAGTTTGTGACGCACAAGCAAATATTAAAACGAAGAATTCATGTTGGATGATCAACAACACGATAACTACGTTACACACAAAAATGAAATGAAAATAAAATTGTGTGTTGTGTGCTTCAAATAGTGTTTATTGACATTTATGTTGGAGATTTCTGTTACATGAGTGAAAATTTCTGAACCCTGGTGGTGAGTTTGTTTATTTTTAAAGCTTCATGCTACATTTAAACGAGTTGATTCTAGTTTTTTTTTGAGTGAACTCAAATTCTTAAAATTCTCAATTTCTCAACCTTAAAACAACTAAAAACGGAGTCATTACGACTTTTCACACAAATCCAATTTTTGAAGTAAATTGAAGATACAAATGGAGTTAAATATAGTTTTTACAGCTTTGGCAAAATACCATGCACGAAAAGTGTTAAATTGACTCCGAATATGGCTTTATTTACTCCGCTTTTTTTTGGGTGCGGAATATCGTATTTTGGCATGAAAATTATTCTTTTTTTTATTACAATCTACAGTTTGTTTGTTTGGCCCTTATACAAATCTAAACGGCTCAACGGATTTCGCTCAAACTAAGTATATATATTAAGTGTATCCTAGGTTAATATATTACTTACTTAGTTTTTGTCACGCCCTCTCCGAAATATTTTTTATTTTACCGAAAACGGTAATATTGTTTTTATAAAACTTTTTTTATCGGAGTTTTTTGTGTATTTCATTTTGAAAAATTTTTTTATTCTAACATCAAAAACACTCACACATATTCATAATTGTAGAAATTTTCAATATAACGACTTTTTCATAAAGCATCTTTACCTAAAAATGAGAAAAAAACGACATGAAAATCAAAGTTTGGTCTTTCGATGTAAATATCTCCACTGTCTATTAATATATTTCATTCACGTTTATTTTGTTCAAAAGTTCAATAAAAGCACTTCACAAAAAAAAAGGTTGAAGTGTACCGTTAAGACAGTGTATATATGTTTTATAATTACGTTAAAAAAGGTCCAAAATATTAACTTTTACTCAAAAAATTACTCTAAAATTGTTTTTATTGTAAAAATGAAATCAATAAAAAATTGCACATCTAGCTAACTTTCATATGACATTTATTTGCAAAAGTTCTTTCAGATAAGCGCAAAAATTATTTTACTGTTTTTGTCATCAATTTTTGAACCCTTTGATTTTTTTCGCAAAATTTGTTTTTTCCGAAATATTTTTATATTTTTTACAAAAAATTCAAATCTCAAAAATAATTTATGTGAAAAAATTACCCAAATATCTCTTTCCAATCAAAAGTTATGCTAAAAATCTATTTTTTCATACCAGACTATTAATAAAACTGAGTTTTGTTTTAAAATTCTCTATATCCTGTTAACGCCCCCGTTTATCTCTAAGAATGCAATTGTGTGTCTAGAGTATTTAAAAACATTGTGGTTTATATAAGATCTTCCTTACAGTAATTTACTTAGTTTTTTGCAATGGAAAAACCAAAATTTTCCAAAACTCTTTTGGATTAAAGTCCTTTCAATTAAATTTCTAACGGTAGCTCAAACTTAAAATTCAACATGTTTTTCATTATTTCAGAATTTAAAAAATATTAATCTGTAAGTGTGTATTAAAATGTTTATATTAATGACTCTCGAGTAACATCGGGTACATCAGCATTATAATAAAATTTATTAGAACACTTTAAAAATGCAAACTTTTAAACACGCAAACAACAACTCTGAGCTTGATGTTGTGTGATATTTCTGATGAACATACCAATGACGACATTTGGAACTTTTTGACCGATCCGTTAGCAGAGTAACAGAACAGAGTAACACTGCAACAGATGTTGATAGAATTCCTCAACAAAAAGGATTTATTTAGTTTTATGTTTGTTTTCTCTTAATTTGTTTTGAATTAATAAACCTTAATAAAACAAGGATTACAATAAACACTAAAAAGGTTATATTAAAAAAAAAATGTATATTTTCAGTGTAAAAAATGATGTAAGAGATAATGGAAAAAGTCGAAACCCGATTTTAATCGATTATTTAGGCAAACTAAATCGACTTCAAAAAAATCGTTCATTGAAAAATAAAAAAATATTAAAAAATAAAAAGCCGAAAATCGATGGTCGGAATTGGTAAAACAAATAAAAATTTATTTTTTATTTTCTGTTCACAGATTGCATTAGTTTTCGCCTTATTCAAAATCATATTTTAAGTCCTATAAATTTTTTGGTTGTGTTTTTTCAGTTGTCTTAAGCAATAATGGGTTGAAAATTCTTATAAAAAATTAAAATGCATTCAACTATAAAAAATTACATAATTTAAATCCATTAAGTAACAACATTATGTACTAATTTTTTCATTGAGTTTGGTGCAACCCAATTAAGCCGTACTCAGCTTTTTCTGTAGCCCACATCAATTTCTTAAATGACAAAAACAAACCGAAGTAAAGTATCATAGCCCGTTCAAGAGCTACAGAATTGTGATCACCTAAGGAGCGAATCGAGACACTGTGTGGTGTTTAGCCCAATATTTGCTTAGAGTGGACGTGCTATGGGCCTCATTTGATGACTTTATTAATGAAGACATTCCTTACACATAATACACGTCCTGTAAGCCAGATATATGAAGCGTAGCCGCGAATACCCAAACATGTTCGGTGTTCATTTTCGTTAATTTATTCTCTTCGCTGAAATGTTTGTTTGGTGGTTATGCTATGTTTATTGCACAGTTGCATAATTAGTCAAAACCCAAATAAGAAAAACCCTTTTTGCACTTTTAAATACAATTTTAGGCATATTATTCATATTTACTATAAAATGTAAATCGAAATAAGCGAATTAATTCAAATTGGGATTTTTTTGATTCGCCCGGTGGTATGGAATCTTCTAAAGATACGTATACCCGATCTATACGCATGCACGATTTATATTTTAGATCCTGTCCGGATCAGCCGGGAAAACATGCCCCCAAATTGGCAATTAGGATTTTCCACTAAGCTTATTAATTGGCTTTTCAGCGGAATTTAAGTATTTAAGTATATATAATTCTATATAAATAAGCAACAACGAATTAAATGATAGTGATTATTAGGGATCGGAATCTCATGCACTAAAAACATCCAATATATGCTCATATAAATGCACCTAAAATTAAGAAAATATGCACTTACAATATGCATTAAAAAACAAAAAATTTTTTCAATATTTATGACAAACAATTACATAAATACGCATGTACTTACCAAAAAACACATAAAGCTCAAAAAAATATTTGTAAATATTAGCTTAGTTTGTTTTCATTCCTCGTTTCAAGCTCAAGTTTATAAAAACTTAATACGGAAAACAAAATCAACACGAACTATAAAATCAAAATATGAATCTACACTCATTCAAGTTCAAATTGAACTGTGCAATGTCTCTTGGTATGTTTTTCTGAGTTAAACCAGCAATGAAAAAAAACAGTTATTGATTTAACAAAAAATAGTTAATATATTCAAAAATAGAAGAAAGTTTAACAAAATTATAAATATGTATTTTGCGATATGGAATCAAAACTCTTCTATTCCACATATCTGAAAATTTGTTTATCGATCCAAATTAAGCAGACACAAAATGTTTTAACCAATTTTTTTTCAAAGCTGAATTATGGTGACCGCTCTTGAGAACAATCCCTCATACTTATCTCGTTCTCGCTTAAAAGTGAAAGAGTAGATTTTTTATTCTATAGGCCTCATATATTTAATTTACTTTTCTTCACATATTGCCTTGTTAGAAGAGACAACAAAATGTTTTTTCAAATAGCGATTTTAGTGAAAAGTACCTAAAATGTTGACCGAATTCTGAACACTGTTGCACTAAAAAATTTCTTGAATCTAAAAATCTCCCTATTTATAATTTTGGTGTCCCAGATACCTTTCATTTGCACCCATTTTTTAGGTAGTTATTTTAGATTGATAAAAAAATACGGCGAAAAAACCGGTGATTTTTGGCGAAAAAGTAATTTTTTTTAAATCAAAACCGCTGGTTGACGGTTCCACTGATTTCGATATTCTTTTGGATTTAAGATCTACTTGAATCAAGCTCCCAGAATATGAGTGTTGAAAAAAATGTTTTTTTTTATCCACCTTACTGTTCATGTTGTGTAGAAAAATATTGAACGTGAAAAAAATTAAATAAAAAAATAAAAACATTTTATAAAATATTCAAAGAAAACGTGAATTTTAAAGAAAATATGCAAAAAACATGCATTTATAGCAAAATATGCACTTAAAAAGAAATATGCAAAAATATGCACTAACGATTGAATGCCATTTTAAAGGAAATTTTCTGAATCGCAAAGATATTCTATTCATTTTCTTAACATGGTGACCACTGCAAACATGCATTTGCATCAGATTCCAGTCCCTAGTGATTATCAATTAAAAGGTACTCTAAAAACAATCCTGATTTCAAAAACAATCCAAAACACTATACTCATTTTAACTGGTTTGCGGCCATTGTTCAACCCAAGGACTTACGTAGAAATGAGATAAATCTCATATCCGCCAAATCAAAATCCCAATTAGTTGGACATGCATTTGGGCCAACGCAGGCATAAACTTGTGTAGAAAAGAGATATACTCTGGCACACCAATCCAGGTGATAGCGTGAGTTCAGTCTAATTTCAAATCAGGAAGCCACGTGAGCACGTAAATCACAACTCGATTTAAAATTAAAATATTGAATAATTAAAAAACCAGTTTTGAAAAACGATTCATATTTGATGGTGCTTACTTTATAAAACATAATATTGAGACAAAAAGGAGAAACAGAACAATCTCAATTAACGATATTACATTGTTATAAAACTGCGTTAGGTAAAATAGGATGAAGTTAAATTGATTTAATTATTTAAATGTAATATAATTTTCCGTTTTAAGACGTCTACCGAATCAGAAAAATTAGTCATGTTGAAGTTATTATTGAAATCACTGCACATACGTCGTAAGGGCTTATGAAGATCGTAATTAAAATAGCACTGACTTAACTTGAAAAACAGAAAATGTCTAATTTCTCTCCTTGGGATGTTAAAGAGCTGAGATGAGATATTCCAAATTAATCCCGCCACAAAGTAATTTATACAGAAACATGACATAAAGCATTATTCTTCTGCTTCTCAGGGAAGGTAGTTAAATAATCTTAAGGCGTATTGCATACGATGGAAGCATAATATTGGGATTCCAACGACTATGACGTAAAGTGTAGCATGCAGCAATGTAAATAAAGCTTTTAAAAAGACTGAAAGTTGAGATAATCGGTAGCGGAAACACGCAATGGTTTTCCGGATCTGGCGCGTCGGCTAAAGGGGTTAGGATCTTGCTACCGATCATCCAATTAAAACCTTACTACAGCAAATTATTTCTCAGTGTTTTGCGTGCAGAGGGAGAAAAGGATAGATTAGAATAATATGACAGAATAGAAGGAAATTAGAATAAGATAGTTTAAAGCACAAGAATAAAAAGGAAATGATCTGCTGCTTTTAAAAATAGTGTAGAGCTCGGTTGTTGTCCTCTACAAAATGACCTCCCAACCATGATCAGCAATAAAAAACCTAACGACAGCAATCATTGATGATCCCAAACAAAAATTCAGTTATCGCAACTACCTTACCAACCACTAAAAATCCGGACCAAAACCTAAGGCTTTCATTTTAAATCATTTCAAGTTTATTCCACAATAATAAATAATCCAAATTATATAAATTAAAACTAACAACATGTTCAGCTTAAAGCTGATTGGCATGAAAAAGAACCAAATAACAAAAATGCATACAGAAAGTTATTAGACATAATCTTTTTGTATTAATTAAAACAAAATTAATTATAGGGAATATATGCACCATATGTAAGCGAAACTGAAAAGCTCAATGACACTTGTATATAAAACAAAAATGTTTATATACTCAAAAATGTTAACAACAGAACTTAAACAGAATGCGAAAAGTTGCAGAATTACATGTGTATGTATGTATGTATTTTACTAGTGATTGTTTAAATTCTAAGCACAAATATATATATAAACTTTAATATAATTGTTTAATTATTATCATAAACATTTTTGTTTATCTGTTTAATAATTAAAATAATGAAACAATTAAACTAAGCTAAAATTTCCATGCAGCCCATAGAAAAATGGGTATGCAACAATTTAAATATCAAAGAATGAGACACTTACTTTGAAAACATGTTGTTTGCTCACTTACTCCAACGATGAAAGATCTTTCAACTGGAATGATGCAAGGTTGCCAGTATTGTGGGAAAAATCCCATTCGTGGTAATTTTTAATTGCTCTTGGGAATTTTTTTTTTTTGGGAATTCCCATGGTATTTTTTAATTCAGCGTGGTATTTTTTAATTGGTGTGGGAATTCTGTGTCGTATTTTTTAATTGCATGGGAATTTGGGAATTTTTTCTAAAATTTTCTTTTTCGCTTTTATTAAGCAAAATCTTAATCATAGTATTCGATGATCGACGTATATATACGGAAGAGTAAATCTATCAGCTTACGCTGTACATTTATTCGAACTTACTCTTAATATAAACGACATATTTGTTTCAAGAACAAGTTGACATCACAAAATTGCATAAAAACTAATAGCGCATTCTTTTCTGAACAAAATTCTGACCTTAAAATTCTGACCATTTCTGAAAATTCTACATTTCTGCATGCAAGCGTTAAGCTTACAAAAATTAATTTAAAATTTAAAAAAAAAGTGAAATATATAAGTACTACCAAAACAATAATAGATATTTGCAAGTTTACTTATCGTATCCATTGGTCAGCAATTATCTTTTAAAATCAAAATTAAATTACAGTTGCCATTATACGCATTATATGCTCTGTTTACACCACGATTTTGTGTCGTAAGCTGAACACGCCGCAAAATAAACTTTTGTAAAAATATCGCTCTTACGCTATTAACATCACAAATACGGCGTTCATTGAATACCGCTATTATTTCTTTAGTTTTTTAGATGTAAAAAGTTAGTGTAAAACAAGTGTTAAAAATGTGTTCGCATATATTATACTAAATATTATTCTAAAACGTTCTTAGGGTCAGTTTCTTCACCTCCTGCTAAATCTAATGCTATATCGTGGAAGACTGCTAAATATAGAAAGGAATCTGAATTTTAGAACTCCTGCTAAATATTTATGTTTCTTAACTATAGCTTCTGATTTGGAAAACGAATTCTAGAGTTAACATGGAAGTAGTTTTTTCCCAATGAGAAATTTAATTTTTCTAAGAATTTGACACATTTTGATGGAAAGTTAGAACTAGATTTTGACACAAAAAAGAAAATAATAATAAAATTCAAAATAAAAACGGTTTGTCTGTAGCACAAATTTACAGAAAAATTATAATTTATGCTTCAACACCGAATTTTTAAAAATAGTCTTGTCATGTGTTGACCCAGGCCAACGATTAACTATATCAAGCACTTTTAAATTAGCGGACGCTACCGTTTGCACGTTGAATGAAAACCAACCCTTTCGGTTTCGATAAACCTCAGCATGGTCGCCACCCGAGGATTGTATCCAAATGTGAGTACAAGCAATTGCACCGATAGTGCATTGAAATTTAGCGGTTTTGTAAAATGCCGTTGATACTAAAAAATAAATAATAATAGATCAGCTACTTTTATAATAAAAATACAAACTGTTTATATGTATCTTCAGCCATTTCTTGTTCGGTTCCTGGCATTCGAACAAAACCTTTGGAATTTTTGCATATTGCTTTGGCTACCCGCGGCAAAATACGGCAAATAGACGAAGCAGACACTCCAACAACATCAGCAATCGCAATCTTCATCGAACCTAATGCGCAGAACCGTAGCAAAATCAAAAGTTACGTTATTGGCCGAATGTACCGTGACCTTTAATTGACCAATAATACCAATTATCATTTTGTACTAAGGATACACTATTTCAATTCAATACCCTTCGTCGGTAAATTTCAAATCATTATCAATGAGTACTAGAATTTTTGCTGCAGTTGATTTTGTTATGAGAAAGTGGAATAAAAAATCGGTGTCGCATTTATCCATATTAATTCGCGGGAACATTTTGTACTCCTAACGAACCTTCACTAGCATTTCTTCATCTTTATCCTCCCCATCAATCTCGTTATCTGTTCTCCAATCTTCCACCTCCACACACGATTTAATAGAGACACGAGGTCATAATTATTGCAATTTATCTACTGGTGATGAAGTAAAATTAAAGCTGATGAAAGATGAAACGTCGAAAATCGCTTTCCAACCCAAAAATCCTCCTTCCAAAGAAATCGCCTGCTAACGCTAGCTGACTTCTAATTAGCAAACGATCGTATTCTAAACTCTAGCTAAGTCGGTGAAGAAACAAAATTGTTTTTTTAATTTAGAAATTTCCTACTAGAACGACTTCCAACCCTTAGCAGGAGGTGAAGAAATCAGCCCTTAGAAATTTCCTCCTAGAACGACTTCCAACTCTTAGCAGGAGGTGAAGAAATTAGCCCTTAATGAATTAAAAATATTTATATCTGAAGTCACAAAGCACAAGTATTTTTGAAAACTTTATATTTATTTTATTTTGTTTATTTTTATTTCTGAAGTCACTTATGTATATTATTTTATATTAGAAATAAGTACATAAATTTTTGAAAAATCATATTGTGTTAAATTAACTGTTTATCACAGCTTTATCAAGCACAAATATCTTTAAAAACTGTATATATATTTTATTTTGTTTATTTTTTATTATTTTATTTTTATAAGCATAATTTCGTTTTAGAAATTATTAAATGGAAATAAACAAATAAAATTCACGATCTCGAAATATAAGACGAAAACATGTGATATGTATAACGACTAACTTTATGTTAAACAATTTATTAAAGTTTTGATATAAGGACAATAAATGCAAAAATTTTAACTATGGACGTGTCTATTTATTTATGCTTATTTACATGCAAAAATTTCTGGTATTTCTAAATTATTTAAAATTTCTTATACATATGGAATTTTTTGTGGTATTTTTTAATACGTATGGGATTTTTTGTACTATTTTTAAATGCATTTGGGATTTTTGGTGGTATTTTTAAAACGTGTGGTATTTTTGTAGTAATTTTTAATGAACGTGGGATTTTTTCGGTATTTTTTAATTGCTGTGGGATTTTTTTTTGTTTACCTTTACCATGGAAATTTTGGTGGTATTTAGTTTAAGTTACTTTGGGAAAAAGGTAATTTTTGTGGGAATTGTTCCGAATTTTGGCTGGCAACCTGGGAATGATGATTTGTGCTAAATTTTTAGGTTAGCTTTATGTGGGGGCTAAAGAACTTAAGTTCCACAAATTAAAAATAATACATATTTGCCACTATAAATTTGAATTTAACTTATACAATAGTATTGCTTATCCATAAATAGAAAAGCGAGATGGCTATCTTTTAAATATATATATGCATTTCGTTAAATTACAATGCTTACAGAAAATGCATATACATTTTGTTAAATTAAATTACATATTTCAATAATTTCCAATTTAGGAAAATATACATGAATCTGAACATTATTTTCTTTTTGATTTAGACTCTATATAAATAAAAGTAATTAACAAAAATATATCAAACTAAGGAATTTAAAGACATTTAAAATTTTTCAAAATTCAACTAAAAGATTCAATGTTTGTCTAGCTTTCACACATACATTTACATTTAGTCATTTATTACACAGTTATACAAAAGTGAAAAAAAGAAATATGCAGGGGTTCTCATGCAGCAATTCTGTTTTGCTGGAGTCCATAGAGTACGAAAAAACTTATACTTTTTCTCAGTCACTTCGTTAAGTAAGTTTTTTTATAACAAATGTAGTGATATAACGATATTCCCAAAATTACAAGTTCAAAAAATCATAAGTTTACTCTGCATTAACCGATTTTCAAAATTTTGCTTTTATTTTACAGATCTGATTTGTACCTTTTAATAAAAAAAAAACATTTTGGCAATCAATTCAAAAATGGCTCAGTTACGGTCGATAAAGTAAAAAAAAAAAAAAAATTAAAAAATGTTCATTTTCATCTCGCTTTTAATTGACCGTTAGGCAGAAAATTCTGCTTTTTTAAATTTTATTGACAATCACATTAAAGTAGGTTTCTAAAACAGGTAAGATCATAAAAATCGGTTACAAAATGAATCAGTTACGCCAAGTTTTGTGATAACATGTTTTTTGCTTTTTTTTGTGTTTTCTTTTCAAAATAAAAACAAATATTTTGGCTACAAGCGCCTGTACAAAAGCAAAAAGTAAAAACTGTTTTTGAACGGAATTCTATAGCGTCGATGTAGACATTATATTGTGGGTTCCATATAACTGATGTATATTCAAGAATTGGCCTTTCGAGAGAGGTATATAATAATTTAGTAGTAAAGGGATCACTGAATTCTTAAGCCCATCTTTTAATGAAACCAAGGACTCCTCTTGCCTTATTTATCACCACATTAACGTGGAGATTGAAGCGAAGTTTTGAATCCATAATAACACCAAGATCGAGAAAACTGTAAACAATTTCTAAGTTAGTGTAATTTATAGTGTAATTTTTGTTATTAGCAGATCTACGCGAGAATGCCATTTATTGGTTATGCAAGGGGCATTATTTATTATTTCTTTTTAATTTTTATTTTTTTTAGTTTCAATAGATATGCAATTAGAGTTCATGAATTTGTTATTTTTCTTTCAAAATATTATAAGATTACTTCAATTAACACGATTTTTTGTTATTAAAATTAGTTCAACAAAACAATGCTTGCTGTTTGTGTTAAGGGTTGCTTGAGCACACAATTAATTTCACTTTTTAATACCTTTTGCTACTTTTTTGATGCTATTAGGCAAAAGGACTAAAGGCAACAGCAGAAAGTTCGGCATGTTCGAGAGAATGAATTTGACGAAAAGTTAATTTTTCATTTTATAGGTGAAACAATAACAACAAAAATATTCGGCAAACATGTTTGGCTTGCATAACCACGGCATAAGCGACAAAATTATAATTTTTCACTAGAGCAAAAAACGTTTTAAGTAAGCATTTTAGTCTCTTGGTTTTGTTTTTTTATTTAACTTCTGATTGAATAAAATATTTCTCAATATTTAATAAAAAAAAAATTAAAGAAGGGTTTTTATATGTATTATGTTGATTTTCTGATGATTTAAATACAAATTCTAAATATTTGATAGTTTAAATCATTCTTTTCATATTTATATATATTTAACATTTTAAAGTTTTTGCAGTGGAATAACGTGTTATTTTCAAAACTGAATGGATGATAAAACGTTTTCCACTAAGCTGAAAAAACTTTTTTGTGTGGTGCCTTAATGTACAATCTACATACATACATATATGCCTAATAACACAATTTAGACATAAAATAATCGGTTGGCTGTTAATCGGTGGTCACGTTCTATGTCATTTCTGAGAATCACATTTTATTTGCTACTAATTGTCCGCTAAGAATAACACCGAGAATTGAACTAAGCAATAGTAATCATTGTGCAGAATTTTATAAAACTGGGCATTGAGCCAACAGCAGAAAGTCGAGTGTGTTACCACTGTGACGTACGGTTTTGGCCTTTTTTATGTGCAATCTGTTAATCTGTGAACTTAAATCCAATTTTAACTTTTAAATAAAAAAGATACAAATTTTCTTCAAGTACTTCACTGCCGAATTTTGATCTATCGGCATATTTCCAACCCATTTAATACTCCTGGAATAAGAAAACATTTCATAAAATCAGAGATAAATTATTTTTGCTTATTTCAAATTCAGAGAATTTAAATTTTGTGGATTTTAACGCTAGTCAGATGATGATGACGTTCGTCATTTCGTTTTAGTCTATATTTTTATTGAGACAACAAAATAACACAATTTTATATATGCATGTATATGTATGCTTATTTGTTTTTGTTATTTACAGATATTTTTGGACTGCTGCAGGTTGACGTAAATGAACGATTCCGGCGATATTCCACTGACACACAGTTCAACACCGGATGCTAGGCCCTGTGGCTTAATATCTATAATACCAACACTAGGAATGTCATCATGCCGTGGCAGAGCCGAAGCATTTGCTCGCAGACTTTCTTCGAAGCTGCGAACATTGGGATCACAGGTGAATTGTGTGAAGTTTTTTGTGTAATATTTTCGAATAAAATTTAAATTTACTTTAATTTATTTAAAGTAATTCTCGTTTAAATTGAACAAAACATGTTCTTTGGAAGCAACGTTTTGAAGAATTCATTATGTCTTGATTATGTAATGCTAGGAAAAACTTTCTAATTTGGATGAACACTTTTTTATTAACCACCAGTCAAATCGTATAAGAATGTTTGAAGGATGTCAAGTAAAAGTACTTTAAGCAAGATTAACATTTTGCTTTCCAAAATATTTGTTTCCACTTAAAATAACTAATATGGTTCCCGTCGAAAGCGTATTATGTGTTTTATTACTGTAACAATCTACATGATGCAGGATAGTTTAAAAGTATTAAAAGCACAAATACAAGAATGTGAAAATTTTTGTAAGTTCAAGCCAGGATATAAGAATGGCGTATTAATTTTAATTCTTCTACTGGTTTATGCGTGTCGCTTTCCATTAACCTGTAGTAAATGAGTTCTTGAACAATTTCAACATCGAATTTAATATTTTAATATAAGAACTAGAAATTTTTGTAAATGTACAGTTTTAACTTTTTAAAAATGACATTTGAGATTAAACTTCGCGCAATTTTTTATAACATAAAATTGCATCATAACTCGAAAATATCTTTATCTTTACTTATTATATAAAAGGAGGCTCACGAAATTTGATCCAGAATAAGCTCGGTAACCGCTGAACCGATTTTGATAATTGTTTTCTATTCGATTCCTATGATAATTTATATTGTCATAGCTTATTAAGGTTTTCAAAAAACTTATTCTTTAATTATTACAAAATCACGCATTTTATTTGACTAGTAAACCCGCGTGGCGTTAAAACGCCAAAATCAAACATACCTAGTTTTATTTTTTGGTATTCATTAGGACAGTATTAGTTTTTTCTTAACATATTTCTGTGTAAACTATATTAAAAGTTGTAAAACCGACATTGTTAGTTAGGATGCTCTGCCTACTTCTTTCTTCAAAAAAAATTAGTTCAATTTTTCTAAAACGGGTTTTTAATTTATATCGTCGTTACTAAAGTGAACTTGCGAATCTGAAAAAATAAATTTATCATTTCTAATGAAAATTCTATAGATAATTAAAAATTAAATTTTCCTGATTCGCAAGTTCACTTTTGTAACGACCATATCATCCAAGAGACAATAACTTTGTGTGAAAAACTCTAGAAATTGGATCAGGGCTAAAGCATGGCTGTTCACCTGGGTTAAAATTTGCTTTGATATGCACCCAATTGAGATTGCAAGTAAAAGTGAAGAATAAATTAGGCTTTCCAATTGTGCGAACAATACTCATAGCGTTTTAATAGTTGAAATGTAAATGTATATAGCTGCGTTGGAATGTTTTTGGAAAGATGAATTGTTTACCCACATGAAGTCCTCAGTTTTGAGCTTTAGATTTAACATCATCACTAAGGTTTAAGTACTGCTTAGCTCGAAGAAGCTGCTGTTATGCATATCAACAGATCAAGAAAAGCATTTGGGATCTATGAAGAGTGCTCAATTCATCCCGTAAGGCTAAACGATATGTGATGTATATTGTAGTTGAGTTAAATTGTTTCTCACTGCTGTTGCGTGGTCTCCATCATGAACCATATAACGATACCAACCTTCATCACTAAGTGAAAAGATAAAAGGATATGCCATTGGGATCAACACTTGAATGCTGGCAACCTAAGCTTCGAAGACCTCCATCAACAGGATATATAATTAGGTCGCACTCCCCAACTGGACATCCGTCGCCTGCTCTAAAAACTGCTGCAACATCATATCCTAAAAATTAAACGTCAGCTACAAATAAAACGACAAATTAAAATGTCGTTGATCAGCGAAATTTACATGACCTATCAGCGAAAATTACCATCCTAACATTTTTGTGTTGCGACATCTGAAGTTTGCGAAAAATTTGCGCAAAAGGATTTTGAGCTGTAAGGTGTTCTAATAGCTTACGCATGATCGAAATGTCACATCCTCGATTTTTCTACAAATCGGCCAAGTTTCTGGTGGCTGCTTCCGTATCATGCATATGCACTAGAATCTGGATATAACGCCTTCACTTATAACGACTAACCGTTTTTAACGACCACGATGTAAACTCAAGTTTGGTTTCATAGCTAAGTACTAGGAAAACATATCCCTTTATTACGACTTCGGTTTAAACGACCATCTGCTTAAAGCGACCAATTTTATAGATAATTCGTCCGGTTAGAACGACGCTCAGTGTGTCTGAAGCTCTGAAGGCTGCGGAAACGCTCATGTGTTTATTCAAACTAACTTTGATGATGATGGCATGAAAACTAGGATGCCGAGTATTCACAATGCTGTACGAAGTTCTTACTATCGAACAAAATTTAATCAAAAACAAACTCGAATTTGAGACTTTCTACGTTAGTAACTACATATTTTTGGCATAGAATGTAGGAACATACATTGTAGCTATTTGTATATATTACAGTATGTTTTAATGCAAAATGTTTAAGTACCATTAAAGTTCCATGTTAATAGTAATTAATGTTTTATTTACTTAATGGAAACTTATCTAACTATACATTTAAATACATACATATGTTCATACTAAAAAAAACAAGCTTAATTTCTTCGTCCGTTTTGTGCGTCGTCCGGTTAGTACGACGGAGTTTCGCAGGTCCCTTGGAGGTCGATATATCCGAATTCTACTGTAGATTTGTGCATACATTAGTTGTTTGCCAGGATAACCTTTATGACAACATGAGTAGAGCTCGCTTCTTAATAACTGGCTATCGAAACAAAGAGCTCGACAATAAATAAATAAATACATTTTTTCCTGAGTTATCCAACGTCATTACGTTCTGGTCGTGCATTGCTGAGAGCTAACTTATATGTATATATTTTACGTCTTCTTCAAGCTCGCAATTCTAGCATCTGAGAACGATGTATACTACGTCTTGTTCTCCCACTTACATTTGGGCGTGCTCGTCTAGGCATTACTATGCAGGTTTTAATTATAAATAGTATATCGTCGTTGCGCGTGCAATACCGCGTATCTGCCACTTGCACATACACAGACGGTGATAGTAAAATTTTTCAGGAGTGCAGAAAAACTGATTTTATTATTAGCTATTGAATAGATTTTCAACTGAATTAAACATTAAAATGAATGAATGAATCATTAATGATCAAAATTGAAATTAAATTAATTTTGGCCTTTTTGCAATATACGCGGTTTTGCAAGTGGCGGATACGCGGTATTGCACACGCAACGACGATATAATGTTAGCGTATTTAATTTCATACCCTAAATGTATTTTAAATATGCAGGAGTAAAAATATTTCTTGATTTTCAGTTGAAAAATGCTTGAACAAAAATATTTAATTACCAGTTTCCAATTTCTTATAAAATTTTTGTGTAAATTTTTAAAAATTAAAAAATTTTCCGACCAACTGTTTAGAAATCTTTTTTCAACTGTAAGAAATCATTCCAGTATCACTTTGATTTTGAATATATCAATTCATAGTTTTAGCTGTGAAATTATTAGCCGATAGGTGGCGCTAAATAAATACCTCACATATTTTTAGGCATATGCTGAAATGAAGAGGAGAAAAAGCAACATAACAACAACAATTATATGTGAACTTTACCTCGCTATAACTTAAACCATGGCAGAATTATCCAGGTAGTGTTGACAACTGCTTATTTTCTCTTCAAAAAGAAAGCATAGCCTGTCAAAAAAAGCTGTTAGTAAAATAAAGCGAAAAAGAAAGCAAGCGTCGAAAACTTAAATCATAAAAATCAAATAAGAATTTTTGTGTCTTTTAAATAAACAAATAAAAATTTAGTATCATGAAATAATAATGCAGAAAAAGAGTGCATTTCTCTCAAATACCAGCAGCATTGTTATTTGGACGTTAAATACGTCATTTTGACGTATTTTAAGGCTCAAATGACGATTGACGTATTGTGAGGCATATTTGACGTATTTTATTAGCGCAGTTTTTTTCCTTATATCAAATAGTTTTAAAGGTAGAATGTGAACCTGTCTTTAAAATTGCGTTCATTGTATATTAATATATGGTGAAACACAAACCTTGGTAAAGCTTTGAGCTTCGCGATCTAAAAGTAACTTCACTGCTTTAACGTCATATAAAAATTACTGATGATAAATAAATTCGAAATAAACAAATGAATTTATTCACATAAATGTAAAAATCATATAAGAAAAAAAACAGGGAGTTGGTCACAGCGTAATCACGCAAGACTACTGAAGATGGAACTTTAGATCCTTCCGAAACAGTCGGTATAGTCTGCTGTGTGATTTACTCTATTCAGAGTCTATACAGTTTTTGTTGCCTTCTTCAAAACTTACTTGATCAAACTAGATTACAATTAAAATTATATAAAAGTAAAATCGATTAAAGAAAGCAAATTATAGGTTTCGCGACTGATGGCGCAAATACTATGACGAGTCAATTTCATTCTGTGCAGCAACTTTTTAAAAAAGATGTTCCAAATTTGTTCCTTTTAAAATGTATTTGTCATTCTATTGCATTATGTTCGTCATATGCTTGCCTCAAGCTACTCTCTTCGGTTGAGTCATTGGTAAAAGATATTTACAATTATACTTCTAACAGCCTTAAAAGAAAAGAACAATTGATATACGTTTTTAAATTGTTGTAGTATAAAAAAATATGCTGCATCCGTGTCAAACTAGATGGCTTTCTTGGGATGCATTATACTCCTTTAAAAATATACTTTGCTTTTGCGGTAAATGCCGCTAACATAGAAAGTGCCAAATGCATTAATAAGAATTTAAACAACATAAACGCACTGTATTTAAGTTTTTTGAAGCATGCGGAGATAATTATTTTGCTTGAATCAAGCAAATGTTTTGCTTAAAAGCAAATCAGCAAAACTTTGCTCAATCACGGTGTGATTTAAGAAAAAGATTGCTAAATTGTAATCACTCCTTTAGGAAAAAACAAAATTTTGATGAAGTTGAAGCAAAATTTTGCTAAGTTATTATAAGCTGCAAAAGCAAATTTCTACTTAATTCAAGCAAATATTTGCTAAGTTATTATAAACTCAAATAGCAATTTTTTACTTAATTCAAGCAAATTTCTTCTGAACGCATGAACAAAGGTTTATTCTTAACCCATTAATGACTAATGGGTATTTAAATACCCATAAAACAGTGTTTCCGAAAAAGGCCATATCTCGAAAGTGGTAGGATATATCAAAATAATTTTTTTTTTAAAGATTACGGAAAAATGAAACCATTTAATGTCTTTTCAATGCGAAACGAAATTCATACAATTAAATGTTCCTTTTCGAGATCGAAGATGTGTGATTTTCAAAAATGACAAAATCCATTTACACCTGTGCTCATACAATTAAGACACGTCGGCCGTAATTCATAAATATATGCTTTGAAGAAATTTAGAGTAGTTTCTTTTAAACATTTAACTTTAATATTAGTTTTTCCATAAATAATACGCATGATGTAAGCATTTTTTTCTAAAATTGTTTTATTTTTCCAGAAAATGATTTAGTTTTAGTTTATATCGTCATCATTGAAAGCAACATATAATTAGGACATCTGAAAAGAATTTAAAATATTACACATATGTTTTTTATAATTTGTGTTTTATTTTTACCAAATGTCTCAACGATATTTATATTTGGCGAATAACCCTTTTTGGCGAATAACTGCTGCAAATCTATTGCTCATGGAGCATACTAAAGTCCGACATTGGAGTTACCTTGCACCATTCCTGTTGAATAATATCCCACAGATCAGCCCTATTTTTGGGTTTTCGAGCTGAAACCTTTCTTTTAATTATAGCCCAAAGGTTCTCTATCGGGCTTACATCCGGGCTTTGGGCTGGCCATTCCAAGACTTGGATACGATTAGACTCGAGCCAATATGTAATTTTTCGGGAGCAATGTTTAGGGTCGTTGTCTTGCTGGAAGATCCAAGCGAAGTGGCAAGAAGTGGCAAATTTTCAACGTAGTCTCCGTCCAAATGCTCCGCCAAAATACCCTTATACATTTCTCCTGTCATTTTTCCATTTATTTGTTGTATTGGGCCAATGCCAGATGAAGTGAAATAACCCCTAACCATTACGGAAGAGCCACCATGCTTGACCGTCTTTTTGATGTATCTTAGGTCCAATTCTTTCAACGGAGGACGCCTTCGTTTCCGAAGACATTAAATTTAGATTCGTCGATCCATACAATAACATCCCAAAAATTTTGCTCTTTACCCAAATGTTTCTTTGGGAATAAGAGTCTCCTTCGCAAATTTTTTATTGATGTGCTTGGTTTGCTCCATACAACTCGCCCATTTAACGCATTTTCTTTTAACCTCCGTAGAACTGTTTGTGAGGATATTTTAACATTATAATCTGCTTCCATCCGAGCCCTTAATTCGCTGGAGGTTAAAAAAGGGTTAGATTTGCTCAACCTAATCAATTTGCGATCATCAGTTGTTGTTGTTTTTCGGGGCATATTACGTGGCAAATCATTAAAAGTTTGATGTTTTTCAAAATATTCTAAGGCATTATAAACCCTGGTTCGCGAGACACTCAAATTTTTAGCTACTTCGGCAACGTTTCCAGAGTTTTGGAAGGAGTTCCAAATCAGTTTCTTCTCATAAGGTGTCGAGCTCTTTTTTTTTCCCCATTCGGCCAAATCAAATTTTAATATTACTAAAATTAATACAATTATCATTTTATGTACACTCCAATGAAGAAAAAATAGAAAGGTCTATTATTTACCGTTATTAAATCAAATATCTTAATTATGTGAGCACTTAGAAGTTAATTGCTTCGCAATAAAAAATGCACTGCCGATGAATAACGACAAATTCCTTTAAAATTTTTTATTTACCTAAAACAGATATAACGGAAAAGTTTATCATCACAAAGCGAAAGCAAAAAACAAAAGCAGAGAAATATTATAACAAGTATTGGTCAGTTTGCCTCTGACCAATTCTTATATGGTCAGTTTGTCTCTAGTATCCTCTATTTATCAGGTGTTCATTATGACAAAAGAATGTTGCCATATATGCAAAATTTTTATTAACACCAAGAACCCAGATTAGCCGATTGGGTATTTAAATACCCAATGCAGATCTCAAATACGGTGACAGTTACAAACCTGAAATTTTGCAAAGCAACTTCTATGGCCTATATAAGCTTCCTGATAAATTTTGAAAAAAGTCGTGCGGTGGAATCTATGAGCAGTCCTTAATGGGTTAAGGTCTTAAGAATACGTATACAAAATTTTAGAAAAAATATCAAATAGAAAAAAAGTTATGACATATATAATATTCGTATGTCGTGTGATGTTCAAGAACCCTTTAAATCTTTAATCGCGTTTTTCTCGAAACAAGGTTTTTCGAAACGGCTTCTAAGATATCTGGATTTCTACTTAGTCAATTTCGGTGAACCTTGATTCATTATGATCCTTATATAATTGTGATTCATTGTGAAGACTCTGTGAAGCACTAGACCTATAAAAAGCCAAAAAACTTTCATATTTTTTTTTGTATGGATGAAAGTTTCGGCAAAAAAAGGGGGTTTTTATACATTCAACGCATGCCATTTCTTTATTTTATTTTTTTTTTATTTGCGTAGGTTGAGTGCTCATTGAGTGCACCGTTCTCGAGTTATGGCTCAATACGTCAACTTTTTGGCCAAAAAATTCGTTTTTTTCAAATTTTGAGCGACGAGCGGCATGTGTTACCGTCGTTTAATCGGGCTCAAATTTTGGCTATCCCAATATCTGGAAAGGGGATTCGTTTTGTGGGGTTAAGACGAACAAGATTCCGACTTTTTTTTTGCCCCATATAAGTTGTGGTCACTCTAGTGCTCAACTACAACCCTTAACTTTAGAATGCACTTTGAGTTTTTACTTTCAGACGCTTTGTAAATGCTGGAGAAGAAAATTGCAACAAATTTTTTAAACACGCTAACTTCAACGCCTTGTAGAAAATTAACAACAACTATAAAGACAAAAATATTTTTTTTATTTCCTCATGAATAATTCAATTCATGATTTTACATAATTTTCATTATGTAAAATATTTGAATCATTCAAATTAATAATAGTAGGTAAAAAAAATTAATAAAAAAGGTGTTTTTTATAGCTATACACTGTAATAGTACCTTAATAATCTATTTTAAAAAACTTAGTTGAATTAGACCCACAAAAGTTTTTAAAGCATGAAGTTCAGTCCTTTCAAAATTTACTATTGCTATTTCCTATTTAGTTTCTAAGGATGATTAACAAAGTATTGATAATGAATTCCCAGAATTAAAAAAATTAAACTTTTAAAGATTTTTTGATGAAAATGTCGAAATAAAAATAGAATATTTTTGGAGAAAAATACATGAAATTAAAATTTCTCATATGAGAGTGTTTAAAGAATTTTCTCAAAAATAAATATCAATAAGACAAAGCTAAGAAATACATTAGAAGCAGACACACTGGCAGGAATTTTACTTAAGATTTTCTTAAGACAGGTCGGTGATCTAGAATTTTTATGAAATTGATTTTTTTTTTAATATTTCAAAAGTATTGTACAGTCTGAAATTTGAATATGCTATTCACAACATCAGTGGCTAAAACTAGAATCAAAGCTTTATTTCGAAAACATCATATATTTAACGCTTAATAACCGGTAAAATGCCAGCTGTTTAAAGAACCTAAACCTAAATTTCGCGTCACTCTGTCAATCTTCAATGTTTTCTTTTTTTTCTAGTTCCAGTCATAACTGCACTCATAGTGATTAATAATGTTCTTGGTTTTAATTTTCCAGATAAATAGAAGAGTCAAAATCTACAACACCGCTCAAGCATCCTTTCTTTGAGGGTCTCATTGAGCGCCATTTTGAACATGAACAACAATTTTTTAAATTAAAAAAATTATTTTTTTTTATGAATGAATGTTACAATATACCTTAAAGTTTAAATATCGTTGTTCGTTAACTTAACCTTAAAAAAAAATCCTAAAAATACTTTTAATTTTAAAATACTTTTTTAATACTTAATTAATTTAAAAATACTTTTAATTTAATAATTTCTGCAGTAGTTTAAATTCAAAAATATATGATTAGGTTCTAAGATTCTTATTTTTTTTATGTTCCTTAAAAGCATATAGGTACTTGTTTTGTAACGAAATTTTAATACTTAACACAATACAAATACACTTGTCAAAAACAATATATTATGAAATTTTATGTTTTTAAACATTTTTTTTATATAAGTAATAAAAAACTTTTTTAAAAAAAATTGAAAATGATGTATATTTGTTAAAATTACGTATTTTAATAAATGAACCTTGAAACAATAAAGAAAAGCAAAGAAACAATATAACCAAACAGTTACTACTAGTTAGTTAGTTGTTGGTTAATGAAGTTGTTTTTAGATTTGCTTCAAGCTGTTTCAGTGTTTTTTTTGGTCGGGCTCTGCCATTTGATTAAAGTTTTCTATATAACCTTGTTATTTATTTAAAATGAACATAATAAATAACAAGGTCATATAGAAAGCTTTAACTTAAAAAATATTTTGAAGTTTCTCAATTGATAAAAACTAAAATTCGTGTAAATTTTCTCAAAACTTATAAATTAAATTGAAATTTTCCGATTATCTAATCAAAAACTCTTAAGATCAGTACACATGAAAGTTTGATGATGAATATCTTTTGAACGCTTAATTTAATCGCCAAAACATATGGTACCATTTTTATAGAGCACTCAATTTCCTACAAAAATTTGAGTTATAAAATTCATAAACAAAAATGGAATATATCTTAAAATAATCAAACTTAAATCTTCAATATCATTCAAATGGTGAGGTTTACGGAAAAAATATCAGAAACCTTTTTTGTAGAGCATTAAATTTCCTACAAAATTCTTGGAAAAAATTTTTGTGCACAACGAATTAATGATGAGGTTTGAATTTTTTTCTATTGGACTAAGAAAAAAAACTGCGATGCGGAGCATCTTCCTATTAAAGTTAAGAGCTCATATTTGGTAAGAATTTTTTTCAGATGTCTAGCAACCCATTTTTCCGTGTCACATTAAAAAAAATAATTGATTTTGTTGACCCACCTTAATACATATAGTATATCATCGTTGGTCGGGCAATACCGCGTATAAGTACATGAACACGTACGACGATATACTCTTTGGTACAGGAAAAATAAATAATTCATATTTTTCCGAAATATATATTTCCATTTATTAAACATAACTTAAGTGCAACCAACCAAGTTAAGGTTATGTTAAAAAGCTTGCCTCAATTGAAACACACTTGGGCCAATAAGGCCCATTGTGGTACCACAGCAACGCCGTAGGTAGGTATTTCATAAGGGGGAAGAGTGGTTTACTCAAGCAAGAAATTTTTTTTTTTTCATTTCCATAGGGATTTCTGAAGGCCTTAGATCTTTCAAAATTTCTTTACCGATTTCAAGAGTCGAAGTGAAAAGAGTAAATTAAATTTTATTTATTTTGATTCTTAACATACAAAATTGGTTCAATAGCTTCAGTTTTGAGTAGGATGACAAGTATTTATTTAAGTAAAGCAACGAAAACAGATATTTAAAAAAGATACACATATTAATACATAGTTGTAGAAACGAAGCCAATTGTGCAGAGCGCGAAGCCAATTTGTAGATAACAGTTTCCTTGATAACAAAAATAAGTATTAAATAAGTATATAAGTATATAATAAGTATATTTAATAAGTATATAAGTATTTTATATCGCTAAGGCAGTAAGTCGTTTCGTTCCAGTAGCATTTCGGGGTCTATTTTTCAAACACTTTAGTGTGCAAAATTAACGTTTACTGGAAGCTGTACTACAGGGCAAAGTAACAATAATTTCCAGAATTTTGTAAAATTGCGGAAACATCCATTTCTTACAGCTACATTTGTCGCCGCAAAATAATTAAAGTGTTTCAAGAGTTGTTCTGGAACCCTTATTTCTATTGTGGTCCATTTAGATTTCTTAACTCAATTTTGCTTCCAAACTATTCTATATCTATTTATTTTGTATACAAGACCCTGTTTCATACTGCTATAAGGGAGCAGTATGAAACAGAGACCGTACCAAGTATGCATTTTATAATAAAAAGCAAGCATTTTTTAAAAATAATTATAATAGCAACAGATGATTGTGTTGTTTTTACTTTTGTGCTCTTTACATGTAATGCGGAGGAATATTAGTTATTTATCACTATTGAAGCTTGGTTTAAAAAAATGAGTGCGGCATTTTCAGAAATAACGAAAATATGAATATGGATCTATTCGGAAATGCATACTGCATTTTCAATATGCGCACAACTGGCATTTTTCAAGCATCCAAATTGCAGCGTGAGTTTTTTGATGCGAATGATAAGTGACGCTTGATAGCAAAATTACATTTTAGAATGTTTGACGTTTGCAGTGCTGCAAAATTGGCCTTTTTCGAACATATTGCTTGTGCTACAAAAGCAGTTTTCACATCATGATGCATTTTCGAACTATGCCACTTAAGTAAGCATGGAGCGTGCATTCTCTGCCTAAAAATTAGTCATGGGGCATCAGAAATACAACTTAAGTTAGGAAAATTTTTACTCCATCTTAATGGTTAAATTAAAAAACAAAAATGAAAAATTACTGATTTTTTTTTTTTTGAATAAAATATATTGGTTAATAAAATTTTGCTTTTTATTTTTTACTTAAAAAAATAAAAAGTAGAAATAGCTATTATTCATTGCTCAAAATTTTAATAGTGTACATTTTATAAATCAATAGAAAATCATGTTCTACAGTGTGAGAAGTTTCTAATGGTACCTTTGAAACGGCGGTGCGACAATTTTTTCACAATGATTTTTTGGTTTAAAAATTCGATGTAAAATTAGTAAATATGTAACCAGTACATGCTTACTTTACCCAGTACATATAGCTCTCGTGGCGATCCCATACAAGATGCAATACAAATATTTTACATAGATGTCTCTGTACTGACTACATAACTTGTTTCCTTGGTGTAATACCTTAACTAAGGTACCAAATAAACGAAATAAAGAAAAGAAAAGAAATAAAAATAAAGTTTAAAAATAAGATAAAATTAATTGCTTTTGGATTTTAAGACAACGGCAAAATGATTCAGGTTAAGGAAAGTTTGTATGCACTTCAGTTAAGCAAGTTATTTTAACTTTTAGGAATTAGTTCCAATCTAGCAACTGAGCAGCTTTTCTTTAAGGTTTTTCCTTAAAATTTTGCATGTCTTTTTTTGCTTTAAAATTATATTTACAACCTAAAAATATATTTTCAATGCTTTAAGCTCAATAGAAAGTCTAAGAAGTCTATAGAAAGTCAGTGAATTTATGAACCTCGAAAGTACTGAAAGCAGGAACGAAAACTGTAATCGCTTTGTTCTCAAAACATACTGTAGGTACTACCATGGGAAGTGTTCAAGGGAGATACATGGCCTGACGCCACCAGATCGTTTGTTCCCCAGGTCCACTCGGGCAGCTGTCCAAGCCCACCCCTTAACCATTGCCCCGATGTCCAACAGAACTTTGCGTTGAACACTGTCCCAGTGGTGATAATTCGTTTTAAGTCACACGGTAAAGTTGTAGAATAGTCTCCCGAGCAAGCGTGTTTCCCGGCAGTTTTGAGCTGTGCAAATTTAAAACAAATGTTTACCAATACTTCTACATCTATCAACCCTCCAACTAACTATGACTCATCTTCCGAACCAACACAATTCTTTTACATTTATACGGGGAATTCCCTGAGCGTTGGTTCAGGTAAAAAAAAACACTTTTTCCCGCGCTGTTGAATATAACTTAAAAATTAAGTAAGATATCATCTTGAAATCCTGCACACATTTTCTTTAAAGAATTTGCCTTTGAATATGCCTAACAGTTTGCATAAATTATTACTAGAAATGTTGTTTTTAACAATTTGTTTATAAAAAAAAAAGTGTAATTTTTTTCTATCTATGTTAAAAATTTTTTTTTGGTTAAATATAACTTATTTGAACGAAATACTTTTAATTGGTTGATTTCACATATAGACAGCATTTTTGCGTAACGATACCGATATTTCTTGTTCGATTTAGTATTTTTTCTAGGTAATAAAAATTACTAAGACTTTTGTTTTAGTCCAAGTTGGAGCAGATTTTTTTTAGAGGGATTTTTCGATTTTTTTAAGTTTTCACAAATACGTCCTCATTTATGATCCTATAACTCCAAAAGTATTTATTTATATTACAAATTTTATATAAATTTACAGAAAAAACATTTATATCTTTCATTGTAGAAATTTTTGTAGAAAAGAGTTTGAATATACTCAAAATGATCTCCCATACAGGCCAAATTTGAGATTTCGAATAGCTTTGGAATTATAAGTCGCACATCCTCGGTGTTTGGTATTCGATCACAATTTACATGTGCCGTTTCATTGATAAGAATTTATGGGCGTAAGACAAGTGGCATGGTCCCTCTCACACAACCCAAATTTATGATATCCAATAGTTTTGCAATTATAGGCCACACAGCCTCGGAATTCGGTATTTGACTACAATTTTTACGTGCCGTTTCACTAATAACATTTTATGGGCATTGTGTAAGGGGCGTGGCACGTCCCACATTCTCCAAATTTTTGATATCGAATAACTTTGGAGTTATAAGTCGCACAGCCTCGGATTTCAGTATTCGAACTAAATTTACACACGTAGTTTCACTTATAAGATTTTATGGCGTTGGAAAAAGGGGCGCACAGTAGAATGCTTTCATACGACATGCGGCCATTGACAGTAAATGTTATTGAAAAGCAATGAAATTTGGTATATATGTATATTAGAGCAGTAAAACGAGAATTTGTAAAAAGTGTTGAAATCGGTCAACGGACTCACCCCCTCCCATACGAATTTTATTCTAAAAGTGTCAAAATTCCGGGAAAAGCATTCGTAAAAGAATATAATTTCACGCACACAACATCTATAACAGCAGTATATTATTGAGAAAAATTTTTAAATTTGTCAAAAAACACATATATCTACCATACAAAATTATGTTTCTAAACACGAAAAATCTATTAAATGTTACAAAAGAAATAAGTATGGATTTGGAATTTGTGTTAAAATATTTGTGCCTGTATACATGTGAACAATAACTGAGAATTGTACATCTTCAATAAAAATCTGAAAAAGAGTATAAACATTAGCATTTATTTATGAAAAATGTTAAAAAATAAATTCATAATACTATATACGGCTATTGTTAATCGCTATCGCTCAATACATTAGAATTTAAAGTTCTCTTGTAGCACTTCGTCATTATAATCATAATTTGCTATATCAATATCCTTACCATGCTTAAGCTTTAGATTACTACTGCAATAAATTCGGAGCTCAGATGATATAAGAAGCATAACCATCAGATCATAATAACATTGTTCTCTTGAAACTTTTCTTGTGCGGCTCAAACGATACTTTCGTAAGTCTTTGTGCTTTGCTTCCAAAGCCTCCTCAGAAAAAATTCCGATTGGCAGGGTGAAGTTTTTAATTATTGTGCATCCGTGCACAAGAATTTTATTGACTGTTGGTGACATTCGGTACCAGGAATGATCGTACAATAAAATTTCACTTATTTCCGCTAGTAAATTTTTTAAAATAGAATATAATTACCTTTTGCCCAATTGCAATCACTCTTAAAACATTCTACAAATTTTTTAATATATTCAAATCTAAGTTCGTTATCTCAACCGTTACAATAAACTTTTTAAAAAAACTCCTAGCTGTGTTGCCAACATTCGAGCTGCCATATCCCTGTTTTCCCCTATCTGCAATTAACCGCAACTTATTTTTGAATTCCAATTGGATCCTTATTTTATTTCCATCCACAATTGACTTATCTTCCTGACTATAAACTCGCCAATGACATAAAGGGATTCTGTAGGCAATGTGGTTCAAAAATTCGAAACATTTACTCCAAGCATGAAGCGGAGATATTCCATACTTCAAGACTCCTTCTTTTACAGGCTTTTCAAGAACAGCAGGTGAACTCCTTTCTGTAGGGGTTGCACCACAAATATAACAATTTGAAGAGCTTATTTTTTCCAATACATTGAGAATAGCGCCATCCATCATGATCAAATGCATTTTGAATTCAACGCTTATAGGTTTTTCTTTAATAATGGCTGTAAATGTTGTTAAATTTTCGATTTGATTTTTCATTTGTATCTCTTCAGCTTCAACAAGTTGTCTATTTGCATGCATGAACGAAAATTTAATTGGTCGGCAGAATAACGTAGATGAAGGTACTTTATTAACATAATCTGCTATTCGCAATCTTTTCATGCACTTGCTGAATATTAGCTATTAACCAAACCTCAAACAGTTAAATAATTTTTATTTGAGCAGCCACTACAAAATTTCAAACAACTATGTATTTTTTCATATATATAAATTTCAAATTTAATTTGCGTACTTTTTGCACTGATTTCACGTTAATGTATTTATATTAAAAGCAAATCACTTCAATTAAATTTAAAGTTTTCATTTAACTCAGATTTCCTTTCGTTATTTTTTTTAGTTCATTATTGTTAAAGTAAATGAATAATTAATCTTATATATTAATAGGCAAACATAAAATATTTTCGAACACTTTTTGATATTTCAGTTTGAAAAAATTTTTCAAGCAGCAACGTGTGCTTTTCTTGTCATCGGAAATTAATATAAAATATTTTTCATTGAAAATTTCAAAAATTAAAAAAAATCCAATTTTCTTCTTTAAAAACGATTAAACTATAAAACTGTGGAATATTCATTCATATACCATCTTTTTATAAGCTCAGTGCATTGAAAGTGCATCACAAAAAGTGCATCTAGTGCATATTTTGATAAAAAACAGTAAAATAGTGTTAAAGTTATATTGAATTAGGTTGTAAAAAACAGTTCTGCGCGACTTTAAACAGCTCCTGTGTGAGTAAAAAACCAAGACAAAATGAAAGATCCTCCGGATCTTCCTCTCCTTCAATGGGACAAAGCTAAAATGGCGAGTTTTCAAAATCCTGGCCCACACTACCTTGTAATGACTCGCACAAATAGTTCGGACAATCTCTCAAATGTCTCATCGTTTCTTATTAAAAAAGCCATCGATGCAACATGCGGTGGTGAGGTCGAACAGTGTAAGAAAACAAGAAGTGGTCAAATTTTAATAAAAACGAAAAATAATTTACAAGCTAACAAACTAACTACGCTGACAGCGTTATCGAATACAATATCTGTCGAAATAACTGAGCATAAAATGCTAAATTATTCCAAAGGCGTTTTTTACTGCAACGAACTAAGAGGCATACCAGAAGAACTATTCTTTTGGAACTAAGAAATCAAAATGTATGTGAGATTAAAAAAATTTAAAAAAAAACAAACGACAAGCTAGTTGAAACAGGTCTTGTTATAGTAACATTTGCTACAGCAATTTTACCACTTCAGATTAAAATCGGTTATGAAATTGTTAACATTCGGCCATATATTCCTCAACCACTACGATGCAATAAATGCTTTCGTTATGGTCATACATCAAAATTCTGCAAAAACGATAAAATCTGCTATAAATGTGCAAACATTTATCATCTCAATGATGAAGCTGATGAAAAATGTAATAATCATGACAGTTGTATCAATTGCAATACGAACAATATCAAACCCAATAACCATCCCGCTACTGATAAAAAGTGCCCTATATTTGTGAAACAGCAAGAAATTCAAGCAATAAAAACCACCCAAAAAGTTGATCACAGAGCAGCCACAGTCATATACAACGAACGTCACCAACATGAAACATCGTTTTCCTCAATTCTACGTAATCAGCAACTCCAAAATAAACAACAAACAAATCAAGCAATACATCCAACTCAACTTCCAGAAAAATTATCTAATTCACCACATATTGCAGCAACACCTGTCAACCGCACTTTAACCAGCTATTCCGATTTACCAAGTGATTCTGAATCAGAATCCCAACCAAAGCCTTCTACATCTGCAAATGCTGCTAAACAAAGCAGCAAAATTTACCCAAAAAATATTTCCAAACGGCTACAATCACAACTGAAGAAAATAAAAAATACGAAAAATAACAGTAAACATCCAGTCAAGGTCATCAACATGGAAGGAATCGACGATCAACTTATGTATGAATAAAATAAGAATTGCTTTTATTTTTACTTACACTATAAAAAATTAACTTACATTTTAAAATAGTATTTATTAGTAACTCTTACTTAAATCTAACACTCCAATACAATTTTTGTACAGATTAACAAATTTATTCTTATAAATAGTAATGACAATTAAAATAGTGCAATGGAATATTAGAGGATACTCTAACAATTACAATAACCTACTGTTACTAATAAAGCAACTAAATCCTAAAGTGATAGCATTGCAGGAAATACATATAAGATCCAAAGATCTCGTACCAATCCCGATTAATTACTCTCTCTATACTCTCAACACAACAAATTCTTACGGAGGCGTAGCCCTTCTAATACACAATTCAATTCAGCACACCACCATTTCACTCAGCAACGACTTTGATGCCGTAGCTGCAGAAATACACTCAACAAGAAAAATTACAATTATATCTACATATATCTCACCTTCCAGCAACTTCAATAAAAAAAACCTAGAGAATGTCTTACGCAATTTGAACAAACAATACTTGGTAGCAGGTGATTTTAGTTCGTGGCATAGCATGTGGGGCTCTCCTGTAAATAACCGCAAAGGCAATACTTTAGCAAAGTTTATTAATCAATCCAACTATGTTATTTTAAATGATGGATCTCCAACACATTTCACGACACTTAATACATTTACACACATTGACATAACTTTTTCCTCACCTGACATTTCCATGGCATCTGATTGGTCTATTCAAAACGATTTACATGGAAGTGACCATTTTCCAATACTTATATCTATTTTTCAAACACAAACATCAAAAGCTAAATTAATGAAACACCGGTTTAATGTAAAATTAGCCAACTGACCTCTTTTTGAAAAGAATTCCTTTACTTTTAATCAAAACAGACCGTTATCCTCTAATATTAATAAAGAAACTGCAACAATTAGGAAAATAATTATACAAAGCGCGCATTCTTCGATCCCTCAATCTGGTTCAATGAAACATGCCCTTACAGTCCCATGGTGGAATGAAAAACTTAGAAAGCTCAGAGAAGAAAAAAACAAATGTTGGCAAGCCCTAAAACGAAACATTAACCAACAAAATATAATAAACTACAAAAAACGAATGCCTTATATAAAAGAGAAATTAAAGAATCCAAAATATCATCCATTAACAAATTTACTTCGGAAATTAATCCATCCTCATCAATCGAAAAAATTTGGACCAACATAAGACGCTTTACGGGATACAAATCGACCCATGGTATACATTGTATAAATAACCCTAGCAAAAATAACTTAGCAATATGTGATCCGAAAGCCATAGCCGATGCATTCTGCTCTTATTGGTCGAATGAATCGTCAAACTCTAACTTTCCACATGGTTTTGTTATTCATAAACAGAGAGTCACAAACATTACATTTAATTCCACTGCAAATAAACTAGCCTTGGCAATCGAAAGTGATATCAGCCCTATTGAATTTCAAAAAGCTTTAAATAGCCTAAAAGGGTATACTCCTGGACAGGATCGAATATCTTACTCCATGATCCGTAATGTTTCGGTACCTATGACTGCTAGATTACTGAATCTATGCAATAACATTTTTAATTCTTACATTCCTCAATCTTTTAAAACCTCAGTTGTTGTTCCCATATTGAAGCCTAAATCCGATAAGACTATATTAAAATCATACAGGCCAATATCCTTAAATTCCTGTTGTGCCAAACTAATGGACAAAATTATAGCTAATAGGTTATGGTGGTTGACAAACCAAACTCATTGACAGTAACCAAATAGGCTTTAAGAGAAGGAAGTCAACAACGGATGCTCTTTTATATTTAGACCACCTAATTCCAAATTCGTTATCTAAAAATAAACACATATCAGTTATATCATTAGACTTCGCCAAAGCTTTTGATAAAATTGGCCTACACTCTGTTATTGACCAACTACATGAATGGCAAGTAGGTCCAAAAATTAAAAACTATGTTCTGAACTTTATGAGAAATCGAAAAATAGTAGTTCGAGTTGGCAAATTTTATTCAAATACTAAAGATTTATTTAACGGAATACCACAGGGCTCACCTCTTTCAGTCATTTTATTTTTAACAGCATACAACAAGCTATGTGGTACTATTAGAATAAACAAAGAAATAAAATTTTGTGCTTATGCAGATGATTTTCAACTTATTGTAGAACAGAAAAAAGAGAAAAATGTAAATATTAATTTGGACTCATTATTTGAAAATATTCAAGAATGGTGCAAATACTCAGGAGCAGTTTTATCTATAGAAAAATCTAAACATTTACATATTTGTCGTAAACATAATTGTTCCAGCGTAATCAGCAGTCACAACGTTCTAATTGAATCAGTTAATAAATTAAGAATTCTGGGAATAATATTTAACAAAAAATTTAATTGGAACTCTCATATTCTTCTCATTTCTCCCAAAACACAACTAAATAAACTGAACACGTTACTTAACTCTGCTTTGAGAACAGCCATAGGTGCATATCGTACAACACCAATTAGCAATATCCTTTTCGAGACTGGCATACAACCCATAAAAGCAAGAAGTAAGTTCTTGACGAACAAACTTTTCAAAACATTACTCTATAGTAACAACACTCCTTTAAACAACATATTAAAAAAACACAGACTCATACATAAAAATAGAAAGTTCCCCTCTATAATTTCAAAAATAATTTATTCATGTAAAAGGCGTAATTTGCCTTATCTTCCGATGAAACATGTAAAATACAAATCACCACCATGGCAAAATCAGTACCAAATAATAAACTTTGACCTTTGTAAATTCAATAAAAATACTACTCCACACGAAACATTTAGGCAAGCTTTTAATCAACTTAAATACGAACTAAGTAATCGAATATTTTTATACACTGATGGTTCTAAGACAAACAATAATACTGGATACAGTGTCACAACAGAAAACTCAATTCTTACTATTTCAAATTGCCCGAACTTTACCACTGTCTTCACTGCAGAAATTATTGCTATTGCTTCAGCAATAGATCTGATTAAATCTAGACGAGGAAAATTTGCTATATGTTCAGATTCTCTATCTTCCCTTCAAGCCATTGATAATCTAAATAACCATGAGCATTACCCATTAAATAATTCTAGTTTGGATTCCAGGCCATACCAACATAATTGGTAATGAATACGCTGATAAGTCAGCTAAACTTGCTACAAAATCACCTGTTTTAACAACTACCAATAATAACTTCAAGGACATTGTACAATATCTTAAACAAAAGTTTACTCGAAACAATCACTTCTTCTATGGAATACCACCTCTTCGTGGTATAGAACACATAACACAAACAAATTGAACATAAATTCATTTTTAAAATTCGACCACTATCCCAACTTAACCCGCCTAGATATAACAAAATTTGAAAGATTACGTCTTGGTCACTGCAGACTAACACATGAACACATACTTAATAAAACTGTTCCTCCTAACTGTCCATTTTGCAGAACCAACACACCTGTATCTATTCAACATATATTTTCTAATTGCTTGACATTGAGTGTACAAAGAAAACAAATATTCAAGAACAATGATCCTCTCCATTGTATACATAATCCAACTACTCAATATATTGAAAATGTAATTTCTTTTTTAAAAACTACAAACTTGTACCATAACATCTGATATTGAGTAAAAATTCTAATATGACGTTAATTTAAATAAAAAAAAAAATTTTTAGAAAAAAAAGAACAATGAAAATTTAATTATACAATTTTTTCTTTTTGAAACCAATGAACTTGTATCAAAACATCTGACATCTGGCATTTAAAAAAAAAATAATAATATTGTAAAATGGTTTTTTTTTTAGTATTAAATATATTTAACTTTTTATACAATACACAATTCTTAGTTTAAGTTAATGATTTAAAGTTGTTATTACTCTATCTATCTGATTAATTGACTAATTTAAAAAATAAGCTGAAGGCCGTTGCAGCCATTGCTCTTAATAACTTAATTTAAGATTTTAATTTTAAATTATGTTCTCATAAATAAATAAAATAAAAAACTTTTTGATATTTATTTAGAATGAAACGTATATCTTTCGAAAGGTACTGCGCCATAGATGTGCCAAATCATGTTAGGTTTTGAATTTATGACCTCTGACCCGAAATATTAACGTTGAACGTTTACATTATTTTTAGTAAGGAATCTCAGGGCTAAGTAGAGGTAGAATAGTGAACAAGGTATCAGATGAAAGGTCTGGACGCAGAGACTTGCACAACATGATTGGATTTAAGATTGGTGACCTTAGACCCAAAATATGCGTGTAAAAATAACATCTCTTTAATAAAAAGATGTAAGAGGAAATTTTAGACATTGATAAGATGTGCAAAAAATAGCAAACATTCATCGAACTTTGACAATGTACAAATTTTGGAGCAAGAGGCAAACTACTGGAGACGATACTCTTTGGAAATGCTTCACATCATTAACGTTCCACAAAAAAAGAGACTCAACTACAAGACTGACACTGACAATTGCGCACATATATACAGAGAGTACATAGAGAAATTCACTTGACAAGCTGACGAGAAAACATGTAGACGTGTGTTTTGGTGCTAATTGTTTTTTAACTTATTCCGTTTTTTGAAAAATTCTAAAATTGTGAATTAATGTTTAATGTTTTCAATGTTAAATTTAACTCGTTTATTTTAAAAAAATATTTTGAAAAATTGTGAGTTTTTAAATGTAATTAGTGCATAAAATTGTTTTTTAGTTATTGTTAAAAATTTGTTACAATTCCTGATGATGCTAGCCGACGGCCAGCGAATTATTGAAAACGTTTATTTTTTAACCAAAAGATTGGACCTTGAGCCCGTAAAATAACATTTATTTTACATTAATTTTAAATTATTTTGTAAATGTTAATGAAATAACTGGTTTTTAATGTCTATAATATGAAACGTATATTTTATAGATGTAATGTCGTCGATATTTCTAGCAAATATATAACATCAATCAATAGTTGTCCTAATCGTGTTGTGCAAATATTTTTGTCGCTTATCATTCCCAAATTATATTTATCAAAACGGCATTGTTTAAGGCCTAGAATTTTTATGAAATTGATTTTTTTTACTACTACTTTTTTCGGTATTTTACTACTACATAATGATTTCCATGGTGTTGTAGAAAAAACAAAAACTATTCAGCCGAATCATCTGAAAATTAAATATGCTATTCATAACATCAGTGGCTATCGTCGGAACTAGAATCCAAATTTCATTTCAAAAATATCGTATATTTCACACTTATTAATTGGTAGAAAACAAGCTGCTTAAAGAATTTTATTTTAAAAAGCGCATCATTCTGTCAATTTTCATTATAATTTTTCTAGTGCCAGTCATAGCTGCATTCATAATGATTAATAATATTCATGGTTTTTTTTTAAATAAATAGAAAAGTTAAAATCTACAACACCGCCCATTGTACTTTTCCTTGGGAGCGTCTCATTGACCGCCATTTTGAACAAGATCAACAATTTTTTTAAATTAAAAAAATAATTTTTTATGATGAATGAGTGTGACAATATACCTTAAAGGTTTTAATATCGTTGTTCAATATTTTAACTTTTTAAAAAAATTCTAAATATACCTTAAATATTCGAGCGCTAGACCACCGGCCTTGCCTTAAGTGTCTATGAACATTCGTGTCTGAATTCGCAATTAAAATCTACACTTAAAACAATTGGCATCTTGTGATAATTTTTAACCCGTTCAATGGAACATTGCTACTTTTGTTGTTTAAATAGCTAGTATTGGGTTTCGGGCTATCCTACATTAGGACGGATTTGACAGGTCGGATGGACATGTAGGATGTGCGAAGCAAATACTGCGGCCTGTCCTACATGTGGGATGGAAATCAAAACTTTTGATTTTTTGTGGCGGTCCATCCTACAAGTAGTATGTGCGAACGCACGCTCATCCGACTTCATACATTTTCTCATTCTAAAAAAAAACGTCGTGGAGTGAACATACAAAGAAAAACGTAAACAGATTGCAAAGTTTAATATATAAAAATGGCAGGTGATTCGTATACTGTTTTTGAAAGGAGTTCATTATACTTTATAGAAGTAAATTTCATAACTTAAAAAACAGCAAGAAATTATTTCGCCATTGCACGATCCTATCTTTTTGAACGCTAAAAAATAATGAAGTCCATCAGTCCATCAGATCTGCTGCATCCATCATAGCTTCAAGCATTCACAATAGAATATGTAGGATAGCTAATCCACAATCCTTTTAATAAATTCCTGTCATCTACTGCAATATAGCTTCAGTTAATACCTAATATTGAATGAATGAATCACATCATGACACAACGGTTTTGGAGAAGCGGTTTGTAGAACTCTCGATAGAAATGGTGCGAAGTATGCTGTAGAAGCGAAAAGAAATCTTCCGTAAGAAATGCTTTGCGTTTCTGACAGCAAAAATGTAGCGAGATTTTCTTTTCGTTTTTTAGTACGCTGTTGAACCGAAAAATTGTTCAATGCAGCCAAGTTCGCAACCATGATTGGAGAGTTAAAATGTCAAAATTTCGCTGTTTTTTATTGTATATGTCGGTATATTTAATTGGCGTGGAAATTTGACATTCAACAATAATTTTCAACGAACACATTCAACAAACATGTAATGGTAAGTACGTGTTAGTGTTGAGTCTACACCAAAATTTTGCGTGTAGAATTAAATGCCTAAAACTTTTCGTTCCTACAGCATACTAAGCTTAACAAAGTAATTTTTTTAATATTATATCCCCTTGTTGTAATGGACGCAAGTAAAAAACAACAACAATTCTAAGAAAAAGGTGTATGGAAAAAAGTGCCGTCTTTGAGATATCACTCAAGCAAATCACAAAACGAGGCGTAAAAAGCTTCGCTTCAAAAATATAACTTTTTTCGCTGGCACATCGAAGATCCTGAAAGGATGAGAACGCTCCTCCTTGCACATGCATGCTTTCGAAATTTTTGAATGTTTGCCAAAAGGCGCGCTTAAAAATTTTGAATATTTTGGATGTGCCAAGATGATCAAAATCCTTTTTTTTTTATAACGCGAGCAGCTAAGTAATATAAAATTTGAGGTTCCCAAGAACCATGTACCTTGATAATAAGCATAATTACAACAAGATATGATACTAAAATCAAAATGGGCTAAATTGGTTCACTACTTCGTGTACCCCTCATATACCGTAAATGGTCAATGTGAAACTAATGTCGCCTTTTTAATGTTACAATGATAAAAATTGGCAAAGTGCTTTATGTTATGTATGCCAAGAATCCTGCCAAAAATAATTGATATTGGTTTGATTTTAAGCCTACTTTTATTTATTTATTTATTTATTTATAAACTATCGACAAAAATGTTTAACAGTCTATTTATTGCATCTTAAATTAGACTAAAACAATAGTTATAATGGAATTATTATAAGAATATAAAATTAAGGATTTATACAATACTCAATACAGTTTGCTTAAATGCCTCTCTATTTTGAGTGAAATCTATACGAGCACTTACACTGTTATAGACAGTGCACATGTTCAAAATCGGATCACTCCGGCCATAGTTAGTTCTATGGTGCGGAATGTAAAAAAAATCTCTTTGCCTAAAGTGTCTTTCCGGAGCATAAATATTTAGACGGGCGAGGATTGGCGCACAGTTAATATTATTCATTAAAAGATCTCGAACAAAAGTTATAAGAAAATATTTTCTTCTAGAACACATCGGGAGCTATACTCTGGCATAAAATTCCAATTTAGTTTTTTCACAACAAAACGAGCAAAACGTTTTTGGACTTTTTTCAATCTTGTATTATGCGACTCATAAAATGGGTCCCATATTACACACCCATACTCAAGTATTGATCTTATAACGGAAATGAAAAGAGTCTTTAAGGTATACGGGTCAGAAAACTCTCTAGTGTTGCGTCTAACGAATCCCATCATAGCATTAGCCCTGCTGATTATGTTGTCATAATGACCTGAAAATGACATCTTTTTATCACAGAGTACACCTAGATCAGATTTAGAATCTACTCTAATCAAGGCGTTGCATAAAATTGAGTAATCAAAAAACATTGGAGATCTTATCATATAAAATGACATTACGTTGCATTTTGACAAATTTAAATTCAGTTTATTTAGCATACACCATGAGTGCAGACTATTTAAATCACTTTGTAAACTCCATTGATCACTGAGAGAGCTTACAGATTTAAAAATCTTAACATCATCAGCATACATAAGGCATTCTGAGTACTGTATAAAATTAGGAAGATCATTCATGAAAAGAATAAATAACAACGGCCCAAGGTGGCTACCCTGTGGCACACCTGAATGGTTAATTATTGCTTTTGAGATCGTCTTTCCGATGCATACATTTTGGCTACGACCTAAAAGGTACTCACTACGCCAAGACAAGAGTGAAGAATGAAAACCCATTAGACTGAGCTTATTAATTAGAATAGAGTGCTGAACTCTATCAAATGCTTTAGCGAAATCTGTGAAAATAACGTCTATTTGTTTACCATTCTCCAATTCATTTTTTATTAAGTGAGTGAATAGAACCAGGTTTGTAGAGGTTGATTTTCCAGAGACAAAACCATGCTGGCTTTCAGATATCGAATTTTTAATGCCTTGATAGATCCGCTTTTTCACCAAGACTTCAAACAATTTGGGAATTGATGGTAACTTAGATATTGGTCTATAGTTTCCAATGTCTTGTCTTGATCCAGATTTATGAATAGGAACTATAATTGAAACCTTCCAAATATCCAAAAATATACCTTTCTCAAGGAACAAATTAAAAATTAGTGAAAGAGGCTGAGCAAGTGCAGCAGCACATTTTTTAAGGACGATTGGTGGGATATTATCGGGGCCAGCACCCTTATTAATATCGAGTGACAACAACTCGTTAAAAACATCTTCTACCGAAAGAACTAAACTGCCCAAATCAGTGATTCGCTCTCCATTATATAGCGATCGATCTTGATGTATAGGAACATTATCTTAAACAAAATTTGATTGGAAGTAGTCAGCAAATATATTACATGCATCCTCAATATTGTTCGATGTTTTATCTTTAAAATACATATTTTTAGGAAGACCCTTAGTATTTCTCTTTTTATTAAAAAATTTCCAGAAAGCTCTAGGATTGGATTTAATATCCGATTCCAACGCCCGGACATTACTTCTATAAAGGGAGATCTTCAGAGTTTCATACTGTTTACGAGCCACAAGATAGTTTTCACGAAAGGACATGTTCAATTTACTCTTTTTGTATAATTTATTCATACGGTTTTTTAGTTTGAAGAGATCTCTACTAAACCATTCTGGCTTGGTGTTCTTCTTAATTTTCCTTATAGGAACAAAAGTCACAAATGCTTCGTTAATAATATTAATGAAAAATTCATAATTAACTAAAAGATTTTCCCCAAAAACTGTACGCCAATCGACACTAGATAAGAAGTTAGACATGCCAACTTAGTCTGCCTTATTAAAAGCAAACACAAAAGTATCCTCTTCTAGAGCAGGTATACTTAAGGTTGCCGTATCCAACTGAATTAAAAGCGCCTTATGATGCAAGTTATTATGATGCGAGTTATTTGACAAAAGGAAATCAGCTCGTTACAATTAGCATTAAGATCACGATCAGAAAAAACTAAGTCCAAAATTTTATTTAAACTATTTTTAACCGAATTTAATTGACACAATCCCAACGAGAAGACGGAGTCTAAAAATTCTATTTCAACAATATTACTCATAGAGCTTGCAATCATACTCATAATTTCATTAGAGTATGACCAAAAAGTATTGCCCAAGTTGAAATCACCGAGAACTAATGGATAGTCATTGTCCTTAAGTCGTTCAACTACATTAAGTATATTAATAAAATGCTTAGTATAAATTTCACTATTGGAGCATGGTGGGATATAAGATACAAAAATATAGATACTTAAAAAGGATTGTGCAGCAACCACGTCGCCGGCAACCGGACAATCAACACGTACGCATATTTGCTCCACATCACCTGACAGATGTTGTAATGATATTTCTTGACATCTAAAATGTGCACGGATGGCAATTAATACACCACCTCCACGAGTTAAGGCAGTTGTTGAGCTGCGGTCGCGTCTAAATACTTCGAATTGGTCATCAAAAAGTTCAGACGTTATAATATTCTGATGCAACCAGGTCTCCGTTAGGGCAATGACATCATAAGAACAGTCAATCACATTTAGAGAAAATTCTGTTGATTTGCGAAGTCCACCAACATTATGATAGTATACTTCTGTTTTATGTGGACGCAGTGGTGCATAATTGTATGGGATCGTCGGCATTTAAAATTGCTGGTTCTGTACCGACGGATGCTTGACGTTTTTTGGAATGTTGTTAAATGGTTTTACTCGAACTCCAGCAGGCCAAAAATTCGAGTTAAAGACTGTGTGTGCGTGAATGGCAGGAATGCCTAATTTAAAACAAACACGATTAGCATTTAGAACCTCTCTTTTAGCTAGGCTATAGCATACGACTTCCGATGCAGCAATACTAGCCTTAGATACGACATAGTTCTGAATAGCTTCGTACGTTGTCGTAGGTCGAAAATTAGATAGATGAAACCATTTGCGCCGTCTTATGACATCAATATTTTCACCTTGGTAGTCATTAGTGCCAATTAAAGCATTAGTTTTTCTATTAAAACGTTGATTAGAATTCGTAAAATTATTTTCATAGTAATTTAGAATATTATCAGTTGGTAAAGCTGTATCTATAGCTTCAACATATGTCCCACTATTATGAGAGCGAACTGTATCACCAGTTGTTGCAGAGCCGTGGCCTTCAAAACGTTCATTGACATGAGTGTTTGTATGCAAATTATGTGCACCGGGTAGATTATTTACTTCTAATAACGAGAGAGCAGCTCTTACATCATTAGCAGCCATGAAACAAAGATATCCAGATAGCTTACTCCGTGCGCAAAAATTGAAATCTTCCGCGCACTACGTCACTCGAGCTTGTCAGCTGTAACACGTGGTGCATACATACAAAAGAAAATGTGAAAAAGCAAAAAGTAAACACAAGCAGCAAGCAGCAGAATTGCAAGCATTTAAGAAATATTGAATTCATTTAGTTTAATTTCTAATATTGTGCACTTATAGTACGTGTAAATTATAATTTTCACTTATCTTGCATGTAATTAAAATAAGTACTAAAGTTTTAGATGGTTTTGATGAGATCAACAACGATTTTAATTTGGGCCATAAAATGAATTCACAATTTTTTGTCAACAAACGAGAAGAACAACAAAATGAAAAAGAAGCAATCAAAGTGCTGTCAAACACATCAAGCAACGTAGCTATATTTTTTGTGTAGGACAACAAATGGGAGCAAATACCCCTATTACATATAAATTTCTATTCATTAATAGTACTGAAAAATATATTTGCTTAAATTTATTTAGAAAAATATTTATTATGTAATTTATTTAATGTCTGACGATTCCACCATTATTTGTGGCTTATTTGCCAATCTTTTTAAAGAATCATTCTGTTCAGATTCTTTTAATCCTGATTTAGCGTATTTTGATTATATGAACAACGCATCCAGAGTTTCTTTGGGGCATATATCTTTTACCTCAGAGGATATTTTTAAGTATATTGAATCAATCGATGAGGATTTTAGCGCTGGACCAGATGGAATTCCTGCCGCAGTGTTAAAACAATGCGGCTCCGTTTTGTGTCAGCCTCTCTCGTTACTTTTTAATAAATCAACTAATGAAAGTAATTTTCCTCTTTTTTGGAAAAAATCTTATATCAGTCCTATTTACAAAAAAGGTTGCAGGAACGACGTCACTAATTATAGGCCTATCGCTAAATTGTCTTCGATTCCTAAACTTTTTGAGCGAATAGTGTACGATCGAGTGAAAATTCACTGTGGGCAAGTCATGACAACTCGTCAGCATGGTTTTGTTACTGGCAGATCCACTGTGTCTAATCTCCTTGATTTCACTACATTCTGCTTAAAATCTATTGATTCTGGTAGCCAGGTCGATTGTATTTACACTGATTTTAGCAAAGCTTTTGATAAATTACCACATAATCGAATTTTATTTAAACTTAAATTAATGGGATTTCCACAATATTTTGTAAACTGGATCAAATCGTATTTGATGGAGCGATCTTATCAAATACGGTTCCGAGGCGTGTTGTCTTCTGAATTTGTTTTGCAGAATCGGGTGTTCCTCAAGGAAGCCACCTGGGTCCACTTCTGTTTATTTTGGCAATTAATGATGTTACCCACGTCATTAAACACTCTCATTTGCTTATTTATGCAGATGATATGAAAATATAGAGAACAATTGATTCTAATGACAATTCAGACCTGCTCCAGTCAGACTTGAACTTCTTTGAGGTTTGGTGTTCTAAAAATAACATGTTTTTAAATCCAGATAAATGCCAAACTATGACCTTTTCGCGTAAAAGGAACAATTTTATTTTTGATTACAAAATTAAAGATACTGCTTTAAGTCGTGTAACTACCGTCAAAGACCTTGGTATATGCATGGATTCTAAATTGTCGTTTAACATGCATATTGATAGAATTTGTAAAAAAGCGTCTTCTATGCTTGGTTTTATAAAACGGTGGGCCAAAGAGTTTGATAGCTTAATAACAACTTCAACTCTGTATTATTCAATCGTGCCTCCTCACTTGGAGTACGCAAGTCAAGTATGGTCCCCACATTACAATGTGTATGTTGATCGTATAGAAAGAATTCAAAAACGTTTTGTTCGGTTTGCTCTAAGAGGCTTGAGTGGAACTGACACATTTAACCTTCCTCCATATGAGGATCGTTTAAAATTACTAAAGATGCAATCTTTAAGTGAGAGAAGAAAATCTGCTGATATCGTATACTTACACCAACTCATAACTGGTGTATTCGACTCTCCAGAGCTTCTTTCTTTTATAAATTTTAACACTAACCGTAGAAGCAGCAGAAACTCTAACAACTTGATTTATTTACCATTTAGTAGAACAAATTATATGTTAACTGCTCCATTAAATCGCATGAGTACCTTTGTTAACAACTGTAACGTGTTTGATGTTAACTTGTCGAAAGGTCAACTCAAAAGTAGATTGAAAACTAATGTATGATTAGATCTATGTAAACGCATGGTTAGTTGTTATGTCTTGTGTTGTCCCTGAGCCCAACCCATATTATGGTGGGTAAATTTTTCTCCCTTTTGGTTTTTTATTGGACCACTTTTATCGATATCTTTGAGTTATTTCAATGATATTGGATTGGTTCTTAAAATGATCTATTGCGGAGAAAGTGTGAAAAAGCTGTAGAAGCTGAACTCTATTGTTATTGCATGTCAATAAACCAAGTTTCAATAAGAAAATGTCAATATTTTTCATCGCTTTAAATAAATTATCCCCTTTAAATATATTGTGACTACGTTTTTATTTAGCCACTTTGGCAAGCTCGAACTACGTCACAACAAAGATGGCGGACATGCGCAATACTTTATCTGGAGTTCTTTGTATCATGATTAGCAGCAATAACAGCAGTGGGTGCACCGGCAGAGGTGGAGGCAGCAACAACAACATCAACAGCAACAACTTCATTAGAAAGAGTATCAGCCGAGCCTGAGGCTGCATGAACAGCATTGTTAACAAAAACATTATCAGCAGAGAGCGCACCAGCAGAGGTGGGGGCAGCATCCACAAATTTGCCATCAACTGGGTTTTCAGAAGCAGCAACAACCGAGGCATATGAAGAGATTGACACGTTTGAGCTATTAAGCGGAGTTGATGCCTTATTAGCACGTGCGTCAGTTTGACCATTGTTAGCACAAGTCAAAGTTTGTTTCGCTGTCTTAATAGCGCGATTAATTGTCGGAGTTTTCCGAACATGTTTATTATTAGCACCATCTACAGCGGGAGAGCTGAGGGAAACACTACGCACAGATGTTTTAGGTAGACGAACCGTTTCGGCATTTTTTGATTTTGAGCGTGTGAGAATGCGATTTTCACCCGTCGCTTTAGGCACTTTGGCAGAATTCTCATCGACGTTTGCGACATTTGATTTCACTAATGATTCAAATAATTGTTTAAGTTCTTGAACAGACTTAAATGCATTTTCAAGTTTAATCAATATATCAGAATATGACTGATTATTACATTTTTCGCAATTAATATGCAGATTTTTAGCACAAAAACAACAATAGACAAGTTCAGAGTTCGTCGCGGGTACTGACATTGTGTAAAGTATAAGCTCACGAGAGCAAGGTGTTATGTATATTTAAAAATGTTTGCACGCAGTGCACTTTTGTATTTAAAATCAAGTATGATTTAAACTATCAAACATTTAGAATTTGTATTTAAATCATATAAAGTCAACATAATAAATATAGAGGTCATTTAGAAAAAACTTTAATCAAATGGTAGAGCTCGACCAAACGGAAACAGCAGAAAACAAAATCAGCAAAAATTCTAAAAACAACTTCAGTAAACATGCTTTGTTAGTGCAGACTTCCAGCAGGCTGTTGGACTACATATAATAACATAAGCATAGAAACTAAAGTAAAACAGAAATACAACAACAAATGTGACATTATGAAATTGAGGAAAAAATGAGAAATTGACGCTTCAAATATCATCGCCTCGATGGTGCAGTGCGTTAGCGCGCGCTTGCACGGGTATCACAAAGATTTCTGATGACGCTTTTAGCAGAGCAGAAATTGTACAATAAAATCAGGTAGTGATTTTTTCCTTTTCATATTGAAAAAACTTTGTTGTTGTTGTTGTTGTTTCTTTTGAAAAATTCGTTAGAACAATTAATTGTTCTAACTTTGACCTTAAGCTCAATAAACGATTTTAAACTATCAAACAACTAGAATTTGTATTTAAAATCAAGTATGATTTAAACTATCAAACATTTAGAATTTGTATTTAAATCATATAAAGTCAACATAATAAAAAAAAAATTTGAGATGTATTTTTTTTAATTTTAAAATATTTAGTTCGAAATATTGCAAAAATTTGCTGTTTTTGATACAATTTCAATAAATTTTCTTTATTATATCAGCGCAATTATAAAAACAATATTTTTATTTTTTGTTAAGTTTTATCCATTCATATTAAAAACAGTATAAACTATATCTCAATTCGACGAATGTATATTCGTTCATTGTAATCTGAGTACAAAAAACTTAATTTTGGAAACACTTGGTTCAAGTGCCACAGGAAAACTTATATTACTCCGAAAGTGCATCTATCAGTAGCAGTACTTTTTCCTTTCTTAAAGTTTTTAGTTTTTTCTATAAATTATTTAAAATTTACGGAGGTATTATTTATTATTTTTTATTTATCTTTTTAAAATTTGGAAAATTCATTTCATGCATGTTTTGAGTCTTCAAACCGACGAAAAGAAGGGTTCGCTTGAAGCGACTGAAACCGGCAACGTTGCACCAATTCAGAAATCGGAATGTATATATAATGTATGGGTATATAAACGTTACAGGTCGATTTGTCTGATTCAAGCAGTGCCAGTGGCGTAAAAAACAGGCCCGCGGAGCCCGCGTTGCGGGCGGGCGCAACTTAGCTAGGGGCGCTCTCAAGTACCTTGATGAAATTGATAACTAAAGTGGAGAACGACGCACAGTGTAAAATAAGCGGTCAGAAACCTAATATATCGACGTCTGAATTTTTCCAAATTTTTATAGCTTTCAATAGAAAATATCTTGGGTGAAAAAATCAAAATGAATTTTTTTAATAGTAGCAATCGTTTCGCTATGACAAGCCGTCGAAGTTGCATTTTTAAAAATACAATTTCTCTTGTTATTCTAATTATATTTTTTTTTTATATAAGTATCAAAATAAAGTTTAAAATTTCTTATATCTGGCATCATTACTTTTTTTGTTTACATTTTGAACATATGGTTTTAAGCTTATCATAAAAGTAAGCACTAAAAGTCGGATACAATTTCTAAATATTCAATTTTTAAAAGTGCTTAAAAAATAATTTTGTTATAAGTTATAATATAAGTTTTTCACGAAAACATCATTAAAACTGCGTTACACCAAAGCCTAAAAATTCTTGGTAATATGTACTTGCTAATGCGGAAGGTATACATTTTTTATGGTGACCTGTTTAGTTAAAATTGTAGATATATTTAATGTATGGCAGCTGATAATTTTTCAAAATTTTGACTTATTTACAAACACAAAAAAAACTCAATTTTTAAAATTTCCTTGCTGTAATCAAAAAAGCTTACAAATATTAACAAAAACGTTGTTAATTTGTGAGGGGGTGTATTTTCCAAGGCTAAGTTAATTTTTAATTTTAATTCTTAAGTATTTTGTAGTTATATAACTCATTAATGTGTTAACTTATTAATGTGTTATTGCTTGTTGTTAACTATTTTAATTTCAATTTTAATTACAATTTTAATATTTTTTAATTCTAATTGTTAATTTTAGTATTCTAATTTGCGACATGCAAAAGAACTCTTTTCTTATATGCTAATATACCTGCTCAATAAATACAAATACAAATACTAAAATATAATTAATCACAAAGAAATTTATGTGGAAAACTTCGTTGTTTTGAGGCAAGACTGAAGTTTCAGGCAAAAATGAGTTTCGTTTATATGGGAGGTGGGTGTGTCAGAGGCCGGGTTTGTATAACTTTTTCAAGATTTCTTAATTTTGTCATGAAAGATATTCATTCCAATTTTCATAGCTCTACGATAACTCCTTCTTTTTTTGGCCAAGAATGGGCCGTACATACGATTTCTCAGGGTGAAATAATCGACGTCAAAAAACCGACTATTTTGAGCAAAAGTCGTCTTTGTTTGGCAAAATTCGATTATGGTCGGAGTCGATTAGCCCGTTTGCTTTCATATTTTTAGCAAGTCAGCAACTGATGTTATTTTAATCACTCAGTTGGTCATATTTTGTGACGTAAGCAAACTCTTTAGTTAACAGGTAACGTCAAATACAAAACATTTAAACTAAACATCTTAAACTTATCATTTCACCTATTAAAAAATTATTTATCCCATTAATTCAAACTTTAAGTTTGTTTAATTTTTTAAATAATTAATATGTGATGCTTTCTTTTTTTACCTACTTTGTGATAACATCTTACAAATTTTGTTGTATTTGTAAAAATATTTCTTACGTTATTGCTTTTTTTAACAAATTCTATTAAAATAAAATATAACTTTATGTATAAAATAAGATATTTTTAAAATATAACTGTTTTAATAAACGATGATCATCATATGACCATTGAATTAAAAAAGCCTCTTTTTTTTTTTTTTTTTTTGTCAAGAGCTCTCTTCATCGCTTTGTCAAGAGAGCTTTCTTTACTCCTACGCTTCTAGTAACCTAGTAATAATATAGTTTTACTCTAAAAGTAAATAGCAGGGCGCTTTGAGAAACCTGCGGGCGGGCGCACGAAATATAGTTTCGCTACTGTACAGTGCCTACAAATCTGGGATACAAAATATTTGTCAAAATCAATATACACTGAAAACATCATCACCTTTTTCAACACAACACAATGCCTTTCATATTAATGCATGATCTTTCATACAAAATTTAAGAAATGTTTCAAGAATTTTTTTTAGCCACAATATGATAAAAAAAAAATTTGCATTAAACATATTTCGTCAAAGTAGGAACAAATTGTCTTCAATATTTGGCCCATTTCACACTGAAGTGAATACCAGTTGCACTGACCATCTCTGATTTGGTTCAAATTTTGTACTTAAATAAGTTTATTGTTCAGAAAACAAAATCCGGAGTTTGAGGTTGTGAGATTTTTCAAAGTACATATTTTGTTTGTTTTTAAAGGCATCTTTTCCTTGCTAGGTGGCATAAAAAAGTGGTCCTTTTCAGCCGGTGTCAAGATATTTTGGTCTCAATTTATCGGAAACAAAAAAAGCAAAGTGTATATTAATAAAATTACGACAACCTTAACTATTATTATAAGGTTTGGTTACAATTTTTCCCCGGTACGGGGATCAAAAGCGTTGAAATTACAGCATTTTTAAAAAGTCGCGCTAACTTTTTCCTATTGGGCCAAACTTATTAATTCTAGTAAAGATTGTAGCTACAAGTATCCTTATTAAAATACTCTTTGATTTTTTTGTTTCCGATAAATTGGGACCAAAATATCTTGACACCGGCCGAAAAGGACAGCTTTTTTATGCCACCTATCGAGTTATTTTATATTATTTACAAAAAATAAAAACATACTTTAAAATTAAACAAAAAATTTTGATATAGAAATTTACATGAATTAAATTGCGAGCCTTAGATCAAGTAAGTTTTTAAGAAGGCAACAACAACAACAACTCTGTATAGAGTCACTCACTCAGCTGACTAGACAGTCTGTTTCGGAAATCGCTACATTTTCCCTCTTTAGTAGTTTTTGAGTGATTAAGCTGTGATCAACTCACTGTTTAAATTAATATATGACTTCGCAGATTTAGGAATTCATTCTCTTGAATTGTATGGCTGCTAATCATATGACATTTCAAAGCAGTGGGCTATTTGTAGATCACCGCCATCAACTCTACCAAGGTTGCCATCTATTCTAGTTGCTTCTTTATTTATTTCAATATTCATTGGTGTTCGACAGTTTGTCGTAATGCACCATAGAAACCTTACTTGATCTAAAGCTCGCAATTTAATTCATGTAATAATTTAATAGATCATAAAACTAATTAAATATAGAAATTTAACACTTTTGCGTTTCCTACTTTTCAAAAATTATAATTCCTGAGTTATGTATGTTTTTATAATGAAACTTGGTTTATATTTGCTATGAGACCAAATGGTAGGCACTAGATCTAAAAATTTTGCCACGCCTACTTTTACCGCTCTTCTATATCTATAAAATCGTTCGTGCGGTGTCTCTAAAGATCTGAGGAACGGTAACAACTAAGACCACCAAATTTACAATATCTGTTAATATCTCGGCTAATAAATTTAATATATCGGTTAATAAAAAAAGCCACACCCCCTTTTGCTGCCTACAAATCAATAGAAATAGTATTTTTCGAACGATTCTTATCGTATTAGACTTAAATTTGGTAATTTAGTTTGTATGGTTACTGTTTGAAACTGTATTAAAAATGGGTATCCACGCCCTCTTTTACAGCCCACAAATCAATAAAATTACTTTATTTAAGACAATGTTGGTCGTATAAGACTTAAAATTGGTAATTTAGTTTGTATGGTTACATTCGGGAACAGTACTAAAAATGAGCGTGTTTGCTATAGCTACGCCCACTTTTTCATAAATCATTCAAATTGACTACTGAATTAATTGCGCCAAAATTTTGGCAGTCGATTTTTTTCGCCTTCGAGATAGTTTAGGAAAATTTTGCCAAACCCCCTTTTACTGACTACAAATCAATAAAAATGCTAAATTTTAGACGGTTTTGGTCTTATTAGACTAAAATTTGGTAAATTAGTGCATATAGTTACTTTCAGTGTGGCGGCCGTAGCCTAGTGGGTAGAGTGCGTGGCCCCTAAGCTAAAGAACCTCGGTAGCCCGGTTTCAATTCTAGCTCAGACAGAAAGTTTTTTTCAATTAAATTCATTTTTCTGTTCGGTCGTCACCTCTCTGCAGACAGTGGCAAACCTCAGAGAGTAAAAATTGCCATAAAAAGCTTCTTGAGAACATAAGCCGTTCGGAGTCGGCATTAAACTTGTAGGTCCAGTTCTCCGTCATTTGTGATCAAACATTTAATATCACGCACAACATAATTAATCAATAGAAGCTAGGTCAAATTCCTTCCAAGGGGTGAAATGGCAAGTTTATTTTTTTATTTTTTAGTTACTTTCAGAAACTAAACCAAAAAAGGGCGTAGTCGCACTACAGTTATGCTAGTTCAGATATACAAAAAATTACAATTCTTTGTCCGATTGGCATGAAAATTCTTATGTGGCAGTAAGCCGGTCTGTGACAGGAAAACGTTTCCCCTGCATTACTAGTAAATGATAAGATGCTGCGCAGTTCACGTTAAAATTACTCGTATATAAAAAAAATTTTTACGCCCAATTAATGGCCTAAATTTTTAGCACATAAAATGACAAAAAATGATTTGATGGCAACGCTCTTCCAGCTGTCACTCATCTCTCATCAGCTACAAAAGCCGGGGTAATCAAACAAGCATGCAGCACTGTCCGAAACTTTTCGACAAAGTACTCAATTGCAACTTAGGGTGCTCTTAGTAACCAAAAGTACTCAATCTACCCATACCTAACTACCCAAGTCAGTGTGAATACCCCTATTTATTTTTTTTATAATTTTCCCCAATTAATTTGTTGCAATAACAAAAAATACGTCGCTATCTGAGATTGAATTGAAAAATTATGTGCAGTAGAATCTTTGACAATAATTGCCAGACAATTGAGACCAAGCTGAGAAAAACCCCGATTTTACATTTGATTGTGTGAAAATATTTTTTAAATAGATTTTACAAATAATAAAAACTAATTTATTATTTTAATATGTTGACTTTATATGATTTAAATACAAATTCTAAATGTTTGATAGTTTAAATCATACTTGATTTTAAATACAAATTCTAGTTGTTTGATAGTTTAAAATCGTTTATTGAGCTTAAGGTCAAAGTTAGAACAATTAATTGTTCTAACGAATTTTTAAAAAGAAACAACAACAACAACAAAGTTTTCAATATGAAAGGAAAAAAATCACTAGCATTTGATTTTATTGTACAATTTCTGCGCTGCTAAACGCGTCATCAGAAATCTTTGTGATTACCCGTGCAAGCGCGCGCTAACGCACTGCACCATCGGGGTGATGAGATTTTGAAGCGTCAATTTCTCATTTTTTCCTCAATTTCATAATGTCACATTTGTTGTTGTATTTCTGTTTTACTTTAGTTTCTATGCTTATGTTATTATATGTAGTCCAACAGCCTGCTGGAAGTCTGCACTAACAAAGCATGTTTACTGAAGTTGTTTTTAGAATTTTTGCTGATTTTGTTTTCAGCTGTTTCCGTTTGGTCGAGCTCTACCATTTGATTAAAGTTTTTTCTAAATGACCTCTATATTTATTATGTTGACTTTATATGATTTAAATACAAATTCTAAATGTTTGATAGTTTAAATCATACTTGATTTTAAATACAAATTCTGGTTGTTTGATAGTTTAAAATCGTTTATTGAGCTTAAGGTCAAAGTTAGAACAATTAATTGTTTATTATTTTATTATTATTTTAATATTTATTATATTTGTATCTGTATTTGTATTTGTATTTGTATTTGTATTTATTTATAAGACATTAGTACAAATAAGAACTAAGTTCTTTTACAGTACAACAAGTAAAAATACCTATAAATAAGTTAAGATAATAAACAAATTGTTTAGAAATAACAACAAATGAATAACAGTGACTATAAATAAGATAATGAATTACATAAGATAATGATTAAGAGATTAATAATAATAAAATCAAAATAAAAAATATTGTATCAATAAATATAAGAATAATAATATGAATGAAGAAAAAGATTATGTAAAGATAAAAGAGAAAGGATAGAAAAATAAATTAAGTTGAAGAAGTTAAGAAGTTGAGAAGTGAGTAAAAATAGATTGCCTAAAATTTTCCGCCCGTTCGATTTCTCTTAAGTTACGTGGTAACGCATTCCACAGTCTTATGGCATTAATGAAAAAAAGATTGGAAGAAGTTAGAGAGCCATGTCTTGGAACTATAAGTATCTTGCATCTTCTAGACAAACTGAACTGCAGTTTTTCATATAGGTAATAAGGAGTTTTACTATGTATTATTTTATGAAGGTAGATACAGTTTCTAGCATTTAAATAATCAACCAAACTGCACCCAAGTAATGCATTTCTGAAGTGAGAGAGGTGGTCAAACTTTTTTAAGCCGAAAACAAACCGCGTGGCATAGTTATATGCAATATTAAGTTTAAGCAGGGAAGATGAGTCGAGTTTACTGTACACCACGTCAGAATATGTTATAACAGGTAAGACAAATTGCTTTACTAGCATTCGCCTTAGATCAAGCGTACAAAGACAAGCAGACATTCTTAAATTTCGCAGGATATAATAAACTTTACTAACAACACTATTAACATGATCAACACAAGATAGAGAAGAATTCATACAATAACCCAGATTTACAATTTCAATATTTTATGCCGCAATAAAACGCAAACTTCATCGAATGGAGTTTAAATGTGGTATTCGAGGTGTTCCAGGTGAAAAATTAAAAAATGGCATCGAAAAAATGTCGGTTTAATTTTATTGTTTTTAATTTAAGAACGGTATTTTAAAATTATGTTTTAAATATTTGTTTTCAATACTTAAGTTTTTGTTTTAAAGTTTTTTTTAACAAATGTTTTTAAACTGTAAATGTTTGCTATAAAAGTATATTTTAAAACAGTATTTTGAAAAAAGACTTGTATTTAATTGAACTATACAAACATTTGAGTTTAACTTAAATGAAATTGTTTCTAGATCTACTTCAAAACAAATTAATTTAATATGAACACAGTTTCATTAAACTTAAACGCATATTTCCTCAGTGTACTAAAAAGAATTTGAAGTCTATATATTATATTCTTTTCACAATAAATGTTTTAAATTGAGTCTGTTTATTTTTGTTTTCCAATGTGCAGTGCCATCTAAATATTTTTGTTGTGACCATAAACACACAACGGCTACAACTCAAGCTCTTTAAAATTCGTTCATTTCGGGGGGTGGGGTTAAAACCACCCAGTTTTAATTTTATGCATAAGTGAGAACTGAAAGTCTTTTTTTCCAAAGTGAATATGCGGCGTATAGCCGATACTTTGGTGTATTAGAATAATTGATTGACTTATAGAGCTTTTCTATAAAAAAAAAGTTTACAAATATTGTGTTTTTATTTGATAGTTGTTTATTTCTACGGGTTTAAATTCTAACCTAACTTGGCATATGCTCTGTAGTAGCCAATTTCTTAGCCGGAAACCTATGTAGTAATATCGTTCAAGCTCTGAACCATGTTCAAACCTAAACCAACCCAATGTATACCAAGGACTTTCTAATGATGAGTCAATTGGCTCCCGGAATTTACGCCCGATAAACTTACAACAAAAAAAACCAGAAATTCTCCATACAAAATCAGGCATTAATTCATTGGGCGACTATGACATTTTTCGGGTGTTTGTACCAAGAAATATCGGGACTACTTTCCAAATATTTGAAAAGGAAGAAATACCCTAAAAATAAGCTTGGAATTTAGGCCCAAAAAATGTTGGGCATTTTCGCAAATATGAAAATATTCTTACATTAATTTTTTGACGTTTCAGTAGTATTTTGTTGTTTCGTAATCTTTATTTTTGGCAATTTTTACTTTCAGGATTTAATCGTTTGTTAACCAAAGAATAATTTTAATGTTCACTATAAAAATTCTTAGCTTAAATATTGAAAATTATAATTAAATCCTGCCAATTGAATTATGGAAATGCGCCTGAATTTTTGTTTAATCCCAAAAAGTTAAGAAATTTAAAACTCCTTATGATAAAATGATTTGCCCTTGTACGGAAGGTAAAAAGCAACATTTCGTATAAGCCCAAATAATTTTATCACAAAAAAAAACACCATTTGGACCTTATCCGGACATGGATATTATTCATGGACCCCTTATTCATGGAATAACATCAAAAACAAATGTAATGAAGGAAATCTTTGCGGATATTTTCACAGGGGAACATTAATTTACTACTCAAATATGCTTTTTCTATTTTCATAATCTTACTTTGAAGCTAGATCACGGAAATTACGTCGAAAAATTTAGTAAATAAAACCCGAAAACTGCTTAAAATTTCGACGTAGTTTCCATCTTTCGGGCTTTATTTCTAAACCATTCGGGCGTAATTTCCTTCTTTCGGGCTCAATTGCTATTTCAAATTCGGTCATTTTTTCCAAAATTCGATTCTTCAAAATTTTCGGGCGTAAAGTCATTGAGCGTGAATTCTGGGAGCCAATCATTTGACTCGGATCATTGTTTTTTGTGCAAGAGTAAGGAGAGCTCTTTTCGATAAATTATAAACGTATTTTTTTGTAAATTTAAAGACAATTTTCGTAGAAATATAACAAAATAAATAGATTTTTCACTTTTCAAATAGTGGCACTATCATAATGATTTTGAGGAGTAGAAGTTGTTAGGACTTCTTTTTGTATGGTTCTTTTTATTTATTTTTTTATCATGTTCCAAGAAAAAATCTTTTATTAGGTCATCATATTCAATTTTTCTTACTTGTCTTTCTTTATCGTTTCAGACCGATGACGATTCCACATCCCAAGAAGATGAACCCATTATTAATGGCGGCACAGCAAACACATGGATGCCATCGCATGAGACCGATCAAAAAGTGACTGATTTGCAGCCATTACGCCATGAATCGGATTCCTTCTTTGACTTTGACTGCGAACTGGAGAGTCCTGGAAGTCCAGTAGATGAGTGCGAATACCTGCGACTCATCGAAACTGCTTCAAACACTCCACACAACTCCGCAGCAGAATCTGGATATGTTTGTGCCTCAACAGCAAGCAGTCAAAATTCATCCGATGGTCCATACTTTGACGTGGAGAATTCGGATGTTAGCAGCACCCTCACTGAACCGCCAAAAACCACACTTCCAGCAGCAGAACTACTAGAATATGTAAATTCCTTGAAATTAAACGGAAGCGCCTCAGTCGCTGAGCGTCTTTCGAATGGAAACGATTTGCAGGCAACCGATGATGACCAAACTATAACTGCTTGTCCAGAAGAAGATCAAAAGCAAGACACTTCGATGACAGAGCCATTGACTGAAAACACAATGAAACAAGAATTTTCTACAGCAAAAAAGCCCACAGAAGAACAACAACCAGAAAAACAACTTTCAGCTCAGGAGATGGCCAATGTTCAAGATCAAATAATCAACGAGTTACAGAAACAAAGTGAACAGAAAACTGATCAGAATTCGGCGCCTTGCATAGAAGATGAAACGAGAGATAATTGCATTCAAACCGATGCTCATTCTGAAGCCTTGACAACAGCAGACTCTTCAAATTTGGTTGAGGCTCCACCACCAACAGAAAGTATACCTGAAATCACACACACAATTACCAACGGTCACTCCGAAGATGGAGAGGAAGTGTTGCACATTGAAATGACAGAATTCCTAGCCACCTCGACCCCAAAAAAACAAGATAATAAAGATTATTCTGAGCAGGACACAGAATCAACACAAGAGGAAAAACCCTTAGAAGAAGGAAAAGAACAAACGAAAACTGAATCTCAACCCAACACCACTGAAGACTCTGAAAAGCTGCCGAAGACCGGAGAACCCGGCCGCACTCATCACTCTGTCTTAGATACCGATGATGAAGACGACTGCCGGCCGCAGCGAGTGCGTCGCTGTTCTTCATTGAAAACCGGTAAAACTCCACCTGGCACACCAGGTCGTAAAAAGATTGTGCGATTCGCCGACGTGCTTGGCTTAGACTTGGCCGATGTAAAAACCTTCCTCGATGAGATTCCAACAATACCACGATCGGCTTTCGAAGATCTTGAGGTCATGGACACAGATGCACCCATGCAACTGGGTCCAAAGTCGGATAAATTACTTATGCCATTATTTCAGCAACCAGTCGGTATGCCGACATTCCTCGATATTGTGCGCGAGAAGCAAGTATCGCTGGAAAACGCAGCAATCAGCGATCCTATCAACCAAACCATAACCGGTTCGGTCCGCGTGCGAAACTTGGATTTCCACAAATCGGTGCACATACGGTACACGCTGGATGGCTGGCGAAGTTTTGCCGATCTGCAAGCCAACTACGTGCAGAACTCTTGCGACGGTTTTTCGGACAAATTCACATTCGTACTTTTTGGAAACTCACTACAAATCGGACAGCGTCTAGAGTTCGCAGTGCGCTTCCAATGCAAGGGCCAACAGTTTTGGGACAGCAACTACGGTACAAACTACTGCTTCCAATGCTTGCCAACAAGGACGAATGCGACAACTCCCATCACAACAATTGTGCCATCACATCACGCAAGCGACAACATCGGATTACTGAGTCCGTTAGCTGGCGAAGCCTGGTGCAGTTCCTTTTACTAGACACATGACCGCAAGCATCAGGCAAAGGGAGCAGCGCATGCAGTATCATTACACATTGGCACACTCACGACGTTTGAGCTCCCCAATCCCTAACTTCGCAATCTTACAAGGCATGTAACCTGAAAACATTAAAAGTTGTATCCGGGATTCACCTAGCCTTAGCTTAGAATGTTCCTTGACCCAAGTGTGGATCATTTGGTGGTACGAGTGTAGCTTAGAGCATATTGTGAAGATTATTGCTGATCCCAAGGAACTCATCAATCAAAACAACAACCAGTAAAGACAAGCAGCACTAGTTCTGGACAATGTGCTTAGAGACCAAAGAATCATTCATTATCGGAGCATCTTTCATTATTTAGAATAAAATTATATATAAAATAAGTTGAGGATCAAGGTGAAGATTTCAAAATCCAGGGAAGGACAACTTCAAATGAAGTGAACAAACGTTGCTTGAAAACCGCTGACGTAGGTCCTTAAAATAAATTATTGTGAAAAACATTAATAATTGCATAATGAATTTAAGAGACAGTTCATAATAACGAATGATGATAAGGGGAAGTGCAAAAAGTGGGGGCAAGGAAGTTACTAATTGTACCAAGAGGTCTTGAGTTATTTAAGGCTATGAATTTGATCACAAGTGTTTTCTGGACTCGTGTAAAGTTTTCGAGTAATTGTGAAAAGAAATAATTGGCAATTGAGGGCTAAGATATTTTTATTGAAAATACTCTGAGCGAAAAAATTTAAATTTTTTAGATTACACGGTGATACAAAAAAGAAAAAATTTAATTCACTTTTAAAGTGACCTAGTGTAGGTTGTGGGTCTGGTCAAATACAATAGGAATGAGCGAATAAAAGTGGGCTAACACCCGCAAAATTTTAATTTACCGTTAAAAAAACCAGTATTGATTACCTTAACTCACTTCAAACTTAATAATTCAATTATTTATCAACCGATTTTTTATATCTTATAATTTTAAGAAAGATGAAATATAGACCTTTCCAATGGTATATATTAGTTCGTGGATATTATGCAGTTACTACCAGAGTTAATCAAGTAAATAAAAATTTTTGTACTTTTTTCACTTTATTCAACTTTGACGACGTTTTTAAAACATAATTTCGTCAAAACTAATTAATTTTTAATTAATACTCAGAAATAAGGTCTTTTTTCCAAGTGCAATGAAACTTATGGAAGTTTTTGAAAAACTAAATATTTTTAATCTGTCACTCGGGCGCGCTGACCTTGCGCACTTCGATACATTTGAACTTAGAAACGCCTGTTTGATCGCTTGCGTTTGAACGATGAATCTTCAGTTTTCCGTTGAAGTGACCAGCAATAATTTGATATCATTTTTACTTGACTTCTTCCTTGGAATCTAGTTTCGATCTTAGAGATTTCTTGGTGGAATCGTTCACCCTCTAATCACTGAATTGACCGAGATTTTCTGGGAAGAATCCCAAATGAGCATGTAGAAAATGAATTTTTATCGACATTCGACCTCCCATATCTCCATAGGCTTCTAAAAATTCATTTACTACCTCATTGTAGTCGGAACTATTTTTATTTTCCAGAAAGTTGTCGCATAGAGAAATAAAGCTCTTCCATGCTCTCTCCTCAATTCGGCATAATATTTTTGGAAAGTGTTTGTCGCGCATTATTTTCCGAATCTGTGGTCCAATAAAAACACCTGTTATAAAAATTTTATGAATACATTTCAATTATCTAAGCATACAGCATTGCTAGTACCTTCTTTGATTTTTGCGTCACTCAATTTAGGAAAAACTGATTTAAGGTATGCAGAAGCCTCGCCATCCTTGCCCAGTTTTTTACGAACTGTTTCATGTAGCCTAACCTTAGGTGCAAAGGCGGCAAAATAATTTTATCAGTTTGCACCAAAGGGATCTTGACAATATTTTGCTTTCCTCTTTGAAACGATTTCCTGGCTATGGATTTTCTCCACTACTGTCCCATTCACATAGATAACACAGGAATTTAGTGTAGCCACCTTGCATGCCAAATAAAATCGTTAGGACTTTGAGATCAGAGACAATTTGCCATTGATGCTTCTTATAATTGATTAATGTTAAAATTTTTTCCAATGCTTCGTATGTTTATTTCATATCAGTAGCGTATGCTATAGGTAAGGATTGTAAATCATTATTGTTGTGCATTAGTACAACTTTTAAACATACAAAAAATGTTAATTCAAAACTCGTTTTGAATGTCACTTTCACAAACTTACTTTTGCATGAACCATCGATAAATAAACGCCAAGCTTCTGGTCGGTACTCATGATTCATATCAACAAAAAATTCATCGATATCCATGCAATATACAGGGTTGTTGTCGATACTTGCTTGAACGGTAAGTTCGATTTAAAAACTTGCTCGAACGGTAAGTCTCTATTCCGAGATAATGTGATTTTGAAGTTAGGTTCCACAATATTCCATTGCTTTAACCGAGATGCCAAGATCTCTGTTTGCCTTCGTGACAGTCCAACATCACGTACGATGTCATCAAAATCTTCATTTGATACCAAATGCCGTTCTATCGAAAGTACATTTAAGGGAATAGACGGTTTATCGTCTTCCATGGCATTTGTGTCTTCATCACTTGATATGAAGGAGCCATCCTGTTTTTTCTGTGCAGCGCGCTTATCTGGAATTTCCCTCACATTTGTTTTACAAACACTTGACACGTCAGCATATTGTATGTGGTTGCGAGTCTTATAATGATGACCTTCGATGTTTGTTTCACAAAAATAGCAATCTTCTGGCTTATGGATCACTTGACGATGCCAAACCATGGGGCTTGAAAAAGGCAAAACATGTTTTTTCAGATATCCACTTTTTAAGTTCTGCACAGCAAGTCGAACAAGCATATTTTGGTTCATACCAACGATTTTCAACAAAAGTGCGGTCAAAAAGATTGTTATATGAATCTAAACGACTTTATTTTTTCTTAATTCAAAACGATGTTTCTTGTCGACAAGTAAACCGCACACGTAACAAAAATGATCGCGTTAATCACACATTATGTAAAATATAATATAACAGCCGATAACTTGATCGCACTCTTGAGCCCACGCGTTAAAATTTTGCATTTTGTTTTGATCTTGACAGAAATGCACCGTTAGATAAAGCTCTTTTTGATTTTTTCACAAATACGCGCCTCCGTGCACAGTACTTTGAGCCCATACAAAAGAGAGGAGTAAAAAGAACAGTGCCGTGTGACGGTTTGAAAATTATTTTTTTTTCGAAAACTTTCCATAAATTCGTCAATTATAAGCCAATTTTTAAAAACAAGCTCTCACTGCACTCGGTAAAAAAAGTTCTTTCGGAATATTAATTTAAAAATGTGGTATTCTGTGGAAACTATATTTTAAAAATGTTGTCAAATCTTGGAAAATAGGAAAAATTTTAAAAATTTTTGCATTTACTTGATAAATACACGTAGCAATATCATTAGAACCATAAAATGTTATATATCTTTAGAATGGTGTATTTTCTTCGTTTTCAAAAAATGATAAGAAATTAAAAATCGGTTGATAACTGATTGAGTTGTTGGATTAGAAGTGAGTGAAGCTACGCAATACCGGTTTTTGCACGATAAATCAAAATTTTGAGGGTGTTAGCTGACCTTTTATTCGCTGTTTCCTAGTGTACTCGACCATACCTACAACCTAGACTAGGTCACTTCAGAAGTCGAAAATGACTGTCACACCGTGTTATTTTTGATTATTTTGATTACGATCATTAAAAGAACTTTTCTATGAGAAATTGGGAAATTAGATATTTCCGGGATTATCAGTTATTTTTATGCCAACCTGATTATTTTTCTGTTTAGAACAGGATAAGACCAAGAATAAAATACGCAGAAATTGCAATGACTCGGTCTATTTCGATTTTAGGTTGTGTCGTTCAGCACCAAAAAAACAAAGCTAACAGTTTATTGAACTCCTAATAATGCTACTAGGTGAACATCTTGGTTTGGTTAATTTTATTTTGTATACTTTTTTCTTATACTCAAGTTTGTCCCGTATACTTTTTTCAAGTTCATCAAATGTAAATACCTTTTTGAGTGCTCGAGCTCTGTTCTGCGACTGTGAGTTTTAAAGTGTACACTGGCTGTCACAAAAACTCACTGGTTTTCACTCGGTGAGCTTAGTCAAAAAAAGTGTACAGTTAAAAAATCACAGTTAGAGAATAGGGCCCCAGGTCCTCAAACTATTTGATGAAAACAGCATAACTCACATAGGATTTTTTCGTGTCATGCATATTTTGGCTCAAGCAAGATTTTGAGGACTTTTTCAAAGAAATTATGCATTTTGAGGACGATATTTGGGGTATTCACAATCTGAAGCTCTCTACTGTGCTCTTGTGCAAAATAGCAAAAAAGTCACACTGTGAACACACCTTAAACACAGGCAAAATGAAATTAAAGTGCTTTGATGTGAAATTGATTTGGTAACCAATATGTTTGTACCAAATATTTGTGTTATGCTTAAAAATCTACGATTGGTTTTGATATTTTGTTTCTTGTTTGTTATATTTCTGATGTTATTAACTGATACTTCAATATAGTAACTTCGGGTATTGTGATATGGTCGGGTAATGTGATATACCTGTATATTTTGTTAAATGCACAAATTTTTACTAGAATATACATACAAGTAAACATAACGGTAACGGAAAAATGCACATGGTGCAGTTTTATGCGCACTCTCATTCGCTGTGTTTGCTTTTATTGTTGGGAAATTATATCGTCGGTGTAGTCGATTTTTTTTTTTAGTGCGCTTTGTGAGTGAGATACGAGAAAGCTGAACCAGAATTGAAAGCTTGAATATATAAATTTCTTAGTGTTTGAATACAGCTATCTATAAATGAGTTGAGTTTTTTATTTTCTGAAGCGTATTTTTATAAAAATAACCCGATTGTTTTGAAAACCTAATTCGGCTATTGTGGTATAGTCAAAGTTGGGCAATGTGATATACCCCTCTGAGTTATCAATTATAAATTATTATTATTATAATAAATTGCAGATGTTGCCAAACAAAGGACAGATACGTAAGTGGGCTACAGAAATCGGGAGAAAGGCTATTTTGGTAGTCAGGATAGGAGCAGTGATCTTAGTAATGGCTTCATGGGCGTCTGCAGGGGGCACTTCGGGCCCCTAGGCAGTGAAAATATTTTATATATCGTCATATTATATCAAAAAAGCCATATATTTACATTAAAAAATTTTAAGAAAGCAGCCAAAACCTTTCTAAATTGTATGTTGCGCTTAAGCTTAGGGCTTTGAGAACTTTGTGAATAAAAACGCCGTTTTAAGTTGTACAAGTGTAAAATACTGCGAAACATGTATTTTTATAAGGTTCATCATAATCAATCAAAAAGTCGATTTTTAATTTTTTGTAACTTACTTTTTTGATTTCATATGACGTATTTTACATATATTGAAGAGAATAGAAAAATTTTTTTTAGGAAAATTTAGAAATAAAGCTGAGCTTAACCATTAATTTTTAAATAGTATGTTGTACCCGATTCTGTAAGGCCGTGTCCATATTTTGCATGTATTTAAATACATTTATTTATTTAATATTCAGTATTTTTAGCCGCGCTTGCGACAAAAAAAAATGAGAGCGGTGTCTCAATCGCGACAAAAACGCGTAATGTGAACAGGGCCTAAGAATTTACGATACCGTTTCATTTACCCTTGTTTCACAAACACTTTTCAATACGTATTCTTAAATTAAAAAATTTTTTCTACGAATTTTATTCGTAATTTTCAGCCACGAATAGAATTCGTTGAATGGACGTAGTTTTTGTCAGTAATTTTGACAGTTTTTGTCAGTATTTTGACAGTTGCTACAATTTCGATTTTTTGGGCAAGAGCACTGCAAAGAGCTCCGTGAAAGAGGGATCGTCAATACCCCTATTAAAAACTGTAAGCTGTTTGGAATTCAATTATCTCGTCCTCAGAAAAGTTTTTGCTTTCAACTAGAAAAATAGTGCACAACAAACTGAGCCAAAAAGCTGCATCTGTTGCCTCAAAATCGTAAAAGTGTCGAAAAATGTGAATTTTTTATGATTTTTTCCCAGAGACGTTGTTGAATTATGTAAAAACTGTACTAATTTAAAGTTGTTATTTTACTTTAATTTTATCAGGTACATATTTTTCAAAATTTTTCTGATTAAAGATTATTCTTTTATCTAGTTTTTATACCCATAACGTTACTTTTTGAATCAAAAAATAATTTCCACGAAGCTTAAGTAAAGCGTCACTCGATTGCAAAGAGCTCATTAATATATGTCAATAAATAACCAATATCTCTAAAATCATCAGAGAGAAGAGTTTGAAAAAAATTGAGGCAATTTTAGTTTGTAGTATGCATTTTTTTCAAAAAATGTATAGTATTTGATCTATTGATATGCACATTACAATGAGTCCGCCTCCATTAAAAAAAAATTTTTGTTATATCTTCCCTACTAAATCAAAGCTATATCACACTTTATCACTGATGACCTCGAGAAGATTCTAAAAACAAAAAAATTTTGTAGACCACCGGAAACACAGTCCCTATGTTCTTTTTTCACAACTATGTTTAATAACTTAAAAAACCTTATGTCGTTAAAAATGGCTTTGCAAATGCTATATTTCCTCTTCAGAGTGTTGTCACTTCCAAAGTCATATTCGACTAGTATGCCCGATTTACCCTCCCTTAATTTTTTTTCATAAAACTGTTAAATTTTTTGCTTTTTGTACAATAAAAAATAATTTAACTAATAAGTTATTAAACAAAGAAGTTATAAGAGCTCAAAACTAACAAATCTTACTTTTTCAATTTAAACAAAATGGAAGATTTACTGAAATAGTCTTGAAAATTAAAGAATGAAATTAAATTAAACAATATTTTCAAAATATTAAGATATAAAAACGAAACATGACAATATATTCAAGTTTTCCAAAAAAATGTCAAATTAATACTAAGAGTATATCAAAAGTTTAAAAAATTCTTCAGGAATTGTGGCAACGAGCAAACATTTGCACGATAGTGGTAAAAACAATGGTTCGGAGGTACACAAATATCCTCATAAAAAACATTATGGTTCACTAAAACATCCATATAAATGCGATGAAGTGGAATGGAACAAGATTTTTCTTTATCTCAGTGCAAATGTGCAATGTAACTGCATTTATTTTGATAAAATTCCTAAAATCGCTCCACAAATTTGTATTAATCAATACGGACCAAGATTGTGGTCATTTAATAATGTACAAGAGCAAGTTGCAGATGTTGAAATGACTGATGTGTATTAGACTGGTCATGCATTTGTATGCAAAATGTCTATTCTTCGAAAACAGAAAATATGACTACCCAATAAGCCAAACGAATTCGAAACGAATCCGCATTCTCGGACATTTTAAACGTTGACGATTATCGTTTTCGAATACACGAACGGAAGAAAATCGCCATTCGTTAACGAGTCCGAGAAAACGATTCGTTAACGAGCCCGAGAACGCGATTCGTTACTGAGTCCGAGAATACGATTCGAAAACGAGTCCGAGAAAACGATTCGTTACTTAAAAATATTGAATCCTTCTCGAACTGCCTAAAAATGAAGATATTTGCCAAAATTTTTTTTTGCAAAAAACCCTATTTTTTAAGATTTTAAACAGCATCTTATAGGAATTATGATTTTTATACTGGCGAAAAACTGCAAACAATATTTTTATTGACATTAAATTAAATTGAAAAATAACCACCATCTGGAGATTTGAACCTCGGCCGCGTGATTATAAGTCTATGAGATTATCCATTCAACCATCGCAGTTATTAAGTAATCGTCCCCTATGATCGTGGGTTCAAACCCCATCCGGGAAAAAAAGTTTTTTGTTGTGCAGTTTTGAAATAAAGGTTTTTTTATACAAAACTTTATTTTACGAACGTCCAAAATGTTATTTTTTATACATTTTTTTATAAATTTTTTTTTGTTTTATATTTTAAAAAATTTTGCTTTAACAGCTAACTAAAAATAACTGATTTTTTTAAAAATGTTTAAAAATAAAATTTTTACAAGGAAATGAAAAAACGAATACGAGATCTCGGACTCGTAAACGAGCTCGAAACGAACACGAGATATCGGATCAATACAGAATTATATCAAAATACTTAGAGTTTTTTTGATATAAATTTCTTCATAGAAAATTTTATAAAAAGACTTGAAATTTTTTTTATAAAAATTATGAAATTTTTTTTATTTTAATTAACGTACTTTAAGCAGCTAACAATGAAAAAATACTTTTTATTAAAAAATTTATATGTTTTCATACAAAAAAGTCGGACTCGTAAACGAGCTCGAAACAAACACGAAATCTCGGATCCATACAAAATTATGCAAAAAGACTTTATCTACTTTATGAAAATAGCGATAAAATTAATAAAGCTGAAGCGCTATTAAGTCAATTTCTTAAAGAAATTCCAAAATTATACAGTGATTAATTTTTAACTTACAATATGCATTGTCTTCAACACTTAGCTGCCGATTCAGGAAATAAAGGTTCCGTTAATAGATTTTGTGCATTTAAGTTTGACAACTATTTACAAGAAGAAAAAAAAAAGCCACAAATTTTCTAATCAAATTTATAATAGGGTAGTAGAGGAAAGCATTTGATGGCGATTTTCAATAAATAGTTCAAATTCAATAAGCATTGGTGAGTTCAAAAATGGACTATTTGCGTTCATTGAAACAGATGTTTATTATTTTTCGCTAAAACATTCAAACAATTTCTATAGGGTAGTTAACAACGATATTTTTAAGGTAAATTCTGTCCAAAAACGTGGTAAAGATTATGTTTTTGTATGTTATAAAGTAAAAACATAACATCTGTTTTATCCTCCAAATATAACGTATACAAATATGTATCTAAGCTTAAACGAAGGCTCCTTGCAATTTGAAAATGAAAATATTCACCATTTGGTTAAAAAAGTAGGAAAGATTTTCAAAATAAAATTAGGCCTAGAATTGTATTTTTTTGCCATTGAACCATTGAAAACATTAAAAATATTTCCATACAATAATAAAAAAAATTTTAATAAACGCTATAATTATTTATGTTATTTATCACTTTATTTCTAGAAAATAAAAACTTTCATATCAAAATTTTTACAAATATTTAAATGAAATCTTGATCTACATTTCGTTGTGTCTTTAAATTTATTTTATGTTTGTTTTTATATTTAAAATAAATCTGAGATCTCGTGTTCGTTTCAATTTGAAAGCAAACCCGACATTTTTATATGAAAATATTTGATTTAAAAAAAAAACAATTTTTTATTGTTAGCTGCTAAAAATATATCAATTAATATAGAGAAAAAATTTTATAATTTTTAAATGAAAAAACTCACAGTATTTTAATTTAATTTTACGTGAATAAATTTATGGATCTGTTTAAAACCTAAAATAGGGTTTTTTTATAAAAAACTTTTGCATTGCATTAGTTTATTTTCATTTTGAACCGTATCCGAGATCTCGTTTTTGTTTCGAATTCATAACAAAGCCGAGTTTTTTAAATGGAAATGTTTCATTTTCATAAAAATTATTTCATCATTGTTAGCTGCTAACAATATATCAGTTAACATATAAAAAATTCAAAGACTTTCATATAATTTTTTTGTAAGAAGATTAAATGTAAAAAATCGAAGTCTTTTCATATAATTTTGAAAATATTTCAATAAAAACTGTTTTCATTTTTAGCAGGAAAAAAATATGTTTATAGAAATAAAAAAAAATCGCATTTTTATATAAAAAATACTAAGTCGTTTTTCATAATTTTGCATGGATCCGAGATCTCGTGTTTGTTTCGAGCTTGTTTACGAGTCCGACTTTTTTATATGAAAACATATCATTTATTTAATAAAAATATTTTTCATTGTTAGATACGTTAATTAAAATCAAAACAAATTTTCATAATTTTTATATGAAAAATTTTGAAGTCTTTTTAAATAATTTTCTGTGAAAAAATTTCTTTGAAAAAATTCTAAGTCTTTTAGCATAATTTTGTATGAATCCGAGATCTCGTGTTCGTTTCGAGCTCGTTTACGAATCGTTCTTCGAATAGTGTTTATTAGAAAAGTAGAAAAAGGTAGTTAAAAACGTGAGCCTTAGGATAAAAACCAACCAGTAATTTTATATGTGTTGGATACGAGGACGCCGAGAGACAGCGTGTTGATCGTTTTGTTTTTTATATGGAAAGAACGCAAAATTTATTGACTGTTTACATATTTCTCGATTTCTTGCATAACTCGTTTTTTATTTAACTGTTTTTCGAAACGAGCTATCAAAAATAAAAATCGGATCAAAAGAAGCAAAGTTGTGATATTTTACTTTTAGAAAAAAATTTAATTTTCGTTCTTTTTGTAATAAAAAAAATCGTAAAAATTCAAATTTGAAAAAATGTAATCAAATGTTGTTGAAACGTTCTCTGAAACTACACTTTATGCGAATACAAAAAATTATCGGCCCAATTCTGAATGACTTTTCCCGGGGAATTGGAAAAGGGAGTTTTAATTTTTCAGACAGCAGATAGAGAAATCACATTTTTTTTTTGTTTACACTCATGAACAAATTGGCATTAAAAATTTCCAAAATATTTTTGAACTTTTTATTAAAAATGAAATCTCCCTTTTCCGATTACCCGGGAAAAATCATTCAGAATTGGTGTGTATATAATTACTTTGAATAACTTGGTCGTTAAAATTTTGAATTTGGGTATTTTACGAAAAAATCTTCAAAAACTAAAAAATACAAAATTAAAAAAAAACAACTTCACGAGTGGCCATGGCATAGTCGAATGAAGCTATTTTGTATAAAAAATAACAAAAAACCAAATTCGGATAAAAAAATAAAAGTTGTTGAAACTTTTTTTTAAAGAATCCTCAAAGTGCTTGTTTTTGACATTTCGAAGACAAAAAAAATTATAAAAGTTCGATAAAACTATGACTGTCATATAAAATGACTTCAGTTATATATAAATAGGAATAAAAAAATGTTGAGCGTTTTTTTAAATCTTATCGAAATTAGAGCAGTTACACTGCACACTTGTCTCTATGCCACATTTCCACTGAGATATAAGAAAAATCTTGTTCCATTTCATTTCATCGTACTTATATGGATGTTTTAGTAAATTATAATGTTTTTTTATGAGACTATTTATGTGCCTCCGAAAAGTCGTTTTTACCGCTTTCGTGCAAATTGTTGCACGGTTCCACAATTCCTGAAGAATTTTTAAACTTTTGGTAAACTATAGTATTATTTTACGATTTTTTTGGGAAACTTTCAATTTCATTCTTTAATACTTAAAACTATTTCAGTTAATTTTCCATTTTGCTTAAACTAACCCTTAACAATTGGGTGACTTTTCACGCCTCAAAGAAATCGTTCTAAAAAGGCAAATTTAATTTATTGAGACTCGAAAAATTTAATGGACATTCTGATAAATGTTTTTCAACTTCTAGTATGGTAAAGAGCCAATATTAAGATAATTAAAAAAAAAATTATATGCGAATTTTATATAACGAATCGTTAGTCGGTCAGTATTGAAATTTAAGGGCTAACAATTTATGATGATGAGCTCAATACATAATGTGACCAACATTTTCAGAGCAAAAAGAAGACTTACAAAAGAATTACATATATTAAATAAAAAGTACACACACAAAAAAAATATGAAAATATGAAAAAATGTATGAATAAGTTCATTGCACAAGAAGTTTTATTTATTAGAGATATATAAATAAATATCCACTTTGTGATATACGTTTTTTGAATTGTAAAATAAAGAAACAATATTAAATACACACACGGTCAAAAAAAATCCGACTTAATAACATATATTCTTTTTCTTGAATTACAACACAGTGTGACGAAATCGGCAAAAAAAGCACAAACAAATTTTATTGAAATTCTTAAAGAGAGATATGTTAAGAGTCCATCGCACCTAATTTGACCTCTCAATGTCGTCATAATTTTTTCAATTTATTTTTAAAGTTGAAGTATTCGAATTTTGATGTGCCGACATTCGTTTAATTCTTACAGCCATTTTCCTTGTTGGAAATTAAAAACAAATTTCACTTCCTTTGTGTATAACTTTGAGTAGAATAAGGATTTGTAAAAGATTTGACAAAATAGGAGCATTTTGTATGGTAGTTAATATATAAATAGCACTCAGTTTTTGACGAAAAGAAAAAAGAAAAGTTAAAATTGGCGCCATTTAAGGAATTCTTAACCGATTTTGATGTTCTCAAGTTCAATTAAAAGGTGTTTTTGCATGCAATTATTTTTTGTGAAAAAACAAATGTCATTAATGGAATATTTTTTAATTTAAATTTATAGAAGTACAATTTTTTTTTTAGTTAAAGAAAAGTACAAGAATTTGCTACACGCTTTATTTTGTATTTTATCGCAATTCTTTTTACATAGTCTTATTTTACGCAAGATTCTACGGATCTGTAAGATCTAGAAATTTTTGATTTCCAATGAAGCAAATAGCTGTAAAAACTCAATGAATATCGGCACAACAAAATTCGTACTCTTCAACCTTAAAAATAAATTAAAAAAAATTGTGACGAAATTTGGAGGTCAAATCAGATAAGATGGACTCTCAACATGTACCTCTTTAAGAATTTCTGCAAAGTTCGGTGGTGTTTTTTTTTTGTCGATTTCGGCACAATTTGTTATAATTCAAGTAAAAGATTATTTGTTACTAAATTATTTAGTCGGGTTTTTTATCTAGTGTATATCTAAGCACACTTCGCGCCCGCATTACATAATCATCACAACTCAAAAATCAGACATTTTCGGCAGAGGCAAAAAACTGTTAAACCTACAGAAGCAATGAAACTAACATAAGAACAGACAAACTGCATTTTTTCAGTTAAAGTAGATAGTAATTTTTTCGCAGTACATAGAAACGTGTATTGTGAATTGATTTATGCAAAAACTGTCAAAAAGATGTTTAAAAGAAGTACAATAAGTATAAAGAAGTACTCTTAGCGTACTTCGAAACAAGAAGTGCAGCGAGCAGAAAAGAAGTAAAAAAACTCCCACAAGAAGTAAGATTGGTCACGTTATCAATCAATGGCACAACAATGAAAAAATTATGCTCTGGCTGCTTTTTTAATTAGAACAGAAAATTAAAAATAAGAAAACTTAAAATATTGTATAAAGTAACAGTAAAATTTTTTCATTTTTATAAGAAATATTTTTAGTATTATATTTTTGCCAAAATAAATATAAAAATTATTAGTATAACTATGAAGTAAGTATTCAAGCTCGAGGTCTAAAATTACTGAACCGAATACCCGTATATCTGAACCGAAAAATCCGTTGATTTAGAAAAAATAATACTTCCCATACTGGGGTGACTAAGTACCCCACCTTCTTAAATTCATCGTTTATATCACTACTAATACATTTTTCTTCCTTCTAACTCTGTACCCTGCAAGTAGCTTATGTGGCCGCTATGGGTTAAAAGAGTAAGAATTGTTAGTTAGAACTCTTATAACTTCTTTGTTTTGAAACATATGTATATAATAAATTTTTTTTGGTAAAAAGTTAAAAACTTAACGGTCTTTAATTTTACGAGAAAAAAATTGGCTTACGGGGCTTACTAGTCGAGCATCACTTTGGAAGTGAAAATGCACTAAAAACGACATGTAGTATTTTTTAAGCCCTTTTTAACGACATAACGTCGTCGCGCGTTCAATACCGTATATCCGCCACTTGCACATACACACACGGTGATAGTAAAATTTTACAAGAGTGCAGAATAGTCGATTTTATTTTAAACTATTGAATGGATTTTCAACTGAACTAAACATTTATTGAAATTAAACATTTGCTTTCTTCTCAAATGTGCATTTAATAAAAAATCGAAATGAATGAAACAATCATAAATGATCAAAATGAAAATAAAATGAATTTTGGAATTTTTGCAATACATGTTTTTCCGGTGGTCCAAAAAAAAATCCTCTCGAGAATCCTCTCGAGGTCAGTTTTGATATAATAGGGTTGTTTTTAAAAATTTTTTTTTGTGACCCTCTCTAATGTAATATGTCATTGCAATATTAAGAGATTTGCAAGATTGATGATGATGCAGCATATATTCGAGGTCGAAGTCGAGGTTGATGCTCTCTAAAGCTAATTTTTTTTAATCCATCTTAGTTTTATTAAAGCAACAACCGACCACATTACAGCACAATTTCGGATTTTGTGCAAAACTAGACGTACAAATTTTTAAATTGCTAGACTTTCTAGAGTGGAAAGAATATATAAAGAATCAATCACTTCGTAACTAGCGCTACTTCCGACTGTATTGCATTACTTCGCAACAGAGATAATAGAGAAATAACCGCCTTTTCTTCTGCATTACATAGAAGGGATTGAGTATTAGGAATGGGAACGCAATTAGTATTTAAATAAAACATTTTTCTTTTGAAATGTCATATTTTTCTTCATCTATTTATACATCCCAAAACTTAACAGAATCCACTAAAGCACTTAATTTTGTTTACAAAATAAACAAAATTTTATTCGTAATACTTATTTTTGCTGTTTGTAGTTTGATGATGTGCTGAGAATGTGTTTTGGTTATGATTTTCGAGAAATAATATAAATATCATGACCGAAAATTACTTTTATGTACTGAGATCAACTGAGAAATTTTTACTAATAGAGCAAAAAATAGAGAGTCTGCCTTTCAAAAACGTTGGCAATATTTTTGTTTCTAATTAAATAAATCATTCAGTGTCAACTATTAAAACAAGATACTATTAAGTTTAAGCCTTGCAATATGGCAATGATTAGTTCCATTGAAGTGAGCCCTCAATTCTTTCAAATTTCAAAAAAACAAATCTTGCAGCCAAGATAAAACATTATTTTCAAATATAAACTAATACCTCTGAAGACAAATTTTTGTTTTGTATCAATGACTATGCAAATGAAGCCACCCACTGATTTTAAATTTACACATGTACATTAGAGCTGCCCTTATTTAATTAAAAAAAATGCTAATCCTTACCAGGATTATTACTTCTTTATGTCTTACGGATAATCGGGTAGCATTTAATAGGACTGATTCCGTTTTAAATTTAATAATGTGATTTATATGGGAAAAAGTGAATTTTTTATGTCTAATAATAATTATTATTCCTAGTTTAAGGGCCCAGTCTGGTTAGCCAGGTCAAAAAATAGGCAGTATTTAATGATTTTTTTTTTTTTAAAAAGCAAGACATATAGATACTCATAACTTTCCAGGTATAAGTATAGTACATTCAAGAAGATTGCATAAGATTTAAAGATTATTTTATCAGTATTCTGTGGTAGGACACGGGGCGACGTGGGCCAGTGCGCAAAACACGAACCGAGCTGGCGACCATCTGAAACAAATCTAAAAATTATCTGAAACAAAAAGTTAAAAAATGTTTCTGTTAACTAAAAGTTTGATTATATAATAGACTACTTTAATGAAATTGATTCAAAAATAATAAAATTGTAATTTTTACTGAACACTGTCGTTCCTTTTTTTTTTTTTTTGTTTTAAAACCCAAAATGCAATGCATCGTTCAGACTATTCCATGGAAAATTAAATTACGCTTAGTGAAAAACAAAATCTTAAGATTCGTTAAAAATTGACTGAGTTATGAGAGTAACCAGGGTGAAAAACGGAGTTATAAGTTTTGCATCTAAGTATAATGCACCACCTGCTTTGACGCGATCGACTCGGAGACTCATAAATTTTGAACCATTGCAAATCTCCCGTTTATTGTGATATTCTACACAGTTATAGCAATCGAAAAATGCAAAACAAAATCTTCCGATTTTTTCGAGACAACTTACCAGACTGGACCCTTAAGAATTTATTTATACTACATTTCATTGGAATATATACATGTACGGATTATTGCAATTTTTTTTTTAAGCAAAACAAAAATTTAAGATTTTTGAAGAAGTAAAAAACCACAATTGTTGTATGTTCGTCTTATTTTCACTGTTCAAAGCTTATTTTGAAGTAATATTTACTGAAATATAAGGGGCTAACCAGTTTTTACAATATATTTTTTCTATATAAATCACATATAAAACTTTAAGTCGATATCGTGTCAATCAAATGTTATCCGATCAACTACACATTTTATGTCTACTTACTTTAATGAAAAAAAGAACAGAAATACAGGAACGGATTTTTAAAAAGAAATATTTTTAAATTGTCTATTAACAAAAAAGTCACCTCTAATGTAATCCTATTATCATATGTATCCTATTAAAATCTAATGTAATCCACCTCATTTTATGATAAAAAATATCCTATTGAACAGCTAACTTATAAGATATGCTGGTTAAAACATCTATTACAAAAAAGTTGTATCGTTATTATTTCCAGACAGCGAAATTGTTTTATAAATATTATTTTTATTATTATTATTATGCTCTATATACAATTGTTGTAATTACGCTGTTGTCGTTGTGTAGTCCTCTATAATGACGAATACTTTTTTAGTTTATTCATAAATTTGTTAATTATGTTTAAATATTTATAAACCAACTACAAGCAATATTATATTTTGGCAGGTAGTCTAGATTAAAATTATGTAAATTTATTTAATGCTTCCTTTATATTTTCAAAAAAGAAAAAAAAATAATCATTAGATGTGTATTCTACATATATATTTTTTACAAGCATACTCGTATATAAATTTAAGAAAATTTATATTTTTACTTTTAATTTCTTATCTCTTATAAGCCATTATCTCATATAATGCAATAAACATCATTTTAAATTCATTATTATTGTTGTTTTTATTTTAGCTTATATTCTCTTTTTTTGTTTTTTTCGCTTTCGTGAAGTAAAATGAGTTGAAAATTGTTTTATATTTTGTTTTCAGCTTTTTCTTTCCTGATTTACAATTGCATTATACCATAAATATTTAATGTGCTCATATTTGGAATCATAACAATAAAACATATAAATTCAAAAACCGCGAAACTTATTAAAAAATTTTTTATTGAAAAACTATAAATGAGTTAAAAAAAACATTAAGTACCTAAAATCGTACAAATTTTTCTTGTAGCGATAACAAAATTAAACAAAGAACTGTGGCTTTAAGCACCGAATTCATCATTCATCAATAGTTTATATAAAAAGTATCAAGGATTTTTATACAACAACACAATATCAAAATAAACGTTTTTAAAAGGATTAAATCTACCTCAGATGTAAAAAATCGATTGCAAAGCAATAAAAATCTATTTTCACACTAAAATAATGAATCCCATTTTAAATAAAAATATTTGATTTATACAGAAAAATATCTTGTTAAGAGTTGATCAGAATTGTGAAGTTATATTGATATTCAGATTAATAAAATTGGCCGAGTTTGTCGACTCTTTTGCAGTTTAAACTTGTTTTAAAAGAATCAATTCTAGGCCAATGCATTGCATAAATTCGAAAATCAAACTGTTAAAGTGTATTTTTACAAATGTTGTTATTCAAAAGCAAGAAGAAATAAAACCAATGCAAACATTAGTACTAATTATGTTAATAAATAACTTGTGAATATGCTATAATATGTTTTGTTATTTCAAAGAACCTATGAACATTAGGTCGGGCCGAAAAAAAAGTGTTTAATCAACTTGGTCTAAAATATTTGTTGCCTCATTGAAAGGATTTCGCGGTGTGTTTACCCTAAAGCTTACTGTAAATTTTTTAAAATGCCTTTTTTAGGCAAAAAAACACTTTTGTATTGGCAAGTTTTTTGTTTCTATGACAATAAATTCCAAAGACGACGCACTAAAAATTATTACTTTAAGAATAAAAAATTTGATAAATCTACTGCTTCGGGATTTTTTTTTTTTGCCTAAAAAGTCACTTTTTTTAAAAAAATGCCAACAAGCCTAAGGGTAAGCCCATTTCTTGTCACTACTAGAACGCGTTAAAATTGTTCGCAGATTTTAAGAATGTTTGCAATATTCCGACCTTAGAAAAAAATATTTTTTTCGCCACGCCCACAGTAAAGATATGCACTGTACGAAAAATCGTACATTGACTAAGTACGTATCCAAAAATTAAAGATATAAGAACAGACTTAATTTTTAAGGAGATAAGGAACCGTTATTCTTTTAATGTAGTGATTGTTCTAAGCGAGTTTTCTTTTGCAACAAAAACAAAAAAAAATTTGGTGTCAACGTTTTTCGTTTGGGGTGATAATATATTTGCTTGCAACAAGCTGAATTTCATGTTTTCGGTGACCGTTATTGATTTGGAGCAAACATTTTTGACAATTTGTTTTAAATATATACTCGCTTGGTGCACACAAAAGACATTTCACACAAATTATATAATATTTTTGGATGAAATATATTTTTCTTTATAGCAGACAAAATTCGCAGTTTCTAACAAACGTTATAATGATTTTTCTTATGGGAATAAGAAAATGTTGAAAAATAACCAACTCCAAATTTATTTCAATTCAACTACCCCAGCGGCTAAAAATAACCCTGAAACACTAATGATGATGCGCTGTTTTTTAAGCAAGTGGCGCATCTTTTTTGATGCAGCTTACTTTCCTTTTTTGTTTTACGTGTCCGCAAAAGTAGGCGCATTTTTACTGCATCTTTGGTAAGCTTTGAGGACGCAGTTAACTTCGAAAACGACATTGAAGTTAAATAAAAAATTGCTTTGCATAGCCAGGGATTGAACTCGAACTGCGTAGCTTAGAGTCTAATGTCTTAACACTATGCTATTTTCTCACTTGGTTCTATGTGAAAAAAATGTAGATAAAAATATGCGCTCAACAACTCTGAAGTCTGAAGAACGCGTCCTTAAAGCGTACCAAAACTGCGCACAAAATGCGGTGTTTCTACGAGCGCTTTTTATTTTTCCGCTGGGACGAGACTAACCTATACATTTAAATTTAAAGCAGTAAAGTTAGTGAATACATGCAGTTATTTCTTTATTGTTTATTATTTCATAAATAAAAGGATTAGTTGCAAATTTCAATACTGATGATATCACTTTCACTATCAAAGCAAACATCGAAGCGAAGTTTTCGATCTGGCAGTATGTTTTAACATTTTCGTTTGACAGGCGATTTGGTTTGTTTTGAAGATATGCTCGAGCATTTAAGAGCTACACGCCATGGCAGAATAACCAGGTAGGCGCACTAGAAACACGCTCTCTACGACAAGCAAAACAGTAAATAAATGCGTAGCTATAATGTCAAAATATATTTTGTAAATTTACAGCAGCCGTACATAGCGACACAAACAAATTGGTTATTGAACAATCTAACTAGTAGTCAAATGAAAATTCTATTAAAAGTTAAGTTTTATTTAAAATGCAATTAATTCCGTATTATAACGAAAAACACAGCTAATTTTAATAAATTTTGACGGATTTTGATAATTTTTCTTATATTTTCACACACAAAATCTGGATACTCTCTTGATTTATACGGTTACAAATAAATTATGCATTCCTATGGCTGAACTAGTGAACGTCAAATGTAAAAAGTGACATTATAGCTACGCCTTTGTTTTGCTCTGCCGTTTCTTGCTCTCCGAATTGCATCTACCTGATTACTCAGCTATGCTACACGCAAGCTTTTAAATTTTGTTCTGCGATCACTGCCACTAAATCAAAGCGATATTTTATCGCAAATATCGCCTGTCAATAGTGTTACAACATCCCACCTTTCGATAATTTCGACAATTTCGAAAATTTCAAAGTTACAACATATTTGGGCCTATTCTGCACAATCTGTTATGAAAAAATATTTTTATTCTGTTATGATTTCCCATACAAATTTTTGAGCTGTCAAAAAACCTTTATAGGAAATCATAACAGAATAACAGAATTTTTTCATAACAGATTGTGTAGAATAGGCCCAATTGCCACAGAATTTGCTAAGTGCGACTGCAGGAGTGTCTGATCAGCAGAGTGACTTGCTTTATTTGTTTTGCATAAACTTGGTCGTTACCATGGTAGAAGGATAGAGGTATATGCAGCACTGACTGTGCTCTCTTTCCATACTGCCATGTCTGTCAAATTTAGCTGTGTGGCGAATGGAAACAAAAGAAAATAAAGAAAAAGTTTTGCTTCGTTTTGACAATTCCGGCAGTATGCTCTCATCTGGTGCATATACCTGTATTCTTCTACCATGGTCGTTACTCAAACCACAATCTTTTGATTCGAATGTTGAAAAGCTTTTTGAATTCGCTGAATATTAGAAAGCTCACTTCACGTAACAGAATATTCCTGATAATATATGAGTTTACAGCAGCAGTCATTGACAAAACGCCGGGCTCAAACAACAACAAAGAGAGCTTTCCAAATGCACAGTCTTACACTGAAACAAGAAGTTGTTAAAAGCTCTCGCACCATTTGATGTAAGGAAATATTATCGAGTGTTAGCTATTCAATACAACGTTTTCTTGTTTCCTTTTGTGTTTTTTTTCGCTGACAACATAGAAAAGAGCAAAAACGGTAAAAGTGTTGAATAGAATTTACAATGTGCTTTTATATCTATATAATATATTTGCGTTCCAATTTTTTATTTTTTTTTTGAGCGCTCATGCAACACCATTACCGCATGAACGCTCAAAGCATACTGTCTTAAAATTTAAAGCACAATGTTTAAAAAAATTCTTTTACGCAGTGTACAAAGTACAGTGAGCCGATTGCTACGCCCACGTGTTAAGGGAAAACATAAGTTGATGACCACTGGTTAACAGAGATCAAGCATCTAGGCATATTCACCACGTTACATCGTTTCATCGGTTTTACTACTCGTTTAATTCGCTGTACTGCTGCATACGCGGCTAAAAAAGTCGAGAAATTTCCATCGAAAGTCAAAACTTTTATCAAATCAAAGAAATCATCTTGCGGTTGAATGCGCTGGTCGTGTTTTTTGAGTGCGCTGATAAAACAACATCTTTTATATGAAAACTAATATAGTTATACTTAGAACTGTGTAAAAACTATAATAACACCAACATCTAAAACAGCCATTGGTGTCGGAAGCGGGGGAAAAGGGGGGCAGTTGCCACTTTTTTAGCTAGATAAACAATTTAAAAGGAAAACTTCAAAAGTTATTCAAAATATCAATTTTTTTACAACGATAATATTTTTGTATTATATATTTTCCTCTTCTTTATCTCTTCTTCATAAGCATGCTTGCGGATAACCATTTTGTTTCTCTGTGTTTGCAAAAAGATAGAACAAAATGTAGAGTTTCTACTGCAAACCCACCACTTCAGTTTAAAAGCACCCTTAAGTATATAGCTTAAAACGTATCTTCGAGCAACTATGAACAGAAACGACTCACTCATGTGGCACATATACACATTCACAAAGATAAAACCGAAGAATTGAATTCGATGGAGGTGGTGAAAGAGTTTGTTTCTCTCAAGGACAGAAAGAAACATTTTGGAATAATTTAAATTGATATAACTTTTTGTACCTTATTGCATTTAAACCATGTAAAGATATACCTAGTCTTGCTTTATAAAAGCAACCATTATTTCTTATATTTTCATATTACTATATGAAAGATCCTTTAAAGAATGATCTCTAATATTAAAACTGAAAGAACTTTTAAAAATAATGAAATTTTAATATTTTTTATATATTTTTATATTTTTTTTTATTTTAAACTAAAATAAAAAATTTGTTTATTCACATTCATGTTTCTTTGAAGAAATTTTTGTGAACTTTTTTTTGCACCACCATTTGTACTGCCCCCCATTTGTACTGCCCCCCAGATGAAATTAGCTTCCGACGCGCTTGAAAACAGCTTAATAAATTAGAATTTAATAAACATATGTATTATAAAATAATAAAGTCTGAAAAAATAACTTGAAAAATAAGTAAACGACAACTACTCTGCGACCATAACTAATCTCGGTAACTGAACTCAAAAAGAACATTAAATAAATAAAGGGTCCGCCAAATAACTTTTTTTTTTTGAAAATTCTATAAAAAAAACTACTAAATATTTTTTCAAATTTTTTTTTTATTTGAAAGTACAATCTTTCCGGTTAATAATGAAAATAATTTCATTCAAATGGCTGCCTCGGTTGGCCATGCAGTAGCCTACACGATCGGTCCAATTTTTAAGCAAATTATCGATTGTGTGCAGCTGTATTTCACCAATGGCTTCACGAATATTGTCCTTTAAAGCGTCAATTGTCTCTGGCTTGTCGGCGTAACACTTATCTTTGAGGGCACCCCACAAATAATAGTCCAACGGTGTCAAATCGCAGCTCCGAGGTGGCCAAACGACATCAGCTCTGCGGCTGATAATGCGATCTTCAAAAACAGGGCGCAAAACATCGAGTGTAGCTTCGGCTGTGTGGCACTTAGCGCCGTCCTGTTGAAACCAAATGTTGGCAATATCCTCCTCTTCAATTTTTGTGAACAACATGGCCCGATAACGATCGCCATTGACTGTAACGGCCACTCCTTGCTCATTTTCGAAGAAAAATGGCCCAATTATGCCTCTGGACCAAAATCCGCACCAAACAGTGCCTCGTTTTGGGTGCAGCGGCTTTTGAATGTATGCGTACGGGTTTTCTGTGCCCCAAATGCAACAATTTTGCTTGTTTACATACCCGCCAAGATCAAAATGAGCTTCATCTGAAAAGATGATTTTTTTGGCAAAATCGGCATCTTCTGCATCAAAGTAATGTCGCAATATTTCCCAGTGTTGTTCAAGCGTATACACAACCATATTCGTTCAGCGGAACGATAAAACTAATTATCTGTCAAATCAGACATGAGCTAAGTGTTACCATTCACGAAATAAGCACTAGTTGAAAAAAAACGGTATATGGCGGACCCTTTATAAACAGTCATAGCCGATACACATTGACTGCGACAAGCGACGAACGCCAATTGTCAAAAAATAGAACGCATGAACCTGTCTACACTGGCCTCACTCAGTCGCCTCATTTTGAGTCGAATCAGCTCGAAGTCAAAGTTCCAAAAAGTTTCGCATTATTGTCTATTTTCGCATTTAATAAAATTAAAATGAGTCAAAGTAGTGAAGAGGAGGAGCTGTGTATCTAAGCTGCCATGAGCACTGCAAACACTGCAGCTTTGTACTCACTCAGAAGAAAAAAAATAAAAAGCGGGAGCGGGTGAAAGAATGGAAGCTAAGAAGGATGCACAAAGGATCCAGTTACCAACTGCATCAGGAGCTAAGGTTACAGGATCCCAATGCGTTCAGACGTTTTTTGCGCATGAACGAGGGTACATTTAGTAAGCTGCTTGATCCAGTAAAACCGCACATTCAGCGGAAAGACACAAGAATGCGCCCAGCCATTATTGCAGTAAAGTGCTTATCCTGCTTTTTAAGATTTTTGGCTACGGGAGAATCTTACAGAAGTACCGAGTACCACACTCGAATATCGCTCTGCTTCATTTCGGCACGTGTTCCAGAAATTTGTGAGGTAATATATGAAAATTTAAAAGATTAGTATTTACAAGTAAGTAAATGTTTATTGAAATAATGCCGATTATTTTACATAGTTTCCAGTTGGTCAAAGATGGGAAAGGATAGCTGATACTTTTGAATCCCGATGGCAATTTCTACTCTGCTTAGGCTGCATTGATGGAAAACACATCGCATTTAGAGCAGCAAAGACTGACGGCGCCCTGTACTATTATTTCAAGGGTTTTATTAGCATCGTCTTACTAGCAATGTGCGATGCAGATTATAAATTTACATATATTGATGTTGGATGCAATGGACGAATTAGTGACGGAGGCGTTCTAAATCGTTGCAGTTTGAGAAATATTCTTTTCAAAGAAAATCAATATTTCCCGCAAGATAAATTAATTGGCAGCAACAGACTCTTACCTTATGTTGTGGTTGGTGATGATGCATTTCCTTTGGAAAGGCATCTTATGAAACCATTTCCATATCACACCACAGATAAGGCTCAAAAAAACTTAAACTTCCGATTAAGCTATGCTAGACAAACTATTGAGCACACTGTTGGAATTTTGTCCAATCGATTTCGAGTTCTGCAAAGCAATATTCATTTAACACCACATAAGGTCATCAAAATAGTTCATGCCTGCTGTGTTCTGTATAACTTTCTTTCGATGAAGAGTCTAATCTGCACGGATTGTCAAATCTCGCGAAAAAATACAGATTGCATTGCGAGCGTGAACTCAAGGTCAGATAACCCAAGAAGACACACCAATGAATTTGGGAAAATTAGAGACACATTTCCGGAGTATTGTAAACAATGAAGGATAAATTTATTTTTGAAGTTTTATAAAAGCGCTGTTTTACTGTAGCACTGCTGTACACAAATTCAGAAAAATTTCATTTTTTATAGTTTTCAAAGTTTTATGCGTATATCTATCTTCTATCTATATATATAAAATAGGATGTGTGTATGTATGTAACGTATGGACTCCAAAACGGCTGGGCCGATTTTGATGAAATTTTCAGGTAATGTTCATCTTGGTACGGTGGGTAACATAGGCTATATAGGGTAACATTTGGACCCGATAGGTGGCGCTGGGGTGGACTTATATCGAAAATTTGAATTTATGGACCAATTTAACTGAAATTCAGAATGTATGTTTGTTTGATCATAAGAAAATAATTTGTGTATAAATGGACACGGTAAGTGGCGCTGGGGTGGACTTATTTCGAAAATTCGATGGCGTGAAAAATATATAAATACTTTTAATTTTATTTTATAACGAGGGGAGTAGCGAAGCACACCGGGTTCAGCTAGTTTCTAAAATAAAAGGTGAAAGAAAAAGTTATTTGAAAAATAGTAAATTTTATTTAAATTTGGTTTCAAACAAATAATAAGAATTATTTCAATTTTGTTTTAAAAATTCGGTGATTTATTTAAGCTTCAGATGATGGAAATTTTTGAGCGTTTTGTGATGTCTTCAAAACATTGAAAATTATTAGCTATCCGTGCTTTATTGAAAACGGCTTTAAAATTGCTGAACGCATAACAACGTACAATGGTCTTGCATTCTCATCAGCATTGCTTTTACAAGCAGTTTGAATGTCTGATGATGTTGAGTTATTTCCAAAATTATCATTTAATCTATGCATTTTTGGTTGAGGCTGGTATTCAGGCGGAGGTTGGTATTCAGGTAGAAGATGAATGTCTGGTGATGTTGACTGCGTTTCACAGTAAAGGCTTTGACGCTTGCAAAAGTTGGGCGAAAGGTGGTATTCAGGTGGTGGTTGGTATTCAGGCGAAGAGTGGTATTCTGGCGGAAGATGAATGTCTGGTGATGTTAACCGCGTTTCACAATAAAGGCTTTGATACTTGGGTATGTTAGGAGAGAGGTGGTAGTCAGGTGGAGATTGGTATTCTGGTGGTAGAGCTTTTGATGCAAAAGACTTCCTTTGGATTTCTTTAAGAATGTCCATAATTTTCCATTTTGCTTCAAGAAAAAACTGCTCTGCAATGCCATTTAGTTCATTTTCCATCATTTTTCCCAGCTGATACTGTGGAGTTGATGTTTTTTCTCTCCTATCACGCATCCTTTCCGCCATTTCCTCCACTACCCTCAGTGGCCGAGAAATTTGCATATCCAACAGCTTATTTGTCTTGCCACTGTTGTTAAGAACAGCATCTTCGACCAAGATTTCAGGTTCTGATCTATCCTGAATATCCTCATCATTGTGCTAAAAATATCGATACAAATTAATATTCTAATATACATTACAAATATTCCATTGTACCAACCTGCTCTACATTTGAAAATGATGGAGTTGATCTTACAAATTTATCCATAAACTTTAACTCATTGTAACACTGCAACTTTGGAGTATGAACCTGGTTAGCTCCAGAGCCACTTCTTTTGGAATCTTGAGTAACACCTGGTCTTGAAGACATCAGTGACGTTGTAATTCTGGCCAGGACATCACTCTTTTTAATCCTATCTAGAAATTCTTCGCTTTTTGTGTTGTATAAAATGGAGTGCTGCTCGTAAAGATTAATGAGCTTCAAAGTTTGCGTTCTATTCCAATTGGACATAATTATTATTTGCTAGCTGTATAATAAATCACTTTCCACAAAGCATTGCAGTAAAATGGCGTAATTTACAACATAAATAAGAAGTAAGGACAAATGTCAGATCAAAGTGAGTAGCGAAAATTTCAACAATTTTAAAACTTTCGCCTCACGTAACATATCCCCTTCCCACTTCCTCATCTCTTCTGTAGACGTAAAAGTAAGTCGGTTGAGTGAGGCCAGTGCAGACAGGCTCCATGTTTTCTTATGAAAATGTATTTTTTGAAGACGTTTTTGTCTTTTCTTTTTTATTATGGTGCTGGCAGTTGCTGCAATTCTTTTCGAAGCATTTCATTCGGCTAACTTCGTAAGCAGAACCTTCTACGCAGTTGCTGAAGCAAAATTATATTTTATTTTTATTCCCCATTTGTTTCTTACATTCGCTGATTCCTTTTTCGTAGTCGTAGCAAAGCAATAAGATTTGAGCATTGAGCATTGAACATTGAGCATTTGATAAGAGCATTGAAAATATTCAAGCAATTTCAAACACTGTGTATAGCACACGGAGCAGAAAATAATCGCAACGAAAAATTTAAGAGTTTTATAAATTTTATAATGCATTTATTTAATTTTATGTGGAATATTTTAAAAATATTCTGGACTTACTTACACAACATGCAATAACAATAGAGTTCAGCTACTACAGCTTTTTCGCACTTTCTCCACATTAGACTATCTTAAGAACCAACTAAATATCATTGAAATATCTCAACGATATACATAGATATTTTAAAAATATTCTGGACTTACTTACACAACATGCAATAACAATAGAGTTCAGCTACTACAGCTTTTTCGCACTTTCTCCACATTAGACTATCTTAAGAACCAACTAAATATCATTGAAATATCTCAACGATATACATAGATAAAAGTGGTCCAAAACAATCCAAAGTGAGAAAAATTTACCCACCACAATATGGGTTGGGCTCAGGGACAACACAAGACATAACAACTAACCATGCGTTAACATAGATCTAATCATACATTAGTTTTCAATCTACTTTTGAGTTGACCTTTCGATAAGTTAACATCAAAAAAGCTACAGTTGTTAACAAAGGTACTCATGCGATTTAAAGGAACAGTAGCCATATAATTTATGCTACTAAAAGGTAAGTAAATTAAATTGTTAGCGTTTCTACTGCTTCTACGGTTAGTGTTAAAATTTATAAGAGTTAGGAGATCCGGTGAATCGAACCCACCAGTTATGAGTTGGTGTAAGTAGACGATATCAGCAGACTTCCTTCTCTCATTTAAGGATTGCATTTTTAATAGTTTTAAACGATCCTCATAGGGAGGAAGATTTAAAGTGTCAGTTCCACTTAAGCCCTTTAGAGCAAACCGAACAAAACTTTTTTGAATTCTTTCTATTCGTTCAACATGTACATTGTAACTTGGCGACCAAACTTGACTTGCATACTCCAAGTGAGGACGGACAATTGAATAATACTGCGTTGTAGTTGTAATCATACTATTAAATTCTTTGGCCCAGCGTTTTATAAAACCGAGCATAGAAGACGCTTTTGAGAAGACGCTACTTGTGTAGAAAAATGAATAGCAAAAATATGTGTTTAATTTTATGTGGACAAAGGTGTTCGTCACTATCAATAACATAAAATAAAAGTATGAAAATTATAGTTAATAACTTGTGTGATTTCCTTTGGATTTAACAACTTCTTGCAATCGGTTCTGCATTGAATGCACTAGCATTTTTGTTACATCGGATCCAATTTTTGAACATTCGTCGATTAAAACTTCTTTTAGTCTGTTTTTTTGATGTTATGTGGTGTTCTCTGATTATTTTATCCAAATAATCCCACAAATGTTCAATGGGATTGAGATCCGGCGATTGGGGTCCTGTTGAAAATAGTAATCGGATTCAATGCACAACTTTTCTGCACTTTTTGATAAGTTTTTTGATAAGTTTAAGCTTTTTGATTTAAGTTTTTCCATACGATTTGTATGGGGAAAAATCTTTTTTAAGGATTCATGGAAAATAGAAGCCCTAAAAGCCTTTTCTCTCACTGATCAACAAAATTTTGTATGTTTTATTTTAGAGAATTTTTTTCACACAGCTGTATATAAGTTCTTTATTCTAAAGAAAACTGTTTTTAAATCGAAACCATATCTTTGTTATATTAACCACAAGTGCATTTTAAGTAACAATAGGTAAGTTTCTATTTACAACAAGGATTTTTCCATCAACATTGATTTTTTCAAATGTTAAAACGTGCTATTTTCATATTAACATGAAAAATTTTCATTAAACCTGATGATCTTGTTATAAGGAAGATACAACATTTTAAAGATGACAATACGCATTTGTCCACATAATTATATAAAATAAAAATAAACTGGCCATTTAGCCCTTGGAAGAACTTTGACCTAACTTCTATCGATCAATTGTGTTGTGCGTGTTATTAAATTTTTGATCACAAATGACCGAGAACTGGACCTACGTGTTTTATGCCGACTCCGAACGGCTTGGCTTATGTTCTCGAGAAGCTTTACATGGCAAATTTTACTCTCTGAGGTTTGCCATTGTCTGCAGAGAGGTGACGACCGAACAGAAAAATTAATTCAATTGAAAAAACTTTCTGTCTGAGCTGGAATTGAACACCCGGGCTACCGCGGTTCTTTAGCTTAGGAGCCACGCACTCTACCCACTAGGCTACGGTCGCCACCAGATTTATAAGTCGCCACATAATTATATGCCTTTTTATAATTACAACATTATTAATTTCAGAATTATTAAAATTTTGTATTTAACAACACTTATCTTGTTGAACAGCTATCTTTTTGGAGTCTTTTTATTGTTTTAAATATTGAATTCTTTTTATTGTTGTGCTTGATGTGTAAATAGTGCGAAATGTTGAAATTCGCATATTTGCATCAACCCTTACTAAATTGAAAAAATATTTTAAATAATGAACATATAAATTGCCAAAGGGTTTGTGATGGCACGAAGTGGCAACTCAAAATTAAGTAATTGACAATGGCAACATTATTATTTATTCTCTACTTTTTGCTACTATCTAAACTAACAGAAACACTGACATGTGACGCTTAATATTTGAAATAGACAAAAGAAAAAAACGGACCAAGTTGAACGGACATACAAAATGTAAGAATTCTTATTTTATAATTGAAAGAAATTAAATGTAATTTTAAACTGAATATTTCAGAAAAATAAACATGTTATAGTTGTAATAAACAATTATCAGCACAAATTTATGAGTTGCTCCAGTTTATTTTGCTGTATCAAGTTATTGGTCAAATACCTTGTTCGAGGCCAGAACAGGGTTAATAAAATTTTATATTTACAAATATTTTCTATCAATCAATTCCAAAATCTTGAAAATAAATGTAAATTAGTTGAGCCATTAAAAAATAAAATGCCTCTTTTTTTTGTTTTTAGCACAGACGCAACATTGGTTATTGTCATTTCCTCTGTTTGATATTACACTCCCATGACTGAAAGTTTATTTAAGTACCTGGATTAATATACCTTTAACCTATCATTTTAAATGATTACTTTTCCATGAATACCTTTATCAATACTAACTCCAATTTGAATTCGAACTTAAATGTTCTTGACTTACCTGGGCTAACAAGTAGGAGAAGATCAAATTTCTATAAAGTTTATAAAAATTGTATTGCCGTATATTTTAAGCCCGTTGACGCATATAATAAATTACTGCATCACTTCGGATGACACCAAAGTTGCAACAATTGATAAACATTTTTGGGAGACGACCCAAGTGAAAATAATTTTCTTGCAAATAAATTGCTATTTCTAAAGGACGCACATTAAAATGTATAATAAAATTTTTACAATGTTTTTGAACAGCAATTTCGTTTATTAGTTTAGAGAAGAGGATGTAGCTAGTATATTTACTAGGTGTCCGCTATTATTTTAAGGTGTCCGCTTATGGAAGGTGTCCGCGAGCAGAGGTTTCATAGTATGTACATAAAAATACACAAATTCATTTACAATTATAAGGATTTCTCAATCTAAAATGATATCAATATGTACTTGACAAATCTGTCAACACACAAAAATGTTTCGACAGTAAATAAAGTTATGAAATTTTTTTAACTTTCCAACTTAATGTCAAAAAAAAATATTATAAAAACTGCTTTTTAAATAAATTTACAATCGCTTATCACCAAATTAAAGCCATTATTGCTCCATTTGAAAATATAAAAATTAAATGAGATCAAAAAATTTGTGAAGCAATAAGCCCTTGAAGTAATTTAAGTTGTGACTTTTTATAATTGTCTGGAAATATAAAGTTTCAGTATTATGAAGGAATTTTTTTATCAATTTGTTTGTCTCTTTTGAAAAATTTTTTTAACTTTTCAATTAGAAAATTTATTTTTTTTTTACTATTAAATAAAATGTTTCCCTTTTTCCCTTTGAGGTCAAAAGACGATTGAAAAATCCCTCATAAAGGCAAATTACACTAAACTGGCATTACTGTTTAAGAGTTGTGTCAAATTTTTCGCATAAAATGAAAAAAGTCGAAAGTAAAAGTCGACTATCGACTTTTTTCAAGATTAGAAAGTCGATTGCCAAAAGTCGAAAATTATCAAGCAAAAGTAGATTTTCGACTTATTTCGACTTCGAGTTGCACAACCGAGTTTACAGACCACTTTACATCATTGGTTGAATTATGTATAGTATATTTTATTATTTCTTAATGGCACCAAATATATGTTCTTTTGTCTTTTGTGAAATATTTATAAAGGTATGAATATTTTATATCATTTCAAATACTCACTTTGTACATCCAAAAATTATGATATATAAAAAAGAATTTGTACAACATATTTTATTTATTGTCATCAGCGTATAAAAATTTCGTTAAGGTAGTGAATTTATTTTTGTACGTTTTTCTATTAATTATTTAGCTGCTCTCCATATTTAACAAATATCATCAATCGGTTCTTCATCCTCCAGATTGGGACAAACTTCAGCGAAACCATCTTCAGGCACATCGGGATAGATGTTTACTCTAATAAAAATATTTTAAAAAAATGTATCATTCTTGGGATAAATAATACAAACAATTGTCTTTACTTTTCAAAATTGCAATGAGGTAGTAAACCTTCGTCCTTCTGGTTGCCAGCAAATCGAAACAGTGTGCATAGCCTTAAAACTGCTAAGAAGATAAGCATTAGTCCGGCAACATAGCTTAACCATAGATTATGAGGCCACAAGATAAGGGCTGTTCCAAATGCTATATATGGCGGTGCCAGACGCCAGCCACCAGCTACTTTGAAGATACTCCAGCAATTCATGCACTTTGAACAGTTATCACTGAAATTTTATAAAGGCCAGATGGTAGTGTTAGAATTTTCAATTATATAGATTGATTAATAGATAAAGATGAAAAGAAATGGCGGTATAGGAGAAAATATTTAAATTGTTAAATATATAAATTCTATCGAAGCTTCGAGAACGAACAATCTTTGTTCTTTTTGGGTGGAACAATTTTATTTAATATTGCTAGAAAAAAGTTACAAAAATCTTTTAATGATACTATTTTCAATTATTTAATAACGATCCATGTGAAGTCGCTTAAGCACATAACATTAAAACAAATTTTTATGATTTATTTTATTGCATTCCTTTTAATAAATATAGTTGAAATTTCATATACTATACAGGGTGCAACATCTTTTATGTCGGTATGTGAATAACTAAAAAATAACCAATTTTATTTAATTTGGTTCCTTACAATTTATTTGGACTAGTTTTTGAATACAACATTAATGAAGTTGCCGCCTCTATTGACCAAAGCAAAATGTGTCCTTTTGGCTGCGGTTTTTATCACTTTTTCGAGCATCTCTCTCTGGCAGTATAGCGATTATTTCAGCACGAATATTGGCGTACTTTGCTTTGCTTTTTAAATAATCCCACAAAAACAAGTTCAGTCGTCCAGGCAATGTCGAAATTTTTTGAAATCATACGTCAAGGGAATTTTCGTTTCAGAAACTGCATTGTTCGATTTGCAATGCGACATGGCGCACCGTTTTGTTGAAATCAGTAACTGTCCAGATCAATTCCCATCGACTGTTTCGCCTTCCCTGAAGAAAAATGGCCCAACGATGGTTTTAGGACAAACGGCGGCTCAAGTAGTCACTTTTTGGTCTGTCGATTCATGGTGATTCATGCATCTCCTGTAGATTCTCCATACCCCAAAAGTGGAAATTTTGCTAGGTAACGGCACCAGAGAGTGTAAAATGGGCCTCGCCCGTTTTCACAATTTTCTTCCAAAACTCAGGTTCAGTGAAAACCATTCGTCAACCTGGCCTAAGTGACGTGGACGGTCTATCGGCAATATTCTTTGAGTCAATTGCACTTTATACGAAAACGAATTAAAATCATCCTGCAAAATGCACCGCAAAGTGATTCTTCTGAAGCTAAAATGCTGAGCGCGGTGACGATACGACCAATGTGACCAGACTGGAATATAATTTACCACTTTGGAATATTTTTCTATCGGATAGTATATTTTTTTTTTTTTAAATATGCAGCATTCAAAGTGGAATATTTTTGTGTTCCTATGTTTTGGCTAAATTAACAAAAATTGCCATTCAAAATTACTTCGATTATTTTTTGGTTGTCCTTTTACATTTTTTTTTTCATCTCTAAAGAACCTTGACACACCTTACCCACTTTTAAGGATACCCAAGAATTAAATCTTTTTACTGATTTCACGAAATTTGTGCTTTCATTCTTAAGTTTACTATTTAGCAACGCTGAGGTGAGTGAACTTTTAGCTCTATGAACCTTATTAAAACAAAAATACGAACCAAAATGGAATATAAATTATCAAATAGTTTGTTAAATATAACAATTTGGATACATGTTTCAAAAAAAGTATTGCGATAACTACCAAATACCTGGCAGCATAATAAAAAAAAATTTAAACATGAATTTATATGAAAATAACACAGGCAACAATTTTTATATTGATCTCGCTGATGTTCCTGAATTTAAATGTTAAACATAGGTATATGAAACTGTATGTTTAAGATTAAAGTTTTCTCTATGAGAAAAAATAACTGTTTGTAACAGTCCCTACTAACTTCAAAATTTCACTAAACTTGCTTTTGTGCTTCGTTTATATATGTATATTAAGGAGGATCGTTTTGTTCAGGCATACAAAAAACTTTTTGGCATTCATATTCTGAAAGCTGGATTCAAGAAGAGATTAAATCCAAAAGGATATCGAAATCAGTTGGACCGTCTGCCAACAGTTTTGATTTAAAAACATCACTTTTTCGTCAAAAATCAATAAGGGTTCTCATCTAAGCATGTAAACATGTAAACATGTATAGCATTTAAACTTTTGATGAGCGACAAAGTGTAAATAGCGTAAATGTCGACAAAATGGCGACTGCGGCTGCGACCAAATTATGACTTCTTTAAATTTTAAACCTTTTAAAAACCTTCATTAACATAGAAAAATAAATAAAACGTGTTCATATATATTTCAACTGCTTTAAATATGTAATGATTAGCGCCAAAGGCAACCCTCAGTCACACACGTAGATTTACATGCTAGTTTGCACTACAAAATAGGCTCGGAAATGATGTAAACTCACGCCCATACAAATTTTGACAGATAGTTCACGCGCATGTAAGTTCACAAGGCTTACAAAGTTTACGGGTCAGTTACATGCTTAGATGAGAACCCTTAATGGTTTTTTTGTCGTAAGTATTTATCAAGCTTAAATAACTAGTCCAAGGTAAGGTGCAAATTAAAGCAAAGACTGTAAATAATAATTATTTGAAGATTTTTAAACCAAAAAAGCATTGTGAAAAAATTGTCGCACCGCTGTTTTGAAGGAACTCTCACATTGTAAAACATTATTTCCTTTTAATTTTTTAAATTTTGATCATTAAAATTTTGAGAAGAAATAATAATTTGCCAGATTAGGTGATTTAAGGCAAAGAAAAAGTTAAATTTGCCCGATATAGTTTTGAGCACAAAACAACTGGTAAGGTTTGATTTTTATTTTTTAAGGCAAAAATAAATAGCAAAATTTACTCGATATATTTTTGAGGTCAAAATAACCTGGAAATTTTGATTTTTATTTTTTAGGCCAAAAATTAAAAGCAAAATTAGGATTTAAGTGTACGGTACAATCAAAACCGTAATGTATGAATAGCAATATTGGGGTTTTTCCTAATTTTGCTTTTTATTTTTGGCCTAAAAAATAAAAATCAAAATTTGCAAGTTACTTTGACCTTAAAAATATATCGGGCAAATTTTGCTATTTATTTTTGCCTTAAAAAATAAAAATCAAACCCTACCAGTTGTTTTGTGCTCAAAACTAAATCGGGCAAATTTAACTTTTTCTTTTTGCCTTCAAAAATAAAAAGCAAAACTAACCTGTTATTTTTTCCTCAAAAAATATCAAGCAAGTTTTGCTTTTTATTTTTGCATTAAAAAAAATCGAAAATTACTGGTTTTTTGTGCGTAAAAAATATCGGTCAAATTTTGCTTTATATTTTTGACTCAGAAAACTAAGAAGCAGAAATATTATAATTTATAGCCCAAAATTTAAAAAGCCAAAAGAATATTATTCTTTTGTGCTTTTTATTATAAAATGCATACTTAGTATGGCCTCTGAATTAAAGGTATTTGGGACCCCAAAGTTGAGAATTGGAAGATTGTAAGATTCGGGAATTTTTTTATTGTAAAAGTGTTCATATTTCAGTCAAAATTTTGCGCATTTTTCACAAAAATCGTATACATTAGAAAACATACAATTTTTCACATTAAAGTGTATCTTTCATAAATATTTTTTTATGTGCTTAATTCAGGTTTATATGTAATCGCTTTTAAAAATTGTTTAATGTAATGTTTTAAAAAATATTTATGTCAGATAAACTTTAATGTGAAAAATTTTATGTTTTCTAATGTAATCATGTTTACTCCAGCAGTTTTCCCTGAGGATGACTTCCGATGGTAGTCGAAATATTGAAAAAATAATAAATTAACAAAGACAACATTTAAAGTTTTTAATTATTTATTTATAAATAATACCTTGAGCACGAGAACTTGAATAAATAAAAGAAATGTATAATAAAATTCGGCTTTTGTTTCAAGGGCTACAATTTTCATAAATATGTTGCCAAGGAGACGTGGCCGAAAAAAGATTGGAAGAAAAAAGTTTTGCAATGTTCATATAAAAAATACGAAAATACGTACAACATTTTATTATTTTTAAAATTAAAAAACACTGATCTCATTGTTACAATAGCGATTCTTTCTGTGTACTTATCACAACCTTTACCCTGTTACGTGGAGTCACTCGTGCCCAGGTAATTTATTGTTAGCTGTGAACGCGTAGCGCTAGCAACATTTACCTAGCACGAAAAAAAAACTTTAGTTGGGGCGCTCACAGCTGGCATTGGTTTTATCAGTTTATGTTCGGTCGTTGCTAAGTAAGGATATTTTTAAGTTAGTTGCTAAGTTTTAATTTTGAAAAAGACACAAGTGGCCCCACATTACAGCGAACGTTTGTAAAAATGTTTTTGCTCTTATTTAGTAAAAAATAATTTTTATAAATTGTATAAAAATTTTTGTTAAATTTAAATAATAAATGTGTAGTTTTTTAAAATTTTTATTAAAAAAAAAATAAACTTTCTATTACTGAACTTAAATCTTAAAAAAAGTCGATTAAAAATATAAGTTTTTAGGTTTATTTTCTCGTTGGTATTATTTACTTTAATATAATTCTTAAAAAATTACAGCTTTTTAAAAAAAAGACAGTTTTGATGTATCGAAAGTATAGACGTAGAATGTCTTTTTATACAGTTATAGAGAAAAAAGTCTTCTTTTGATATTTTTAGTGATGAATTTGTTGTTCTTGTTTATTTTTATATGGGTTAAAACTAAATGTAATTCAAAGTTATGTTTAATAAATGGAAATAAATATTTCGGAAAATTTTAATTATTAATTTTTCCTGCAGTAAAGAGCATATAAATATATCTATATTTTAAGAGCAATTAAATATTTTGATTTTAGCTAAAATATGTTTTTAATATCGAACAAATATAATGCGTAATAGAGCCCTGCGTAGGTGCACTTAAAACCTGCTTTAAAACATATACGAATACGAATACGGTGCTGGCGCGAACACTAGGTAAAAATGGATCACGCATCATTATTTAACAGTGCTAGGAGGTTGCTGATTTCGAATCTGAAGTCAGAATTTTAAAAATAAAAATGGGTAATAGGGTTCCCACCTTCTATTTTTTTTTTTACAAATGCGATGCTGGTGCGAAAGTCAGGTAAAAATGGGTTGCTGAAGCGAATCCGTTGTCAGAATTTAAAAATTATGTAATTTTTTTATAATAGTGTTGCCACCTAATAATGTGTATTTTTAAGAGTTTTAAACATCATTTATCAGTGTTAGGGGGTCACTGATTTCGAATCTGAAGTCAGAATTTTAAAATTCAAGATGGTGGATAGGGCTGCCACCTGAATTTTTTGTATTTTTATGAATTCGGGGCTGGCAAAAAAAAAATTGTGTACTAAAAATGGTTCGCTGAATCCGAATCCGTGGCCAGAATTTCAAAATTATAAAATTTTAAAATAATAGGGTTGCTTTTACTTTTAAAAATAAAAATTAGTTCGTAAAAATAAAAAATTAAGGTGGCAACCCTATCCACCATTCTTAATTTTAAAATTCTGACTTCAGATTCGAAATCAGTGACTCCGTAACACTGATAAATGATGTTTAAATCTCTTAAAAATACATATTATTAGGTGGCAACACTATTATGTAAAAATTTTATAATTTTGAAATTCTGACAACGGATTCGGATTCAGCGACCCATTTTTACCAAGTCAATCTTGAAAATCTTGAAGTTGGTGTAAAAAAATGTCTAGTTAGGCGCTGACGACCGCTGATTAAAATTATCAAAATGATCCAAATGATCTATTGCCATATATTGCTTTTTATTCTCATCCTACCCTTAATGATTCGATTTCATTGTTTTAAGCAAGTAATTTATTTTTAGTGATGATTTTTAATTTTAATGATTTTAATGATTAGTAATGCAGTATCGACGGTCGCAAATTCTAACCCTTATTTTGATGAAATAAAATATTTCTCTTTCTCTCTCTCTTCCCCTCAGCAAGTCTCTTTTATGTAGGCAAAATCAAAAAGAATTCGATGAACTGCTGACCCAAAGCTTTGCACGGGAGGCCTTTTGAAGCAATTCATAGTCAGCTAAATTAAAGTGCTCTTTTCCAATGACATGCAATGTTAAAAATACAATGATGTGTCATACATGTCAGCGCTTTCATCTGACTTGCAAGCACTCAAAAAGGCCTTTCGGAGTGCTTTTTTCCCCGTTGGGAAGTGTTATTAGATGACAGTCAACTGTGAGCAATGCAATAAATCACAGTGTGTGTACGTTCAAATAGATGCACTGATGCAGGGCTTTAATGCGTAATATAAATAACACTGTGCAACACATTTTCCTAACGGAAAAGCTGACAACACGGGATAATAGCACTGATTTATAGTAAGAAAACCTTAAAAGGTTTTTGCAAAGTAAGCTCGCTTTGGTAAAAGATATTGGCATTCATTGGCGTCGGAAGCCGGGGGAAAGGGGGGCAGTTGCCCCCACTTTTTTAGCTAGATAAACAATTTAAAAAGAAAACCTCAAAAGTTATTCAAAATGTCAGTTTTTTTACAACGATAATATTTTTGTATTAGATGTTTTCCTCTTCTTTCTCTCTTCTTCATAAGCATGCTTGCGGATAACCATTTTCTTTCTCTGTGTTTGCAAAAAGATAGAATGTAGAGTTTCTACTGCAAACCCACCACTTCAGTTTAAAAGCACCCTTAAGTATATAGCTTAAAACGTATCTTCGAGCAACTATGACACAGAAACGACTCACTCATGCGGCACATATACACATTCACAAAGATAAAACCGAAGAATTGAATTCGATGGAGGTGGTGAAAGAGTTTGTTTCTCGCAAGGACAGAAAGAAACATTTTGGAATAATTTAAATTGATATATTTTTTGTACCTTATTGCATTTAAAACATGTAAAGATATACCTAGTCTTGCTTTATAAAAGCAACCATTATTTCTTATATTTTCATATTAGCATATGAAAGATCCTTTAAAGAATGATCTCTAATATTGAATTGGAAGAACTTTTAAAAATAATGAAATTTTAATTTTTTTTATATATTTTTATTTTAAACTAAAATAAAAAATTTGTGTATTCACATTCATGTTTCTTTGAAGTAATTTTGGTGAACTTTTTTTGCACCACCATTTGTACTGCCCCCCCATTTGTACTGCCTCCCCAGATGAAATTCGCTTGCGACGCGCTTGTTGGCATTGAAAGTTTGCCTCTTGCAGAGTATATTTCAGAATTAAGTGCTCATTAGGGTGTATCGAATTACAATTTCTTTTTCGAAATTCGCATTCTAAGAGGTCTCAAAAGTTGAAAAGGGTGGTCAAGATCTACCAAAAAAAAATTTTAAGAAAAGAAGGATGTCTTCCTGTACCGGAGGGACAAAGTTGTTTTTTGAGAAAAACAGTAAAAAAATAGCAACCAAAAAATATTTGATTTTTGTAAGAAAAACTACATATGTCTTAAAGCAAAAGTAAATATAGACTTTAACTAAAAATGTCTCACTAAGCAAGATGCCACTCTCAGAGTCCTGTGTGAAGGATTTGCGAATCTAAAGGTACACTCAAAATAGCACAGAACTCTTGATTGTTATCTGATTGAAACACAAACATGGTTGTTTTAAAATCGGTTTTAGGCACATTAGATCTCCATCCATGCATAGAACACTGAAAATCCGAAAATGTTACATATCACCTTCATCCACTCATGTCTTCAATTGTTGTTAAGATGTGTTTTAAAGAAATAATAACCATAAAGGAGATATGAGAAAATTGTTAAATTTCATGATAAGAAGTATTTTTTTCTAAATATTATAATGAAAAAAAATCTCTTCCTTTTCCTGGTGTTTTAAATATATATTGGAAAGCGTTTTATTCAGTAATATATGAAGAATCCAAATAGCGAAAATTATCTTCTTAATGAAGTAAAAAACAAAAACAAAAATATCTTTCCAATTAATTATAAACAAAAAATTGAATAAAAAAATATACTTAAACAGCTCATCTTTCAAAGGCTATAACATTTAAAAACGAGCTAACTCTGCAAAAGCCTCTTAGAGTTTTGTTGGTCTAGATCAGTACTATCGACCTGTGTTGGGCGCTTTTTCGTTAGATTCCATGACCCTTAAATTGTGGCACAGTGTAACTTTAATTTCCAAAATTGTGTATTTCGCTGTAGAGTTTGCTGTTTTGTGACTTTATCAAAGAAGTAACAAAACCCAAAATTAGATATTAGTTTTTTTCGCATTATAACTGATATTTTAGCATATATATATATTTTTAAGATGAATATAAAAAGCTGTAGGTATATAAATTTTGTGAAAATGACCCCCATACAAGGACCCATGCAGGACACTAGGAGCGATTTAACTCGGTTAAATAAGGGCAACACACGAATGATCCCACGTTACAGCGAAGGTAACAAAAAACCACGTTACAGAGTAAAGGTTAAAAATGCCTTATTTTGAGTTGTGCCAGTTTTGCACGTAATGAGCGCGATATGCCAAAATAAAATTTTGGATACAAAAAATGACGGCACTATTTTCTTCAAAACGGCACTCTTTTATCTCCAATTCGGCTCAATCTCAAAAGGTTCAATTCCATCCCTGCCTGTTTTTCTCACTCTCGCGACTCTCAATAGAGCGAATGTGTAAGCAGAACGTGTGGCTTGGTTTCTTGCTGCTGTTTTTTATTTGGAAAAAAAGTGTTTTTAATTTCTAACATTTAAATAAAAATGAAATTTTTCACTTGCTATGAACCAGAGCTTTCAAATGATATAAGTTTCATTCAGATGTGTTCTCTTAAAGCCGGTAAAAAGTGGGTTAAAGATATGTGTTTGCGTATTAATAAATATTTAATGGTGGTAACAGCTATTTACGGTCTCTAAAAAAACACATTTAATGTACCTTCACTTTTGTGACTCACTGTATGTTGTTTTATATGGATTTAAAAAAAGTTTTTTACCTTGCATAAAGTAGTTGAAGAAACAGAGTTATAATCCATTTAATTTCGAATAAAAGCACTGCCAAGGCACAGCATCTAGAAGTTAGAAATGACAGATTATGATGCCATAAAGCTGAAAGACTTCCTTTCGAACTCACATTATAATAAAGCCTGTATGATAGCCATGCATATTGATGTCCACACCAACTCCACAGACAACTGAAATTTAAAAACAACCCTCAATTAGGTGGTGTATACTATATTAAACTCAAGAATTGTGTTAATAACTTTTATTCAGTATCATTTGAATACCATGATTGAATAAGAATATTATACACCTAATATTATACACTTATAGAATTCATTAGAATTTTTGTTGTTACAACAATAAACTTGTTTCGTCAAAATAAATATTTTTGATTTTCAAATGTAAACTTATTAATACTACCTTAACTTTAATACTTAACCTCTGTTTAACCCTTTAAATAAGAATTGTTTTGCAGCAAGTGCAATGTTCTTGCGTTTGAACGCACATCCGTTCAAACGCATCTCGCCCATTGAATTACTAAGGTATGTTTTAAGAAATTTTAGGGATGAGAACGATATCTCATTTATCTCAAATTAATAAAATTTTAAAAACAGAAAAACTTTTACAAAAACTTCATAAATCTTAAAACCTACAAATTTACGAAATTGCTAAAACGGTTGACTCAAAAATTTTCCTCTGAAATATGAATTCTGAAATATGTAAGTCAACTTTTTATATCTCATGAGTAACTTCAAACATTCAAAGACTCATGTCTTTAATTCGAAAGTTAATTGTTTCCAACTCCAGCGACAAAGCTATGGATGCTTAAATTTAATTTTTCGAGAACCGCTCGAGGGAAAATTAAAATCAGTTGTTGGCAGAATTAACTATACGTTAAAATCTTTCTAGGCGGTTCGAATTAGAAAAGTTTTTTCAGTACACATGTGTATGTCATTCTTGTTGGCTTCACTGTTATAATCACTACCATCAACTACAACTGCCGATGTCAAGGGTTGTGTAAACCATCGGTACTCAGCGCCTAAGGGCGCGTTTATAGTGGTGACTTGTTGCTGGACCGAACCGAACCGAGAAGGAAAGCTGGAAAATGCTGCACATGCAATCACATGTAACAAGCTCATAGTGCGTATAGTGCCAGCCAAGTGACTTGTGCGCTGGTTTCCATCTTCCCGATTGTTGCTTTCTCGCTTGTTTGCACGGTTTGCATGTGCTTTGATTCATTTTACACGTTACTTACTTATTACTTTCGTTATATATACTGGCAATAACATGAAATGGAAAAGAAACAAGGAAAACAATTTTTTTTTTGCTTTTGCTCCTTTTCTTCATTTTTTCTTTGTTTTTCTTGTGCGCAAAAGCAAGTGTGTAAAATGAACAAACGATAACGTGAACGCAATGAATGAAATTACAGAAAAAACAAAAAAATTTTCTGTATTTTTCTTCTGATATCTTATAACAGAAGATCTTATGCGTTTGTTATCATTTGCGTGACAAGACGAAGGTTTGTTTGACCATTTCAAAATAGAATAACATTGTACACGCTAAAACAATGTATAAATCACACTTCAGCTGCAAGCGGTCGCGATTAATTAAGCGCGGAAAAGAAAAGCAATATCATATGGCGCAAATGTGCGGCAGAAAACTAAATTCCTCGGAAAAATATTGATATACGCAAAAAACAACAAATTTCAGCACACTTGACTGCCAGCGTCGCGATCGATTCTGTATTTCCTTGAATTCATTCATTCAAGGAAACAAAGAACACACGATAGCAACAAAGAAGACCAAGAAGAAAAGTAATAAGCACACAATAACACGAAATTGCGCACTATATTTTCTTGCCCGCAAAAAATACGCACAGAAACAATATTATAAAGAAGCAACGAAGACCAATTTCTATCAACTGTTGCACACAAAAAACAAAAAGAGAAATAGTGAAAAAAGCTAAACCAGCCGGTGAAGCAATTCGTCGATTAGCAGCTGCAAGTTCGTTTCATCTAAAACAGAGAATCGAAGATTATCAAATTTTCTTATGTGCGCTCTCTCTTTCCATTTAATTTTGTGCACAAAAGTAAACAAACAAAAATAGCAGCGACAAGATAACAACTTTGTTTAGATTTGTATTGCTTTGTTGCAAAATCAAAAATAATTTAACAAAAACAAAACCTAAAGAAAAAAGTTAAAAAAGTTTAAACCAGTTGGATGATCAAGTGGCTTCATGCGGCTTGAAGTGCGTTTTAGCTGAGTCATAGCATCAAAAAATCTTGGGCCAGCAGCTGATGTACGTTTTTTTAAATGTGCGCTCTTTCTACGATCTTCTTTTTTGACTAAAAAAATTTGAAATAAAAACACAACAAGAAGGCAAACAAAAACCAGTAAAAAACACTTGCGAAAAAAGTCGAAACAAGCTGGTACCTCAAGTGACTTGAAACGACTTGCAGTTGCAGGAAGTGCGCTTCAGCAGCGTTTTTCGCATTTTCGTCTCTGCACTTGTTGTCCGCTGGTTTGAGAAAAGCAAAATGCATAAACGAAATCATGTGGCTTTTTTGATGTTTCGGTTGCAAAAATAAACAAAAAAAAACTAATATATACAAAAAAACCCAAAATAGTCAAAAACCAGCTGAGACAAGTCACCAGCGACAAGCGCGCTCTATACGCACTTCCAGCTGCTTTTAGCAGGACGCGTTTCCAGCTCGGTCCGGCCCAGCAACCAACTGGCTTTATAAACGCGCCCTAACTCTTTTCACTCTTTTACAACATCAAGATTTTCATGACTGTTGTAATTCGCCGAATCGTTCACAGACGCAGCTGCACCGCAACAATACAACGCGTGTGTTGTTGTTTTTTCCTGTCGTTGTTGGTGAATATAGCGTGTGTTTGTTGTTGGTGTTTTTTTCGTTGTTGATAAGCACAGTGCATGCGATCGCCCATAATTCCTGCTATGCTGAATGTTTCTTGTTGGTAATTTTGCGTAGTGTTTCGTCGCTTCCGGCATGCGTGTTGTTGCTTTTAAGTGTTGTTTTTATGTTAATAATTCCTTATTGTGACATGTCGCCAACGATTTGTTGATTTTTGTTTTGGGCAATTGTTGTTGCACTATTAAAAAAGATCCCTGGTGTAAAAAATAGTGATGGTAATTTTGAATGTATCATGTTTGATCCGATAGATCACGATACATTTTTTTCACAATTGTTGTTTACACGAATCAACTCATAACAAAGACTTTTACACGTAAAGAAACTTCAGTATATGATTTGTTAAGTTTTTTTAGAATTCATTAAAGTGATTCAATGAAACAATTATTTAAATGCATTAATTTTTATTAAAATTTCAATCCTCTGGGTAGGGGTTTGAACACCGAAAACCCCCCTTGGCTACGGCCCTGCTAGGGTGGACCCTAAAAACTCAACAACCCATTTTTACCTAGTTTTTGCCCAGCTTCGAAATCGCAAAAATACAAAAATTGCAGGTGGCAACCCTGTTGTCAAAAAAGTTTTGAAATTGTAAATTCTGTCAATGGATTCAGCATCAGCGACCCATTTTTACATAGCGTTTGCTCCAGCTTCGAAATCGTAAAATTAAAGGTGGCATCCCTTTATTCAAATAAATTTTGGCATTTGTAAATTCTGACAATGGATTTTGCATCAGCGACCCATTTTTACCTAGTGTTTGCACCAGCTTCGAAATCACAAAAATAAATGTGGCAGCCTTTTCATCATCATATATACCTTTTTGCATCATACTCCGTGTTCCCAGAACTTTCGGGATCCCGGGATTTTCCACCAAAAGGTTAAATGATACGACCTAAGAAAAACCTCAATGTGATTTTAAAAAATTTTAAAAAAACAACCTTTCTAAAAATATCTGTACAAAATAACGCAATGCGTGTAACACATGATACCTAGCTAAGAAATACTGAAATGTTATTTTAATAATACAAAAATAAAAATCTTTTGTAACTAGCTCACAGTGGCCGCAATACCCCATCTAGCGGCGCTTTAGCGAAATGTTAAAAATCATAATTTGGCAAACTTTATTTTTTTTTTTTTTAAATTTAAGCCCAACGGATTTTTTTCGGTTTTCTTTTTTGTTTTGTTCCTAATATTCGCACAGCTGTGAGCATTCAAACTTAACACATGTTTCAGCAAATTTAACACATGTTTTTGAGCTTGTTTCAAGTGCAATTTTGTTGAGAGGAAAAAATTAAATATTTCATTTGTTAATAAGATTTGCGATTTTATTTTAATTACAAGGTATAAATTAAATAAAAAAAAAATTGGTTTGTGATCTGTGATTGTATGTTTTAGTGCTTAACAGTCCTTTGTGAAAGTGTTTTTAGATATGAAATCCAATTTTGTGTGGAATAAAAGTAAGGTATTTAGACCGGATTGGGTTCACTGTTTGCGCAGTTTGTTTAAATGGGTTGTTATCTATGACAAGTTTAAATATAGGCTGCTAGCTTTTGCAAACTTTTTCGTTTTTTCGCACGGTCGTTTTAAACGCACCCTTTTTTAATATGGCCAGTTTTAATGTGAACCAGTGCCAACAAACAAATTTTTAATGGTTGAAAATCATGTATTTTCTAATACCATTGATCGCTCGAAATATAGCGAAGAACAATACCGACAAATTCAAAAACAATTAAGAAATTTTATTAGCCAACTTGTACAAAAGTGGAAAGAAAGCCATAGAGTTTTGGCAGTGTTCGAAAAGCGAAATAAGATATGGTTGGATGTAGACATTATTTTCCGTAATCCAGCCGTTGCCCAACGTAATGAGAAACCTTTTTCAGTGCACAAGGAAGACTCAAATAAAAAAAATTGCAACAATTGCCAATGAAACACAGAACGAATAGTTAATGGAAGCAACGAGCGTGAGTCTTTACAAGGCTGGAAAAAGAAGCGCTTCACAGGTTGTTTCAAAGTTATGCTCAGAATCAACAATAGCTCCAAAAATGCTTAAATTTGTCGACTCTGAACCAAAAACCACTATTCCGTATACACCTGAGGAAGCTTTAGCTCTTTATATTGATGGCGGATGCTCAAAAAGGTCATACAGACTAAGAGCCTGAACAGAATCAAAAATCGTTGCGATCGACGATTCGTTGTTGTTGGAAAATACATGCAAAATACGCAGCTCGTTTTCTGCAACGATAAATCGCAGACTTAGAATCTATGCTATTTCAATCGTCGGTCGCAACGATTTTTGATTCTGTTCAGGCTCTAATGCAATATGGTGCCAAATAACGAAACTGCAATATGTATCCAAGCTACGAAATTTTGGCTAAAACTACAACGTAATGTTACCCTAGTGCTATACACGTAACTGAACGTTCAGCTGAAGTTGGCTTGCAAACTCTCGTAGACCATACCATTGCACGTATAATGCAAGGCTTTTCAACAGCTTTAGAAGATCTCATGACTGTAGGCAATAATAACAATTGCATAAAAGCAATATTTAAATGGGGCTGTGACGGTAGCAGTGGGCACTCTACTTACCGTCAACATTTCAGTGTTTCTGATACTGGAACAATTGATGAGCGTTTATTTGCTGTATGTATTGTTCCTTTACAAATTAAAAAAGGACCCGCAATACTGTGGCAAAATAACCGAACTTCTTCAACTCGGTTGTGCAGACCCATTAAAATCATTTTTGAAAAAGAGCCAGCGGATTTAGTTAGGGCTGAGACAGAAAATGTAAAAAGACAAATTGCACAAATTGTGCCGAAAAAATTAAGTTCTTTTGAAGTAACACACGAATTTCATTTGACCATGATCGATGGAAAAGTGTTTAGTACCATAGCGGAGTCATCATCACTGGTTTGTGGAATTTGTGGTGCGACATCAAAATTGATGAACAATCTAAATTTAGTTCAACTGAGGCAGCCACAAAACCACTTGTACGAATGTGGATTGTCGACACTTCATGCTTGGATACGGTGCTTCGAGTGTATAATTCATATCGCCTGCAGAATACCGATACAAAATTGGCAAATTCGTGGAGAAAACAAAGAAATTGCTGGACAAACCAAAAGAAAAATTCAACTTGAACTAAGAAAACAAATGGGTATTTTGGTGGACATTCCAACGACGGGTTCGGGGAATACAAACACTGGGAATACCGCCAGAATGTTTTTCGAGCAGCCAACCTTGGCCTCTATAGTAACTGGAGTAAAATTGGAACTTATAAAAAGGTTTGGTATAATATTGCGGACAATGGCATGTGGATATGCAGTTAACGTAGAGACTTTTCGCATATATGCCTAGGAAACAGCAAAAATATTTTTTAGTTTTATATGCCTCAATCTGTATATAAAATATTAATACATGGAGCAGATATTACTGAAAAAGTTGTGATATCAGAAGAGGCACTTGAGGCTAGGAATAAAGATTTTTGCAGTTATAGGCTGAACCACACGCAAAAAGACTCGAGATTGCACACAATGGAAGACTTGCTGCACGCTCTATTGGTTTCGTCGGATCCTTTTATAACATTTAAATCTAAAAGCACTTCGAAATACTCGAAAAAACACATCCAACTAGATGATGAGGTCAAGCAACTTCTTTTAAATATGAATGATATACCTGGCAGCCTTAATTCTGACAGCTCCGACTCTGAGTAGTTTTTTTTATTTGCACCTTAGATTCATTTAGTAATTCCGAATCGGAATAAAAACTGTTGTCACTTTTGTTATAAGTATAGTCATTTTCATTTTTTGCATTCTAATTAAATTTTTGTTATAAAAACAAATGAAATATATGAAGACTGAATAAGGCCAAAAAGCGTTATTTCAACAAAAAAAAAATTTAAAAAAAACATAAACAAATGTTAAGAAAAAACTTTTTTAATATCAAAGTTTATTATATTTTCAGCCCAAAAGAATGTGACACATTAAGTATATTAACTTAATCGTGTTTTTCTGAATGAAATAAACAATCTCTAATATATAAAAAAAGTTGCAACTTTAACAAAAAAAATATATTTAAAAAAAAATTGTTTTGTTTAACTTTGTAGCTTAATCTATTTTCAACTAAAAAAATATCACACAAACAAAAATAAAATTTCCCTAAGCGCTATTAATTAAACGCCGCTAGATGAACCTTTTCGGCCACTGCTATAGCTGTACAAAATATGACGTGGAAAATATAAACCTTTCTTACACTAACTGTACAAAATTTAACAAACACTAACTTAGAAAAAGAAGCTGTACAAAATATTACAAAAATTTAACTTAGATATACTAAAATTATAATACTATTTTATCCTTTTTAAATAATTTTATGAGCCTTCTAAATGATCTCATTTAATTCATTTTTTTATTTAACGAATTAATCTTTGATTTTCAGAAATAAACAATAAATACTCTCCAAACATTTATTTATTTATCTATTTATTTCAGTTAATGAACAATGAAGTTCTTATAGACTATGCAGTAATAATAATATAATATAAAAATAGTAAAAATATAAGAAGGGAAAACAATACATTAAAAATGGCTATTTAATAAACTTTTAATTTCGAATTTAGACACAGAAAAATCAATATTACAATGAGCCGGCAAGGCATTAAAATTTGAACACGCTCTATGTACAAGAGAATTTATAGCATAACTAGCTGAAACCCGGCGCGTTGCTGCCACTCTCCCTATTCAAACGCCCATAAAATGTTATCAGTTAAACAGCATGTCTAAACTGAGGTCAAATACTGAATTCCGAGACTGTGCGACCTATATCCACAAAGCTATTCGATATAACAATTTTGGGCTGTATAGGAAGTGCCACGCCCTCTTGATCACCCCTCATAGAATGTAATCAATTAAACTGCATGTGTATGTACCGAAGGTCGAATACCGAATACCAAAACTGTGCGACATATAACTCCAAATATATTCGATAACACAAATTTGGGTTGCATGGGAGGTGCCACTCCCCTTTTCCCTACGCCCATAAAATTTTACCAATGAAACTGCATGCGTAAATTTTGGTCAAATACTGAATTCCGATGCTGTGCGACCTATAACTCCAAAGCTATTTGATAGCACAAAGTTGGATTGTATGGGAAGTGTCACTCCCCTTTTTCCTACGCCCATAAAATGTAAGAAATGAAAGTGCATGTATAAATTTAGGTCGAATACTGATTTCTTACGCTGTCAACCTATAACTTCAAAGCAATTCGATATTGCAAATTTGGGATGTAAGGGAGATGTCAGGCCTCCCTGTCCAACGCCCATAAAAAAAAATCATTGAAACTGCATGTGTAAATTGAGGTCAAAAACTGAATTCCAAAGCTGAATTCCTATAAATTCAAAGCTATTCGATATCACCAATTTGGGTTGTATGAGAGGTGCCCCTCCCCCTTGTCCAACTCCCATAAAATTTCATCACTGAAACGGTACGTCTAAATTGTGGTCGAATACCGAATTTCTAAGCTGTGCAACCCATAACGCTATTCGATAACACAAATTGTTTTTATATTAATGGGAGGTAAAAGAAGGTGTGGCATTTCTTCTTAAACCATCTCGTACTCAAAGCAAAGCCACTTACAAAATTTGAGCTCAATCGGACCAATAGTTTCGGAGTATTGTGATATTTCCAAAAGTAGGCGTAGATGAAGTGTGACAACGCCCGTTTTTATTAAAGTTAGTGACAGTCATCATAAGAACTTATTTACCAAATTTTAATTTAATACGACCAAAACCTTCTTAAATATAGCATTTTTATTGATTTGTGGGCGATAAAAGGGGTACGGCATTACTTTTTTCCTAAACCTTTGCGTAGCAGTTACGAACAAACCAGTAGAAGGAAGTATCCTATTTGGTCTAGTCGTTTTCAAGTTTTAAGCATCCGAACAAATCACGATTCATTTTTATATGTACAGATATTGATTTGTGAGCGCTAAAACTGGGCGTGAAAACATTTATGTATCGTGACTGCCTCTTGGAGCACCTACACAGCAAGTTTCAGTATAAAAATGTGTAAAACTCCGGAATTGCCATGATTTCGAAAAAGTGGGCGTATATATATTGCGACGAAAAAGTGATTTTTGTACAGTTACTGACAGTTACCATCTGAACAAAATAATAATATATTAGTTTTTACGATCGAAACCGTCTGATATATATCCCTTATTTGGTTTGAGGTCGATAGCGCAAATTTGGCTTGTATGGGAGGAACCACGCCCCCTCGTCCAAACGTTACCAAACCTCACAGGTACAATCTATCTCCTCGGCAAACGTTGTTCTGCCACAGACCGCCTTACTGCCATACACGAAAATGTCAAGAAATGTCAAATATATTCACCATTTTCAGTACAGCTGCCGAAAGTAGCCATGTGCACTAAATAACCACATTTTAGTCTAATACGATCAAAACCGTGCGAAATATAGCATTTTTGTTGTTTTGCAAGCTGTAAAAAGGGGTGCGGTAAAATATTTCCCTTGAGCCATCTCGTAATCGAAACAAATCGACTGCCCAAATTTCAGCTCAATTTAGGTTAAGCCTGGCGCACTTTACTTCACTGGACGCTAACTCCCCGAAAAGTGAGTTTAACTAAAGTAGGGCAGGCCTATTTTTAGTGCACTTGCCGAGAGTAACCATATGTACTGAATTACAAAATTTTTGTCTAATACGACCCAAACCGTTGAAATAAAACGTTTTCATTGGTTTTTGGGCGGTAAAAGGGGGGCGTGGAGACCAATTTTTAGTACAGTTGCTAACAGTAACCGTACAAACTAAGCCAACATTTTAGCTCAATCGACCCAGTAGTCAATTTTGATGGTTTCTTAAAAAGTGGGTGTGGCTATATAGCGATGACGCCCTTTTTTAGTACAATTGCCGAAAGTAACCATACAAACTTAAGAATCATATGTTAGTCTCATACGGCCAAAACTGCATGAAATATAGCATTTTCACTGATTTGTGGGCGCAAAAGGGGGCGTGGAAACCAATTTTTCGTACAGTTACTGTCAGTAACTTCACAAACCAAAGTACCAAATTTAAGTCTTATACGACCAAAACCGTCTGAAATAAACCATTTTCATTTATTTGTGGGCGGTAAAAGGGGGCGTGGAAACCCATTTTTAGGACAGTTGTCGACAGTAACCGTACATACTAAATTACAAAATTTTAGCCATATACGACCCAAACCGACTGAAATATAACATTTTTATTGATTTGGGGGCGGTAAAAGGGGGGTGTGGCAAATTTTTTTCCTCAACCATCTCGTACCTGAAACAAATCGACTGCCAAAATTTCAGGTCAATCGGTTCAGTAGTTTTGGAGTCTATAGACATCACACAGCCAGACACACATCGTTTTGCTTTAAATATATATAGATATTGATTTGTGGGCGTTAAAAGTGGGCGTGAAAACATTTATAAATTGTGTTCGTCTCTTGGAGCACCTAAACAGCAAGTTTCACTGTAAAAATGTGCAGAACTCCGGAATTGCCATGATTTCGAAAAAGTGGGCGTATTTATATAACGACCACGCCCATTTTTTGTACAGTTACCGACAGTAACCATCTGAACAAAATCACCAAATCTTAGTTTTTTACGATTGAAACCGTGAGATATTTTTCTTTTTTTTGTTTGTGATCGATAGAGCAAATTTGGCTTGTATGGGAGGTACCACGCCCCCTTCTCCAATCGTTACTAAACCTCACAGGAACACTCTCAAGATGTGGCTTTATTTTCCCTGAAAATTTCATAAAGATCGGTTCAGCGGTTTTGGAGTCTATACGTGATATAGCCACATACCCACATACCCACATACCCACATACATACATCCATTTTTATATATATAGATTTGTTCTACAAGTTTCTAAATAAAAAATATCTGATCTTCGCAACGATCTAGATGGAACATTGAAATTAATTAATTCCAACAATGCAGGACAATCAATGTTACCCGATACCAGATCATAGATAAATAATAGTGATGAAATTGTTCGTCGACTTTGAAGAGGCTTTAAATGAATAAGTAAACATCGCGCCTTATATGAGGGAATAGGATCCTCGAAGTGTAAAGTTCTGAGTGCAAACCGAATGAAAGGCTTTTGGACACCTTCAAGCCGTAAGATATGGATATCATAAAAAGGGCTCCATATGAAAGAAGCATATTCCAACTTTGAACGAACTTTAGAAATGAAGATAGATTTCAGAGTATTCAGATAGAGACAGATTCGATTTATTATGCACCAGTTAGAAACAGCGTCAATATCAGACTGCAGTAAGTAGGAATCAGATGAATCCATGATTTTGAGATAAATCTTTAGATCATCCGCAAATAGTAGGCATTTAGAATGCATTTAATCGAAATTGTTTTTTTTTTAGTTTTTCCAATTTCTGCAATGTTTTGTGCTGTAAAACAAGGCATAGCTACTTTGGAACTTCATAGTACGTTTTCAGAAAAACTCAGCATATTTATAAAAATGAGTTTCAAAAGTATGACTTCAAAAGAATATATTTTGACAATTATTCCAATGAAAGGCAACACCAGAGCTGCGGATATTTATCAAGCCTATTTTAATTTTGTGGAAAAATTTTAACTTCCTTTGTATAAACTTGTCTGCATAACAACAGATGGCACACCAGCAATGATAGGAAGATTAAACGGATTCGTGACTCTTTGTAGAAAAGACTTTGTTTCCTTTTATTGTATCATACATTACTACTATTTGTGTGCCAAAATGCTGAATATGCAAAATATTATGGATATTGCTTTTAAAATAGTTATTTCAATACGTTCAAGAAGCTTGTAGCGACGTCTTTTTAGAATTCAGCTGGAGGAAAATGGTTCAGAATAAGACGGTCTTTTATACATACTGATGTCAGATGGTTAAGTCGAGGCACGTTTTTTGAAAGATTTCAGGAATTGCTCCCAGAAATAACTATATTTTCGAGCACGAGAGGGGATGAAAGCAACGAACTATCAAATCAAAAATGGCTACAAAATTTGACGTTTTTAAAAGATTTTACAAATCACTTAAATCTTGAACTTCAAGGAAAAACTGAATTGATTTATTGAGCTCAATTAATGTCTTTAAAACAAAGTTGTTGGTTTGAAAATCGCAGCTATCATCAAAAGATTTTAAAAACTTTCCAAGTTTAAAGGACACCACAGAAAAACTAAACTACAAGGAGGTTTAAGAAACTTTAAGGAGATTAAATATGTTTTACTTGAGTTTGAAAAACGTTTTCAAGATTTTAAACAGTTGGTTCCTCCATGAGGATAAATACTCCTGCTTAAGAGCTATAGCCGTAGAATTGACCTCATACTTTGGCTCCACATATTTATGTGAATCAGCTTTTTCTCACATAACTTCATAAAATCCAAGTGCCGAAACACACTCACAGATAAACATTTAACAATGTGCCTGCGTTTAGTAGTGACAAGTTATGTCCCGTTTGACCAGCTCGCTGACGACATGCAATGTCATGCATCAACATCTAAAAATATCTCATGGTAACTGATTTTTATTTTTTTAGTAAAAAAATAATAGTTTTAAAATAAAGTTTTTAAACTGAAAATAAAGCTACTAATTTTTGTCTATCTTTCTATCCTAATTTTATTTCTGTCGATCCTCACCACGAAAACTCTAGACACCCTTGTGAAAAGAAGTTGATTTTTTAAAATGTTTTAGAAATGTTTTGGTCGATCTTTGGATTCAGTTTTCAATTGAAGTTGATCCTTACCACGAAAAGTCTGGGCACCCCCGTACTATGGGTTCTGTCATTCTTGTTTTTAGTTATCGCTTTGTTGTGCCTATGTAGATTTTATTGCAATTTTCCCCTTCGTTCCCATTTCTGTTGGTGTTTTTGCTTACGTGAATAGTTTGTTGAGAGTTCGTGAACAGTAACAAGTTCGTGACAATGTATTTGGCATCAGTGACCCATTTTTACCTAGTGATTGACCCAGCTTCAAAATCGCAAAAATAAAGGTGGCCACCCCGTATATAAATAAATTTTGGAATTTGTAAATCTGACAATAGATTTGGTATCAGCGACCCATTTTTAACTAGTGCTTGCGCCAGCTTCGAAATCGCAAAAGTAAAGGTAGCAGCCCTATATTTAAATAAATTTTGGTATTTGTAAATTCTGACAATGGATTTTGTATCAGCGACCCATTTTTACCTAGTGTTTGCCACAGCTTCGAAATCAAAAAAATAAAAATTGCTTTGCACATATACGAAGGATTTGAAACAAAAAAACACATTTTTAGGATTCGCCCTAGTGCCAAAAAGATTTTTGAAATTCTGACATCAGATTTTTAAATTCCTTATGCAATCAATTTATGCACCGAATGTTATATTGTTGTGCACATAAGATATTAGTCGTGCATTAATGCTGCATTCGTTTATTCCGAATCATTCATTCATTCGATTCAGTTTCCGATTGATTTGGATTTGTTTGTCCGACGATGCTAGACTGAACTGTTATGTTTGATTTATTCGAAACGAATGTAATATAGCAATCACTCGTTTCCCAACGAATGTCTGTAAACTCGGTTTAAGACTACCCATGCAGAGGTCCATGTATCCTAATCAATAAAGGATGATTTGAGTGCCTCTGGAACAGTGAAATCTTCTTCGGGTAACGGTAGCTGCCGCTGTCCACGCTGGTCAAACATAAAGCCATCTTTGAAATGAAAAATGACCGATTTCGATGTACTCTGAACCTTAATTAAGAGGTTTACACCCAAAAATTGGGACGTATATTTTTCGATTTCAAATTAAAAAAAAAAAAAATCACCAAGGCAATGAAGTACAAAAACACTCGGGCAAAGTTAAAAGTTATGTCACAGAAAAAAACTGTGCTGAAAAATTTGCTCCGGCGAGGATTTTTCAAAATTATATGAAGCCGTTGAAGAATTTTTTGCTTCCATACATTTCGTTCCACTCTAATCTTCACATCAGAGATCTGCAAGCGATGGCATTTTTGGTACTTGCAATCTACTCACAACAAATACAGTGATAGTATGCAGTGTTGCCGCAACGATTCTGAAAAAAGTAGCCATAAAAAGGTCAGATAAGTATCCAAAAGTATCCACTTTTGAAAAAAGAGTATCCACGTATCAAAATCCAAAAACCAATAATAAACACAAAAATACAACTTTAAAATTTTTAAATAATGAAACCCAACTATTTAAGCATCCATAACAATTTTATTTATTTAAATTTAAGACTAACAAATATTTTTATCAAAATATATTAATAAGAAACAAAACATGAATGATAATATTCAAAGGAAACAATTCAGTACTTCTGTCTTTTTGCTTTTGCGTTGCTATTGCTCTTTAATAACATTAACTTTATAAGTATAATTTTTAAACAAAAGCAGTATACAAAAAAATATGTAATTGCATAAAAAAGAAACAAAATTAAACAACTTATTCAGTCTAGTGTAAAATAAATTATATGGGTTGATATTGCCTTTTAATTATATTAAGCTAGAATTGTTCATTGAAAAAGAAAAATAAAGAGATTTAGTTTAAAACATTTATTGTGAAAATACTATATTACAAAAACTTGAAATTTTATTTACGTAAATAATGCAAAAAACAATATGCCAAAAAACTTTTTTTGTTTTTAATTAATCTTCTTCTCGCTAGGTGGCGTAAAAGAAGTAATCTTTTTCAGACATGGTCAAGATATTTCGGTCCCAATTTATCAGAAACGAAAAAATTAAAATGCATATTAATAAGAGTACTTGTATACTACTACTACTACTATACGCTACATCCTATAAGTTTCGTTACAATTCGCAACCGATCTTCACGATTAAAAATAATAGATTTCTTTAAAAAGTCGCGCCAATTTTGTACTATTGGGCCAAACTCACAATAAATGTCTTAACCGTAGTCCTACGTTGGTGTAGAAAAATACATATTTTTTAATTTTTATATATTTCCAAATCCGTTTTGTTTTGGGATAAAAGCAAGCTTACATGATTTTTATTTTATGCTAAGTGTAGACCGAAATCATGTTCCTTGCAGTATCTCAATTATAAATTTTTTCGTGTCGTAATACTTCATTCTGCTTGTTTAAATTAATGGTAAGTAAAAGAATCATTTACAAGCAACAAAATAAAGGCATGCAGCGCAACTACTGCCGAATGTGCGCAAACACGTCAGTTTCGACTAACCCGTTTCGAACCCGTTACGAATCCGTCAAAAAAATTGTCACAATGTTAACATAAAAGGCTGTCTTAAATTTGTTATAAAATATTCGATACATAATTGTGTTCTTATTTTTATTTCAAACTAGCTGATATACCCAGTGTTACTCGAGAGTCATTTATATAAACATTTTAACATACACTTCTCGATTAAATGTTTTTTCTGGAATAATGAAAGCATGTTGAATTTTATTCATGAAAATTCAAGAGCGTGAAGATAAATTCGTCAATCCGACGCTAACTTAGCAAAGACACAAACCAAAATTGTTGTTCCGCAAAAAGTTAAATTCGTACTTTTTGCTAAGTACGAATTTAATTTTGGGAGGAAATTTATTCCTAAAATTAAAATCGTTCTTTTTGCAAAGTACGATTTTAACTTTTGGGATGAAATTAAATTCGTTTTCCTGGGAAGAAATTCCCTCCCAAAATTAAATGCGTACTTAGCAAAAAGTACGAATTTAACTTTTTGCGGAACAAAAATTTTGGTTTGAGTCTTTGCTAAGTTGGCGTCGGATTGACGAATTTATCTTCACGCTCTTGAAAATTCTGGAATAATGAAAAACATGTTGAATTTTATTTTTAAGCTATCGTTAGAAAAGTAATTGAACGAACTTTAATTCAAAAAAGTTTTGGAAAATTTTTGTTGTTGGTGGTGGCTCCATCTCTTGCGGTGAGGTAATTGAATTCAAAGAAGGGGTACGAAAAACATATTTTAAAAATTAAAAGGAATTTAAATATTTACTTTATCTTAAAGCTAGCAAAATTACCTTTTCAACAATAAAAATTATGGTGGGAATCAATGCGTCCTTGAGATATGGACATTTTAAAGTCTAAACAAAGATTTATATTAAAAAATATATTGAACTTTTTAACAAAAAAATTTTAATGAAATATATTTTATATATAATAAAAAACTAAGTAGATTACTATAAGGAAGATTTTGTATAATCCAAAATGTTCGTAATTACAATAGACACACAACTGAATTCTTAGAGATAAATGGGGACGTTCAAACTATAAAGAGAATTTTAAAACAAAACTCAGTTTTTTTAATAGTCTGGTAGAAAAAATAGATTTTAAGCCATAACTTTTGATTGGAAAGAGATATTGGGGTAATTTTTTCACATAAAATATTTTTTAGACCTGAATTTTTTGTAAAAAATAGAAAAACAACATTTTGGAAAAAATTGGAAAAAATAAATTTCGCGAAAAAAATCAAAGGGATTCGTATTAAACTTAAATAAATTTACGAAGAAATCAAACTCAAGTGGATTTTTCGAACCTGCCCTTGTTGTTTTAATGACAAAAACAGTAAAATAATTTTTGCGCTTAGCTGGAAGAATTTTTGCAAATAAATGCTATGTCATATGAAAGGTAGCTAGATGTGCAATTTTTAATTGATTTCATTTTTACAACAACAACAATTTTTGAGTCATTTTTTGAGTAAAAAATCAATATTTTGAGCCTTTTTTGACATAATCATAAAACATATATGCACTGGCTTAACGGTACAGTTCAACCTATTTTTGTGAAGCGATTTTATTGAGCTTTTGAACAAAAAAATTTTAATGAAATATACTAATGGACAGCGGAGATATTTGCATCGAAAGACCAAACTTTAATTTTCATGACGTTTTTTCTCATTCTTAGGTAACGATGTTTTATGAAAAAGTCGTTGTACTGAAAATTTCTCCAATTTTGAATATATGTGAGTGTTTTTGATGTGAAAATTTTTAAAATTAAATACACAAAAATCTCTGATGGTAAAAAGTTTTATAATAACAAAATTACCGTTAGTTGAAAAATTTCTTAGGGGACGTGGCAAAAAATAAGTATCCAACATTTTAAGTTATAATGCACTTAATATTTATACCTAGTTTGAGCGAAATCCGTTGGGCCGTTTAGATTTGTATAAAGGCCAAACAAACTAACAAACAGAAAATGAGTTTTATTACTATAGATAACTTTTTCTTTCAAATAACTTTTCATTTCTTTATTTATTTAAAATGTATTATGTGAAAACTGGAATAACAAAATAAATAAAATAAAAATATTTTGAATGCAGCATAAACCTTATTGTTCCATTTTTAATCTGAACTATTTAAAAAAAAAACATATGCGTCGTTGGATACACGATTTGATAAATAAATGGTTTTAAATAAAATAATTTTTAAATTAAAAAATTTTATATATCAAAAAGTTAACTAAAAAAATACACGTTAATATTCACACCAGTACATTTTATTACATTAAATTATTATTTTATTTGATTACATGTTACATCATTTTGTATTACTTTTGTAAATTTTTTTAATTATTATTATGGAAATTTATTAATGGAATTGTTGGTTTTGATATATAAAATAGCAAACGTATATTACATATCATCGATATATCTAGCAAATACTGCATCAATAGTTGTCCTTAATCGTGTTGTACAAATATTTGGATCGCCTATCATTCGTAAATTATATTTATCAAAAAGGCATTGTCTGGCAAATCCAGATGTTTTTGGACAGCTACCACTCCAAAAACTCCTAAACTACAAGAGATAGAGCAAAATGCATTTCGACAAAGAAGTATCCCGCCTTAAGGACAATGCCATGGTGATCATTTTAGTGCATGAATCGTCCTTTTCTGATATGTAGTTTGGATTTTAGAAGGAATTCATGGCAAAATTATAAAAAAAAGAAAAAGTTCATAAAAAAGGACATTAGAAATGAAAAACAAATGTAATTTTTAAAATTCTTCCAAGGATGCAGTCTTATGGACAGTAGCTTAACGAACATTTTGGTGAATAAATCGTCCTTTTATGATGTATGGTTAGGGAGTTATGGCTAAAAAACCAAAAAAACTAGAAAATCACAAAAAATGACGTAGAAAACTAAGATTCTTGAAAAAAAAAATTTTTTTTCTTAAAATGCAGTCTTGTGTAAACATGTATTAGAAACATTTTGGAGCATAAATCGTCCTTGTAGGATGTATGGTTTGGGAGTTATGGCGAAAAATCCAGATGTTTTGTCTGGAACATTCTGGAACATTCTGGAAGTGTCTGTGAACATTCAAACTGTTGATGCCTTGTGATAAGTTTCGCCCAGTTCAATGGAGCCTGCTCGTGTATAGACAGTGATGAGGGTAATTTTTTGAGATTTCACTAAAGCAAATCACAAAACGAAACGTTAAAAGCTTCGCTTCAAAAATGCACTGGCAATAATTTATTTACTGATTTTACAGCAATTAGAAAGTGCACACAGGAATAAGTATAACAAAACCATATGATTTTTTTATTTACTAGCATAAAAGCCTGTCCTACGACAGGTCCTTCGCACACTTCCTTTTTGGAGCCTTTTGCCGAGATTGGTAACAATCATATTCATACACAACTTTACAAACTGGCCTTGCAACCTTCAATACGTAGCAACTCAGGTGTCGTTTTGCGGCTGATACAATTATATTTTTTGGTACAATCGACTCAAATCGACTCAAAAGAATTTCATTAAATTCGTCATAACTTTTTTATAAAAGGATAAAAAAAGAGGTAGTTAGATCAAAAACGTACTATTGTAAAAACCCAATATTGTTACTGATAAGTATCAAATATATTTTCTGTGCACAATTTCAGGCTGAACATCTTTGAGAAAAGCTTGTAAAATTACTTTACTGCCAAAAAATAATTACAATTTGAGAAATACTGTGTGCGGAGCAGCAGTTTGTCTTTTATGTATCAAGATGTGCATATCTTCAGGCTGAACAGTTATTGGACACGGAGTAGCGTGCTTGCATTTTATATATTAAGATGATATCTAGTGCAACATATCTTCAGTTAATACTTATTATTGAATAAACCAACCAACGCAACAAAGAATGTTGGATCAGTTAGTAATGTAAAGGTTCATCAATCGAAGGGTTACGAAATCGATTCTCACTACATACTAAGAAATATTTTTAATTTTATATTATCTTGGTGTAACAGACGCAGGCAAAAAGCAACAACAATCAACTCTAAAAAAAAGATGTATGGAAATAAGTGTCGTTTTTGAGATTTCACTCAAGTAAATCACAAAACGAGGCGTAAAAAGCTTCGCTTCAAAAAGATTCCGTTACGAATTTGCATTATTTAAAAAAAGAGTGCGAAACGTATTTGTATATTTGTTCCGAGTCCGTGACAAATCCGAAAAAGCTAATCGTATTTTTTAGAGGAATTTCACTCAAAAAAGGATCAGTTCCGGATGCGAAACGCAATCCGCATCGGATAAAAAATACGAAGAAGTAAGTCCGTCTCGATTCGTAATGGATCCGTTTGGCTCCCTGGGTGCATACAAAAATTTTTTTTCTCCGAACATAAAGTATTTGCAGTAACATTGCAGCTACTTTGCATGACAAGAACGACATTTTTTATTTGAAGTGAAACGTTTGATTACAATTTGTTTTGATAATTAATATTGATATGTTATACTGTTAGTATTTATTTTATTATGTACTAGTATTCCCCGGCATACGTTGTTCTGCCATAGACCGCCTTACTGCCATAAACGAAAATGTTAAGAAATGCCAAATATATTCACCATTTTCAGTATAGCTGCCGAAAGTAACCATATGAACTAAATTACCAAATTTTAGTCTCATACGATCAAAACCATACGAAATATAACATTTTTATTGTTTTGTAAGAGATAAAAAGTGGTGCGGCAAAATTATTTACTTTAAACCATCTCGTACTCGAAACAAATCGTCTGCCAAAATTTCAGCTCAATTTAGCTGAAGCCTGGCGCACTTTGTTTCACTCCACGCTGACCCCCCGAAAAGTGAGTTTAACTAAAGTGGGACAGGCCTATTTTTAGTGCACTTGCCGAGAGTAACCATATGAACTAAATTACAACATTTTTATCTAATACGACCCAAACCGTTGAAATAAAACATTTTCATTGGTTTTTGGGCGTTAAAAGGGGGCGTGGAAATCAATTTTTAGTACAGTTGCTGACAGTAACCATACAAACTAAGTCAAAATTTTAGCTTAATCGATTCAGTAGTCAATTTTAATGATTTTTCAAAAAGTGGATGTTGCTATATAGCGATAACGCCCATTTTTAGTGCATTTGCCGAAAGTAATCATACAAACTTAAGTACCATATGTTTGTCTTATACGGCCAAAACTGCTTGAAATATAGCATTTTCACTAAGCTTGGGTAGTTCACAAGTAATTGAACTATTCGCAGTCATAAACTATGTGAACTCGTTCGTTGATTCTCGTTCTTTTAGTTCAATCCATTTTACAGCGAGTCAGATCAAAATGAACGAGAAAAAATTTATTCAACAATGGTTTTAGTCCGTGCTGATACAGTTTTTCACTAATGAACGGTAAAAAAACTTTTGGAACAACAAATTTTTGTGGCAAATATTGTGTGAAATGCCCCATATGTAGTATTTTTATGTAAATTTCTGCTATGTCCACAGTTAATGATTGATTCGTTCATATAGTTCGTTTTATTTTATAGACCTAATCGAGTTTCGACCTTTAGTTCGAACGAGTAAACAAAACGAACTAAAAGACCTATTGAACTAAAATATATAACGAGCTAACATACATAACGATCCAAGACACCAAACGAACTTAAAGACCTAACGAACTAACAACATGAACGAGTGCACGAAACAAACGAACTAAAGGAACTAAAAGAACTATATGAACGAACTAGTTCATTAAACTCAACTGAACTAAAAAGAGCGTTTTTTTTAGTGAACTAAAATGCCGAAGCCTAATTTTCACTGATTCGTGGGCGGAAAAAGGGGGCGTGGAAACCAATTTTTCCTACAGTTGCTGACAGTAACCACACAATTACCAAATTTAAGTCTGATATGACCAAAACTGTATAAAATAAAGCATTTTCATTGGTTTGTGGGTGGTAAAAGGGGGCGTGGACACTCACTTTTAGTACAGTTACCGACAGTAACCATACAAACTCAATTACCAAATTTAAGTCTTATACGACCAAAACCGTCTGATATAAAGCATTTTCATTGATTTGTAGGCGGTAAAAGGAGGGTGTGGCAAATGTTTTCTCCTCAACCATCTCGTACCTGAAACAAATCGACTTCCAAAATTTCAGGTCAATCGGTCCAGTAGTTTTGGAGTCTATAGGCATCGTACACACAGACACACATCGTTTGGCTTTTATATACAGTGTTGCGCAAAACAATAGCAACAAAATCGGTACGCTGCTACAAAATCGTGTATCTTTTTAAATATTAGGGACACACAAAAATGATTATAGGAACCAAAGCATATATTCATACATCATATTAAAAACAAATCATATTCCAATTTGGTTTTGTTTTCTTTATTAAATTTAAAATTAATGTGACTGCATTCAGTTTGTCTGAGAGCAAAACAAAAGCAACATAATTAATATTTGGTGTAAAATCCATTATTCTTGAAAACCGCTGCACATCTTAGCGGCATCGACTCTATTAAAGTAGATATGTTAGTATTAGTACATATATGTTCCCAATTAAGTTTCAGCGCTTCATACAGTGCAGTCTTATTGGAAAACCTTTGACCAGAAACTTTTACCTTCAAAATCCCAAAAAAAATGTTCAATGGGATTCAAGTCATTGTGACTGTGCCGGCTCATCAAGGACTTGAATCCCATTGCCTCTAATGTAATCTTTGATGAGCTTTGAAGTGTGCTTCGGGTCGTGATCGGGCTGAAACGTTCGCTGAAGCGACATATTCCACTCTGAATGTGGTCGCAGCTTGCTTTCTAAAATGTCATTATATACAAATAGATCCATAATTCCATCCATTTTTTGAAATGGTTCAACTTCATAATAGGAAAAACATGTACAGACCATAATTCCATCGCCTCCGTGTTTAAAATTTATTTTGCAGTTTCGGGCTTCAAGTCGTGTACCTGGGTGGCGCCATACAGTGCACATCCCATCTGAATTAATTAAGTTGAACTTTGATTCATCGCTAAAAAAAAAGTTTTTCGATTTTTGAACGGTCCAATTTAGGTGCTCTTTTGGAAGACTGAGTCTAAAAAACAATAAATTGCAACTAGTTGTCACAATTTCAGACAGAATTGTTTAAATTGTAACACTTCACCTTGTTTTTTATGCTTAGAGGTAAGCAAAGGTTTCTCTGCCGGTCTGTAACTTCTTAAATCGTTCTCAACGGCTCGTCTTCAAGCAGTGCTGTGATGGATATCTAAATCAAGTGTCCGAACAACCTCTTTGGATGTGGCAAATGCATTTCGTTTGAACACACCGCAAATGTTCCTGTCATCACGCAGCGATGTCCTCCGCGGTCGCCCTCTTTAATGTACCGTTGTTACGCCTTTTGTGAAGGTATATTTCTTTATTAATCTGCAAACTATTGACCGATTAATATCAAACTGTTTCACGTTAGATATTTGCGAATTTTCGTTTTTATATTCGGAAATAATTTGTAATTTAAGAGCTTCACAGTATTTAAAACGTGCTATTATAAATGAAACAGTCAATGTCACAACTAGCACAAAAAAATCTAAACTTAAATGTTTATGACTTACAAACAACAGGTGCTTTACAATAACAAAACTTTTACCAATAATTCTTCGAACTTCTGTTCTCTTTTTAAATTTTTCAAGTTTTTTTGCTTTTGTTTTGCTCATAGACAAATTGAATGTAGTCACATTAATTTTAAATTTAATAAAAAAAACAAAACCAAATTGGAATTTGATTTGTTTTATATATGATGTATGAATATATGCTTTGATTTCTATAATCATTTTTGTGTGTCCCCAATATTAAAAAAGATACACGATTTTGTTGCAGCGCACTTATTTTGTTGCTATTGTTTTGCGCAACACTATATAAAAGTGGGTAGGTGGGCGGTAAAAGTGGGCGTGAAAACATTTATATATAGTGACCGCCTCTTGGAGCACCTACACAGCAAGTTTCACTATAAAAATGTGTAGAACTCCGGAACTGCCACGATTTCGAAAAAGTGGGCGTTTATGTATTGCTACCACGCCCATTTTGTGTACAGTTACCAACAGTAACCATCTGAACAAAATTACTAAATTTTAGTTTCTTACGGTCAAAACCGTCTGATATATACCATTTTTTGGTTTGCGGTCAATAGCGCAAATTCGGCTTGTATGGGAGGTACCACGCCCTCTTGTCCAATCGTTACCAAACCTCACAGGAACACTCAAGATGTGGGTTCAGTTTCCCTGAAAATTTCATAAAGACCGGTTCAGCGGTTTTGGAGTCTGCACGTGATATACCCACATACCCACATACATACGTCCATTTTTATATATATAGATAGATAGATAATTGAGGCATTGTGTTCAAAAAGGGCGTGAGAAAAAAAAAACAGAATTTCGAGAAAATCGTGTATATAGTTTTTGAAAGCTTGTAGCTCATAAACTAATGGTTCAATTGAGCTGATTTCTTTTTTAAAATAAATTATATAGTTTATTTTAGCGAGCAATAAAATTTCTTAATTAATTTTTTTAAAATATTTATTGAATTTAGTCTTTTTAAAAAAATATGTCAGGCGTCCTTTTTGTATGAAACACTTTTTTACACTGATTTTTATAAGATTTGGTATGCATGCCGATCTTTGATAAAGCAACACCTTTTTTTAAGTCAATTGTTATATATGAGTTATTTTCGATGTGGGTGCTATTTGAAAAATGGTCTTCAGCTCTCTTTGAAGCATAAATTAGCCATTAGTAATAATACAGACTCTGTATTACAGAGTAATATTAAAGAGTCTAAGCACTTTATTAATCAAGTGATTAATAAGATTGTCAATTGATTTATTTACTTGAATTTTGTTTAATTGGTAGCAGACATTTTTTTAAATGCTTTATGTGATGTTTATGTGATACCTAAAATATCAGAAATATGTCCATGGTTTGCTATTTTTGACGTGAAAAAATTGCATACAAAATTCCATATAAAAACACAAAATATAGAAAATGTCTATTATAGTTCATATAAAAAATCTATAACCCCTAGGTGGGTCAAAAGTATGAACTGATCCTATTTTTTTTTTGCTTCAACATTTCTTCTGAACACACCTACACTCTATCTGGCACTCTTCTGGGGGTCCCCATACAAAACACTAAAAAAATCTTTTACACCTTGGCAGTCAAATGTATGAGCTGGTTCTATTAATTTTTCTCCCTCAACATTTATTCTACATCTACACTCTTTTAGAGGTCACCACCCTTTTAGGGATCCTAACGCAAAAATCATAAAAAATAGAAAAAGGCTATTACAGTTCATATCAAGAAATGTAAGACCTCTAAAGAGTCAAACGTATAAGCTAGTCTATAAATTTTATCCTATAGTATTGTTTTATAACACACCTACACTCTATCTGGCACTTTCTGGGGATCCCCATACAAAACACAAAAATATCATAGCTCGTGTTCAGTTTTTTTACCCCAGCGAATACAGTGGGCACAAATGGGTTAAGACCATCAAAGTACATATCAACTAATGAACATTTTTTGGAAAATTCGGCCTTCTCTAGTATAAATGATTTAAAAATTACATATAAAATATATAATTAAAAATATTTTTCAAATGGCATCTTTTTATATAAATCGGATTAAAACTAAAGCTGTATTTCTTTATTCATTCCAGACGTTCGGAATGACTGTTTTTGTTTCTTTATTCAGTGTTGATTATCTGGAATATTCGTTTTGTATTTCTTTTTTCTTAGGGAATATTCCAAACGCGTTCTTTTTATACAATCAGCTGAAGTAGAATAAAAATAATATTTTTTTGTGTATGAGGTTATATTCGATTGTTTGAAGTAAAATCACGCGAAATGAAAATGGTAAAATTTTTTTAGTAGTTTTAATTGTTGATTTGGTGTATTATTTTTTTTCTTTAATTATATACGAAAATATATTTTTTAGGGTGGGTCGATTTAAAAATCGCCCATTGCTCAGTGAAAATCGTATTCTAGGCATTAAAATAAGAAACTTTGCTCGAGGAACTCTCTCTCTAAAACGAATTCTAATGCCCCAACTTTTGACTTTTGTCCCTCGATTTTTGACCCCCATTTACTTTGGAGGCGACTATGCCAGTGGCGACCCCATTTCGCTGATTTTTTCATGTAAAGTGCCAAAAATGGTAACTTTTTGAAATGTTTGTATGGGGAACCCCAGGGGGGTTCCAGGGGTTGTGCCACTGGCATGGGTGGATCGGCCCTCCAAAGTTAGTGCTGTCGGTCATACATTTGGACTTAATTCGGGCACTCTAAATGGGTCAAAGAGGGATTTTTCAAAATTTTATCCTACGGGACAAAAGTCAAAAGTTGGGTCTTCGACCCATTTAGAGTACCCCAATCAAGTCCTAATGTATGACCGACCCCCTATTTCAATCGACACCAAACACGACCCAGGAACATTTTCAAGATGTTGCTTGAGTTTGCTGAAAAATTTCATAATGATCGATTTAGTGGTTTTTGAGTCTATATGTCGATGGCTTCATTCCAGAGTATGCTAAGTCTAAAAAGTGAATTTTGCAGGAGACGCGTTCAAAGTTTATTTGAAATTTCTCAAAAGCCTTATAAGATAGAAACTCAATTTTCTCGGTGTTAAAATCATATTTATTGTAGATTTTTTTTTGCGTCTACAAATTTAAAATGCAGAACATGGTTTAAAATGACTTAGACCACTTAAGAGTGAACAAAAATTTTTGCGTTGTTCATCCAAGTGGACTTAGCATCCTTTTCTCGGAAGTTTTTTCAAGCATTGGTCGTCTAAGTACACATAGCTTATTTTGGTTTGGAGAATGAAAACGTAACACCTTACTTAGCATATTTTTAAATTTTTTATTGAAACCATTTAAATAAAATGTTATAAATTTCATTTTAACGTAAAACAAAAATTATTAATTCAATTGAAAGTTTAAGTAATTGTTATTCAAAATAAAAGTTATAATAGAAATTATTCAGCATCTGATGTGACCGCATAAGTGCATCCTTCTGTTCCCTTTAGCTGCATGTAGAAGTTTTTGTAAGTGTTTGGAATTAAATTTTTATCACATAAATCTATGAGATCTTTACGTTTTTCCTCAGCTATTGGAAATGGTGATGAGTATGCTTTTGGAATGAATTGTGGGAGCAATTTTTCCTTTCTTCGGCGCTTTGATTCGTCGAAGAGCAATATTTCTTTCAAATCTTCGTCAAATTCATATTTGTAATAGAGTTTATACTTATGTTCTTTGTATACTCTAATTTCTCTAATTTAATTGAAATTAACCTTTTCATTTTTTGTATTTTTTGTCCAATTTGTAACTGAAGAAAATTTTTTGAAATCTAAAAAGTCGTATGTTTCCATTTCTATTACATTATACATAGGTTCTGTTTTCTTAGCATTTCTAATTACTGAGAACCACTCCATTGGCGTGTATATACGTTTGTGTTTTTTGGTCTTCTCAATTAACGCATGTACGCTATCGCCCTCATTCTGGGTATGCCCCTTTTCAAGAAACTTGTGACTTATATCAATTCCAAGCTTTTGTGAAATCCATACATAAAATGAGAACACAATTTTATTCTTGTTTTACCCACCACAGTTATCGGACCAAAAATTGTATTTGCTTATGTCGCTCTTTTCAGTTTTGGTTGATATAAATCTGAACAGACAACTTGCAACTTCTATTGCTCCTTTCTTTGCAGTTGTTTCATCCCATACAAAACAAGAGGCTTGTTGGGTATTAAGTTCAAAGATCGTGAAATTATACGCATGTAGTTTTCTTTTATAATAAAATGTGCTTACTTCAGCGCAAGGCGACGAAAGGATTTTCTGAAAATCGAAGCATATAGTGGAAACAGTTGGGTTGTTAAGACTTTCATTTTTGTCAATATCTTTTAGCTCTCTAGATTTTTGTTTGCAAAATAAATGATGATTAAAGTCAGATTGAATGATTTTCTTTTCATGTTCATTCGAGTTTTTATACTTTTTGCATATTTCACACTGGTCTTTTTTTGGAATATAAAATGATAAATTAAATGACTCGTGGAAAGTATCGCGATATTGCCTTAAAGTTGCCTTATGGTCCGACTCATAAGCATTTTCGTAAAACCATTGTTCGTACAAGCGGTGCATGTGTGCTACTGAAGATATATCACCATCTATGTACATCTTTCTTGAATGTTGACGACAATAGTGAGAGTCCACCAATGGAAATGAGTTGACATGCTCTTTTATGATTTCTTGTATTCTAGCCACTTTTTCTGTTTTTTTATTAACCGTTCCTCTTCTATCAGGTGAAATGGATCCTCCATTCGAATGCATTTTGCGTACAACTGTATCTACTGTTTGATGGGATATTGAAAGCGTGTTGAGGAACATAGGTTTGCATACAGCTTCCCTCGTCTCCTTCTCGTCTTTCAAAAAGGTAAGAAAGTACAGTCGTGATTCTGTTCTGCGAGAATTTACAATATTTTTCACAACTTTTTTCTCGCGTAATGTTATTAAATTTGAAATGTATGCCCAACTAATATTATAAAAGTAATTAAAAATTTGCATTCTGGATTCTTCGGATACCCTTTGTGTACATTTCATTCTGCACGATTCTCCACAACTTTTTTTTAACTCTTTTGCATTTTTTACATCGCCAAATTGATTAACATATTCCTTACCTTGAGTTTTAAGGGATTTTGCTTTGTTTTTGCGCCATTCAGATGGTTGAGGTCTTTTCCTATGCATGATTTTTTCGGGTGAAATATCTAAGCCCTTGCTCAACTTTCTGTGCGACACTTTTGGTGTGATAGGGATATATGCTGGAGCTGAGTCCGAAGATGAGTCGGACGAATTATCATTTGGTTCATATTCGGTCGAACTGCCGGGGAATGGTTCTGAAATCGAACAAAAAAAAAACACTTGCACAATGTTTTATTAAAAAAAAACCATTTTACATACTGAAAGAACTATGGTCACTTTCGTCATAATCTACATTGCTTGATGTTCCAGGTAAAATATCAATTAAAACTCCAGGCGACACAGTTGAAACAAATTCGTCCATGTCGGCTTCTATAAAAATATTTCCATGGTATTACTTTGCATTTACGCCAATTTAATTACACTTTATAGCATTAGATATGAGAAGACAATACCTTTAGATTTATTTAAAGTCAATTTCACAAATGTTGCAGAACTCTAAATCACTAGATTTATAAAAATTCACAACAAAGAACACTTCATACACTCACGAATTTCTCCAAACTAAACTGTTCTATGTTTACTTACACGTGCAAACAGGTTTTGTTTATTCGGGGAATAACATGCCAAGTACACATAGCGACACTCAAAAATGTATGATGTGTATGCTAAGTAGACTTAGAAAGCAAAACAAAAATAAATACCCCTTCTAAAGAGTGCTATGTTCACTTAGATTTCAACAAAATTTTGCAATTCCCTTCTAAACAATGCTAACTGTACTTAGCCCTTTTTGGAATGGGAGTTTTTAAAAATTTTAGTCGTAGGCTAAGTGCAATTTTGAGCATAACTTTTTATAGACTTGTCCGATAAATTCGAGATTTTGACAGGACTCAAGTTACATCAATCCGAATTCAAAAAAACAATCTCCTTGAAAACATGCTAAGTCGACTTAGCATACTTTGGAATTAAGCCATCGATGTGATATACATACGTTGCATTCATACTCACGTGCATACATCCTTTTTTATATAAGTGTATAGATTTTTTACTCGATTAATCGAATTGAAAATGTCTTTATTTTTAATAAAACAATGAATAATTAATTACTTTTAATGATAAAATCGTTTGCATTTCATTCATCGATGAAAAAAGTGTGCAAAATTCACACACAAGAAACCTACTCATTTCTAGAAATAAGAAACCGATGAGGATTAACCAAGTATATAGCTCTTTAATATATATTTTATTCCTAGATAACATTCTTTTTTATTCTTTACTAATATTCGTTTTTGCTTTCTGCTGGGAAACCGATCACCCAAAAAAATCGGTAACGCACAAAATTGTATACCTATAGGGTGGTGCGGAAATACAATTTATTATTTTAATATACAAGAACAAACTTTAACAGCTAGGGCCTTCTTTTACGATGCAACCGAATACGGCCCTGTGAGAATGTTTTTGTATTTGTGTGAACCGACATCAATATAGAAAATACCACACTTTCGTGCTATTACACCACTTCCTTATATTTTATTTCTTTGGATAAAGCATATTGTTTCCCGCAATCCAATTACATTAAGAGCACAAAAAAAATCATCAAAGATGTTGTTTGTCTGTTTGTATCAATCTATGATTAAGTTTATCGTATAAAGTCGATATTTGATTTCAGTGCTCAAACACTCGTACAATGCCATGAATATTTGTTATCTACCATTCTGCAATACTGGCATTCTTAGGAATAAAGAAAAATGTGGCGCCAACGATTAATTCATTGAAAAATGTCTAAAGTTAATTCAAATCCCTTTTATAAATTTTTATAAATGTTCTCGTAAGCTTATGATAACAAAATGAATGATGTTAATACAAAAATTATCGAATAAATTGTAATAAAAATGTCCAAGTCAAGCAAAAGTTTTGATTATGCCACAGAATTGAACTCATATCTACCACATCATATGTTCTTTTAAAGAAAAGTTATGGATCCCTTTTTCCAGATAATAATTAAAGATTGATTCATTTTTTCTTAAAGAATATTTTAGAGTTTGCAGTTCCATTGTACTCGTAAATTGGTCGAATTTTTAATCCCGCATTTTAACCCTGAAAAGATAATCTTCGTCGAATCGACGAACACAGCTCTATTTTTCTTATTTCTATGCATAATTTACGTTTACAATTTGCTTGAATAAAACTTAAGATTGCTGAATTTTGGCTAAAACAAATGTTTAATTCTAGTTTCTTAAAAGCGTAGAAATTAAATAATGAATTAAATTATGTCTTACATTGCACTCATTTTTCTTATTAAAGTTTTAAAATAGGCTTCGTCGAATCGACGAGCGAAAGCTTTAGTGTGTAAGTATGTAAAATATCGTTAGCTTTCTGGGATTAATAACCACTGTTGAATTTTATGTGGTAAATGCAATATTTATTGAAGATATTTTCAGTTTTACATTTTCTTTTAAAGTTTTGCTATATTTCGTTCAGTTATTTTTAAATATTAACAAAAAAATGTTCAAAATCTACAAACAAATGAACAGATAAAGTAATCACGTCACATCTAAGCAGGTTATTATTATTAACTTGTAAATGCAATTAACCTATTGGTTCAAGCTATATTGTTGCAAAAGCAACAATCAGTTTTAATTAAACAGGTTAGCATTGATAGTTGTTGGAACTTTGCGTATAGTACATATGTTGAAGGAAACTAGAAAAATATATCACTGTATTCAAAGAATATTAGGCCAAAGGTACAGAAGTTAGAATGTAGTTATTAAGGAATTTTAGTTATTAAGGGATGTACAAATCTTGTGTATGCTTTAAAACAAAACACCTTTCATAATGAAGTGATTTAAGTGAATTGATACATTAAAAAGCTGTTATTTAAGTATACTCCTCGAAAAAAGGGTTTTTGATAAAGTATTTCTTGAATTTTATATATACTATAAATACAACTTATAACTAGACAAAGAGATGAAAATTGCTTACTGCGTTAACTTTACCACAAAAAATATTTATCTACGTATTTTACTTGGAGTTTTCGCTTTTTTTGTTTATTTTTGTATAAAAATTGTAAATTTAATATTTTTTATAATTTGTTTTTGCGCTGAACATTTTAAATAACGTGGAATCCCAAAATTTACTTTGTGAAATGTTTGTCTTAATTTCGCGTGATGCGCGACCGCATGAATTTAGCTTAAACTTTTTAGCACTTTTACTTTATAGCAACCGTGGGCAAATGCGACTCTTTATTAATTAAAGTGCGGCTTTTTTTTATTTTTTGCTTTTTTATAATATATCAAAAATATTCAAAATTTTCATAAATCTCATAAAATTCCATGGAATTTCATGTTGTTCTGCTATGTTCTTTAAATTTAAATTCCACGGAATTCCATGTTGTTTTATCGTTGTTTGACCAACGATTTGATGGAAAATTTGATAATGTGTACCCTGTTTTTCTCTACTGGACGCTCTCTTTAATGATGTACTTTTTCTTCATGATTTAATTACAAGGTAAGCTCAGATAAGAGAGAAGTCTGACAGAAATTGAGCTAAATGTCGAAGTCAGCTGTTTGAATCGTAGTGTTCCTAGCTATTGTAGTTGCGAACGGCTTTAACCAATACAAAACAGAATTTCAAAATATTGGCCACAGATTTGTTTTACATCTCGTTTTCGTTTCGTTTAAAAACTTGAAACGACTAATTTTTTTGTATTAGTGTACAGATTAGGGCTTTCAATCCCGCAAGGTTTTGGCGAATCCCGGCATTTCGAGATTTTAAATTCGTGATCCCGGAATTCCGGGATTTTTTGGGATCCCGAAATGCCACAATTTTAAAATAACGGAATTTGGCAGTATTAAAAACAGGGACAGTCAATAACGCTTTCTATTAATTACTTTTTCAAGCGAAGCTTTTTACGCCTCGTTTTGTGATTTGCTTCAGTGAAATCTCAAAAACGACACTTTTTCCCATACACCTTTTCCAGAAATTATTGTTGTTTTTTACTTGCGTCTATTAACACAAGAGGATATAAAATTTAAAATATTTCTTTAACCACTATTCCAAAACAAACCTTTGTGTCAAGATCTGATTTATTCAATATTAAGTATTAACTGATGCTATGTAGCAAAAGATGACAGGAATTTATTTGAAGGATTGTGCATTAGCTATCCTACATATTCTATTGTGAATGCGTGAAGCTATAATGCAGCAGATCACAATAATCGATCAAAAGCAATACCTATCCAAACAACAAAAGTAGCAAGGTTCCATTATCACAAGATGCGAATTCTTTTAGGTTAATTGCAAATTCAGGTCTAGCGCTCGAAAATTTAAGGTATTCTTAGGATTTTTTTTTAAGTTAAAATATTGAACAACGATATTTAAACCTTTAAGGTATATTGTAACACTCATTCATCACATAAAAAATGATTTTTTAATTTAAAATATTGTTGATCTTGTTCAAAATGGTGCTCAATGAGACGCTCTCAAGGAAAAGGGGCATGAGCGGTGTTGTAGATTTTGACTTTTCTATTTATCTGAAAAATAAAAACATAGCATATTACGAATCACTATGAGTGCAGCTATGGCTGGCACTGGAGCAAAAGATATGCAAAATTGACAGAATGACGCGGTTTTGAAAATTAAGTCCTTCAAACAGCTTGTTTCTTGCCGGTTAAGTAGATTAAGTGTAAAATATACAATGTTTTTGAAATAAAACTTTGATTCTAGTCTCAGCGATAGCCACTGATGTTCTGAATAGCATATTTAAATTTCAGATGATTCGGCTGAATATTTTTTTTATTTCTACAACACCATGCCGAAAAAAAGTAGTTTCGAGATAAACGAGTATAAAGAGAATGAATCTAGACGAAACACTGTGGCTCGACGCCGACTAAAACGGCTGTAGAAGTGAAAATAGCGTCAGAAGGACTATATTTCTGAAATTTAAAAAAAATCAATTTCATAAAAGTTCTAGGCCTTAAACAATGCCATTTTGATAAATATAATTTGCAAATGATAAGCGATCCAAATATTTGCTCAACACGATTAGAACAGCTATTGATGTAATATTTGCTAGAAATATCGATGACATTACATCTATATAATAAACGTTTTATATTTAAGATATTAAAAACCAATAATATCATTATCATTAACAAAAATAATTAAAAATTAATGAAAGGTAATAAAATTTACTGGTCATCAAAAACATTCACATCAAAAACATTCACATATCTTCAAAATTGCAGAAATTTTCAGTATAACGACTTTTTCATAAAACATCGTTGCCTAAGAATGAGAAAAAAACGACATGAAAATCAAAGTTTGGTCTTTCGATGCAAATATCTCCGCTGTCCATTAATATATTTCATTCAAATTTTTTTTGTTCAAAAGTTCAATAAAATCACTTCACAAAAATAGGTTGAACTGTACCGTTAAGTCAGTGTATATATGTTTTATGATTATGTCAAAAAAGGTCCAAAATATTGACTTTTTACTCAAAAAATGACTCAAAAATTGTTGTTGTTGTAAAAACGAAATCAATTAAAAATTGCACATCTGGCTACCTTTCATATGACATAGCATTTATTTGCAAAAATTCTTCCAGCTAAGCGCAAAAATTATTTTACTGTTTTTGTCATCAAAACAACAAGGGTACCCCCTTTGATTTTTTTCGCGAAATTTATTTTTTAAAAAATGTTGTTTTTATATTTTTTACAAAAAAGTCAAGTCTCAAAAATAATTTATGTGAAAAAATTACCCCAATATCTCTTTCCAATCAAAAGTTATGGCTTAAAATCTATTTTTCATACCAGACTATTAATAAAACTTAGTTTTGTGTTAAAATTCTCTATATAGTTTGAACGTCCCCATATATCTCTAAGAATGCAGTTGTGTGTCTAAAGTAATTACGAACATTTTGGATTATACAAAATTTTCTTTATAGTGATCATCTACTTAAATTTGTATAATTGTTTTTAGTTAACATTATAGTATTTAAAATTTTTTCATTTAAAAATTTTTTATTAAAAAAACCATTAAAATATAAAATTTATGAAACTGCGAAAAAGCTTCGCTTCTCTCGAGTGTGCAGCGACGCATCTATTTATTTTTATTTTTTATTTTTAAAATATATCGTAAAATATAATATTTATAATCGTAATCGTTATTCAAACTTAAAATATTCGAAAACACTCAAAAGTTTATAAAACGTTTAAAAGACACTAAGACGAAATCATAATTTCTAATGCAGATAAGGGTTATAAAAAAGTTGTACTGTAAAAAATAAGGAACACAATTAAACTATAATTATAGTTGGAAGATAAAGTCTATTCTGAAATCACATTTTGCATTTCAAAGGCAAACACTTGTACATTTATGATTAAAAAAAATATCCTACTAAACCAGATCGAAAAAAAAAATTAAATTAGAAAATAACGATTATGATATGATGATTTTGTTTATTAAAAATCATTACCTGTACGGTCCTTAATTAAATATGTATGCTTAATTTTTGAATATTTAAATTATAATTATAATAATATTATTTAATAATGAAGTTCTGATTTCTTATATGTCAGAAAAATTCAACATTATTTCAGAATGAAAACCCAAAATATTTAAAAATATTAAATACGATTTCACCTTATTATAAACATAAAAATATAAACGTAAATAAGTTAAATAAAACAAACAACGTAAATTTATCTTTTAAAAGATTTAAAATGAAAATAAAACCTCTTATTCAAATAAATAAATTAGTAAAAAGTATGATGTGAATAAAATATTCCTTTTATAGTAAAAAACTATAGCATAGTAATAAAAGTATTGCTACTTTCAAAATAACATGAAAATTGAACAGCCTACTTAAAAAAGAGTCTTTTGAGATTATATTCAAAACAAACTAAGAAACAGACTTTCAATATAGAGAGATAAAAAAGAACAGGATGATTTCGATAATATTAAAAAAGCCATCGTTTACATTGCAGTTGCATTTATAGTTGCCGAAAATTTTATATTTTCTTGTTATAAAAATCCTGGGATTGAGGGTTTTGAGTTCCGGAATTCCGGGATTGGAAATTAATTCATGATCCCGGGATTTCAGGATTGAAAGCCCTAGTATAGATACATATGTTATGTAAGAACAGCTTCAGCTGAAATGTGGCAGCACTTTCCATAGCACGACTTTGTTATTGATCACAAAATAAGCTGTTAATTTGGTACGTTGATTTAACATTTATTGTTCTCGATTACAGTTAAATTTCGTGTGTGTAACTTTCAAAATACGCGGAAAGAGTAAAGAACTTCGGCAAAGAACATTTATTTTGGTCAAATACTTGCAACATCTCACAATGTCGGTCAGCAAAAGTGTTAACAGTTGGAAGATCGATGGTACAAAATGTATTGACAAATGTTAAGAAAATGCCAGCATTAGATAAAAAAGCTGGATATGACCAAAAGTCTGGCACGAAAAATAAAGAAACTGGAGAAAGATGTGCCAAGGGCTTACAAGAAGGACCCGAACCTTTCTTAACGTTTTGTTGCCACTTAAATGAAAACATCAACCTCAACTGTTCACAGAATTAAAGATGTTCACAGACATATTGCATTGCTGACTTTAATCAAATACCTGGTCTGAAGTTTTATGTAGCAGAGCTGAAAGGGAAAGTGCATAGCAAGTTCCAAAACCGAAAAGCACCATGAGTGGTTTAAAAAGCGAAGAATTCATTTCTGAAGCAACAACTAATATAAACTAACAAAATTTATATAAAAGAATGCCTGCAGAAGCGAATTCTGCCTTTTGTTGAACAACACAATATGCCAGTGATTTTTTGGCCTGCCTTGGTCCAAGAATTTTGCATAACAAATTGGGTCAAAATAGTGCCGAAAGACGTCAATCCACCGAATTGCCCGGAGTTATTACCGATTGAACGATATTGGGTCCGTATGAAATCAAAACTAAAACAGACTCCACAGTTCGAGAATTTTTACGTGGTCATTTTACGAGTTGTCATTATTTTTATGAATTTTTAGTTTAAATATGAATAAAACAATTTTATGAATATGATTAAACAATGTTTTCATAGCAATATTCACATAAAAGTTACTTTTTTTGGCCGCTGGACACCTGCCATATTTCAGCTGAAGCAGGTCTTATGTACATCATTAATATTAATTTTTTATTTTTTTTAGTAATAACACCTTAATTTATATTAAAATTCTTTTTGGTTTTTGTCTATATATGTGGCTCTTTGGAAGGTTTTGAAAATCTTATTGTAGCTCTTAATGGCCTAACTCGTGCCCACCCCTGCTTTATAGTACACTTTTTATCACGTTTGTTTTCACAAGGTCAAAAGATTATTAATGTATACTAACTTTTTAAATTTTGTTACAAATTATAAAGGTAAAAAATTGCTGGTAGTTTGACATCAATAACATTCACATATCATTAAATCTATAAAAATTTTTAGTACCATATAATATAACATCGTTAGTCTATTAGAAGAAAAAAAAACCATTTGAAACTTAAAGTTAACATAAGTCTATCTTAGGAAACAACAAAGATATTTGCATAGGAGTGATTCCATAGCTCTTCGACAAAAAAAAATTAAATTCTCAACCTGACCCTCTCCGATTTGGTTTAAACTTTGTAAACACGTTGTGTTGGCTACAATTTAGAAAATAAATTTGTCATTTTTATATTTTTCGGGTGGTTACTGAGTTACGGGTGCTCAAAAATTGAAAAAAGTCGGTTTTTTTTCTTGAGGACTGTTTATCATTTGATCATAACTTCAAGTTTGAGATAGGGCAACGATTTTAGATTCATATTGTAGATATTTTCAAAAGGCTTATTTTGTATAATAAAACTGCAAAATTTCTAAAATATTTACGTTATTTTTTTTTTTGTATAAAAGTTTAAAAAAAAATATTTTGATGAAAGTCATTTTTAAAAATTTTGGAAAAAATATATATTAATTAATGATAGTTTATCTAAGATCTCTCAAAATTTCAGCCTGGGACGACAATGGGAACACTATTAAAATAAATTTCAAAGTAAACTTACCTTAAAATTTATGCTGAACACATCAGCTTGCGAGAAAGCACCAAGAACTGAACACACTAAAGAAGACCATATGTGTGTGTATGTGCACAGTGCGACATCGGTGTAAAAAATTTTTTTTAAACTTTTATGGAAAATATTTTAGAAATTTGGCAGTTTTATTATACAAAATAAGTCTTTTGAAAATATCTATTATATGAATATAAAATCGTTGCTCTATCTCAAACTTAACCGAAGTTATGATCAAATGAAAAACTCTCCTCAAGAAAAAAAACAAAACTTTTTTCAATTTTTGAGTACATGTAACAAAGTTTACACCAAATCGAAGAGGGTCAGGTTGAGAGTGTTGTTGAAAAGCAATGTAATCACTAGGGACCGGAATCTCATGCACTAAAAACATCCAATATATGCGCATATATATGCACCTAAAATTAAGAAAATATGCACTTAAAATATGCATTAAAAAACAAAAAAATTTGTCAATATTTATGACAAACAATTACATTAATATGCATGTACTTACCAAAAAACACATAAATCTCAAAAAAATATTTGAAAATATTAGCTTAGTTTGATTTCATTCCTCGTTTCAAGCTCAAGTTTAAACTTAATACGGAAAACAAAATCAACACGAACTATAAAATCAAAATATGAATGTACAGTCATTCAAGTTCAAATTGAACTGTGCAATGTCGCTTGGTATGTGTTTCTGAGTTAAACCAGAAACGAAAAATAACAGTTATTGATTCAACAAAAAATAGTTAATATATTTAAAAATAGAAGAAAGTTTAACAAAATTATAACTATGCATTTTGCGATATGGAATCAAAACTCTTCTATTCCACATTAGCCAATTATATCTGAAAATTTGTTTATCGATCCAAATTAAGCAGACACAAAATGTGTTAACCAATTTTTTTTCAAAGCTGAAGTATGGTGACCGCTCTTGAGAATATTCGCTCATACTTATCTCGTTCTGTTAAAAGTGAAAGAGTAGATTTTTTATTCTATAGGCCTCATATATTTAATTTACTTCTCTACAGATATTGCCTTGTTTGCAGAGACAACAAAATGTTTTTCAAATAGCGATTTTAGTAGAAAGTACCTAAAATGTTGACCGAATTCGGAACACTGATGTACAAAAAATTTCTTGAATCTAAAAATCTTCGTATTTAAGCCTTTGGTGTCCCAGATACCTTTCATTTGCAACCATTTTTTAGGTAGTTATTTTAGATTGATAAAAAGTTACGGCGAAAAAACCGGTGATTTTTGGCGAAAAAGTGATTTCGATATCCTTTTGGATTTAAGATCTACTTGAATCCAGCTCCCAGAATATGAGTGTCGAAAAAAAATTTTTTTTTATCCACCTCACTGTTCATGTTGTGTAGAAAAATATTGAACGTGAAGAAAATTAACAAAAATGCAAAAAACATGCATTTATAGTAAAATATGCACTTAAAAAGAAATATGCAAAAATATGCACTAACGATTGAATGCCATTTTAAAGAAAATTTCCTGAATCGCAAAGATATTCTATTCATTTTCTTAACATGGTGACCACCGCAAACATGCATTTGCATCAGATTCCAGTCCCTAGTAATCACCCATAGATAGATAGATGGAATTTCAAGTATATAATAGGCAAAGGGGGCATCTCTTATGTTACTGAAAGGTTTATTACATTACATAAATACGTTTTAAGGTTAAATGATTTCCTTCACTATTAATGTCACCTTAAAACAAATATCCATATTGATCAATATAAATTAATATAAAACTATTTGTTCTAAAACAGCGATGCCCACGAAAATTATTTGAAGAGTGTAAAAACAACAAAAACAAAAAGTAACAGCATAAAAAAAAAATGTAAGTCTGGATGCAATGAGCAATTACCATGAGGACATCGAACTTATGTATATGTAAACTGTAAAAATAATGAATCAAGTAATTCCAAAAGTTTCAGTTTCTTGCTAGTCAGAATAGATTCTGATTTGGCCAGCTTTAACCGCGTGGAGGTTTTCAGATATCCTGTTTTTAATTTTTTGTTTTATAGTTTTTAATTTTTTTGTTTTTAATTTTTTTATTTTCTTTTTATTATTTTTATAAATTTTTTTTTTATTTTTTTTTTCATCTTATAATAATATTTAATATTTATTTAGTTTTTATTTATCTTATAATAATGTTTATTTGCTTTAACATTAATTTTTATTATCTTACTGTTTATTATTAACTAAACTGTTATATTATAAAGATTAAAATCTTTTTAATATTTTATTATCTATGAAAAAATAGGCAAACTCCCAGTTTTCCTCAAATTCTTTTCTTGCCAATTTTCAAGAGTATAATAACCCCTATCAAAATAATTTATTTTTATGCAATATAAAAATGTACCCGCCTGAAAATATTCAATAACTTTTTCTCAATGTGTATTCGCACAACAAAAAAAAATAAAGAATACAACGCATGCTGTTAACGTCTACAATGCGAATGCCAAAAACCGTGCAAAACAGCCGTGATCGATGGTGCCAAAGAACAAAAACAGCAACATGCAAACGCAGAACAGCTATCGATGGTTCGAAAGAACGAAAACAATAACATTAAAAAGCGAGGCTGAAATTGCAAACTGAATTCGGCGAATTCCAACAACCATGAAAATATTGACGCTGTTGTAAAAGAGTGGAAAGAGTTAAGCGCTGGGCATCGCTGTTCTAAAAGATACAAATGAAAATGAAATGCACAAATTGTTATTTGATAATTGAATACGTATAATTATACTGACTAGAGAATGGAGCTGCATTTGAACACAAGTCTTGTAGCCCCCACTTTGCGATCAATTCAACTTTTTCATATCGGCCGCTCTTTTGGTTCATTGACAACAACTTTAATACTTCCGTGTATGGTGCAGCGGCGGATCTGGAAAAAAATCTTGGGAGGGCTCCAGTATGATGAACACACTTTTTCGATTTTTGGATATTTTGTCTTTTTTCAAATCGTCTTATTAAAATTCGTTTAAAACCATTCGTCTCTAAGAATTCTTCTATAACTCTCTCGCAAAAGAGAAATTGTGTTTAGATAAATTGTAACTAACTGCATCATTTTTTTTTATCACGAAGAAGCACACCAACGATGAGAAAGAACGAGATGCATTGCTTTCTATCATACAAAATTGTATTGCTTCTCATGTCTTACTTATCGTTGGTGTGCTTATTCGTGATACAAAATAAAGCAGTAAACCAATTGCAATCAGACGAACTGTTTTAGATGAATTTTCGCAGACGCACATTTTCATATATATTGATTTCTATCTTTCACATAAACACATAACGAAAAATAAATAAAAACTATAAAAAATAACTTATTGCTTGGAATTAGGGTAGATTTATTTAAATTTAATCCGTTTTAAAAACCATTGCACTATTACATTTTTTAGTTAAGTGTAATGAAAAAAGCATAGCCTTTTTATTACAAAATAATTAAAGTAACTTGAAATTTGAATTTTTGGTGCTATGACTATAATATGGTACAATATGAAAAGGAAACGAACATTATAAAATGCATACTTGTGAGTGCTAGTAGATAGAAGAAAAAATAATAGGACAAAATCATCATAACGCTTCTTTTTTGCGGCAAAGTTATCAAAAACTTCACTATTATTAAGTTTAAACTGTTTATGAATATGCAATGTCGCCAAAAAAATCATAGGGTTGTTTTGATGAGAAAAACAGTTAGGCCTTTTACGCATGGATAAATTGAAAAGAAATGCAACTGCAACAAAAGTTTCTATACAATGTATTTATAAGCCTTCATAGGAAGCAACATGTGTACAACAAGTTGGCAACACGTTTGCGACCAGTTAAATGCAACACAGCTTGCTGCAATTTTAAACGGCGATTTTGTGTTGCATATTCAGCCCAATTATGAAACTTTTCTCCATTTGAGAAGAAAGGCATCACATTTTTCTTTTTTACACTCAATGATATTGACGGTTGATGAACAAATTTGCAATAAAAATTTCCAAAATGTACTTGAACTTTATCTTAAAAAAGAAAACTCCCTTTCTGATTCCCAGAAGAAAAAAAAATTAAGTTGAGTTCTTCGCGTTCAAAAATATGAAATAACATATTTATCACTCGGATCGCTTTAACTACTTTAATTTCTTGTTTCTATTTAACATAGCTTCAATTAAAAAGTATTTTTCAATGTTGCGTTGCGGCGTGCCCTGCATATCTGAAAGCATAGGTTGCAATTAAGTTTAAAATTTAAGTGGCTTGCAACATTGCGTTGTAGTTTCCTTACCTTTCAATGGTACCATGTATAAAAGGCATTAGTTTTGCACAAAACTGGAAGAATTTTTTCAAATGAAAGGTAGTCGGTAATGCTATTTTAACATGTTTTTATTTTTACAATTAATAACCACTATTGAGTATTTTTGGTGTAAACAGCCAATACTTTGGTATTTTTTTTTTAGACTAAAATATATACACTGACCTGACGGTAAAGCTTAAGTAATTAATTTCTTTTATTAAATTTTTGAATAATTTTTGAATAAAATTTAAATTAAATATTTTTATAATAAGTTTTCTTTTTATGCCGTTTTTTCTCTCATTCTGTGGTTACGATGTTTTATGAAAAACTATTATAATTTTTACATACACCATCTCGAATTTGAAAAAATCTATAATCGGCCCAGTAGTCAATTTTAAACATTTCTAAAAAACCGCCCATTTTTAATACAATTGCCTACAATAACCATACAAACGAAATTCCCAAATTTAAGTCTAATATGATCAAAACAATCTGAAATATGGAATTTTTCGAGAGAGAGGAATAAATTGTAAAATGACACTCTCTAATCTATTACAAGTAATTGAAGTTAGTACGGGAACAGACCTATAGCCGCTCATGAGTGCATCTGCATCCAACGAATACCATTTCATTTTTAATGCTCCAAACTTTAATTGTATGCGCTAGATACAGAACAAAATAAAAAATGCTTTTTATTTAGTATTTTTCAGAGCTGTAAAGTCTGCATTCATATTCAGAATTTTAAGTACAACTGAATAACGACATAAGAATGCATTCAATGAATGCAAAATTGATTTATACATAAAATTTTTAATTCACATTCAATTTTAAAAAAATGATTAATTAATCATTTCAATTATTCATTTTCGTTATTCAGAAAAATTAATCAATTTTTTATTCATTTGAATGCTATTCACAAAGAATGCCATTCACAAAGAATTGCAGAATTTTCAATTATTCTTTTTTTATTCATTATTCATTTTTTATTCGTTATTCATTTTTTATTCTTTATTCATTTGTTATTCATTATTCATTTTTTATTCATTATTCATTTTTTATTCATTATTCATTTGTTATTCATTATTCATATTTTATTCATTATTCATTTTTTATTCTTTATTCATTTGTTATTCATTATTCATTTTTTATTCATTATTCATTTTTTATTCATTATTCATTTTTTATTCATTATTCTTCTGTTACTCATTATTCATTTGTTATTCATTATTCATTTTTTATTCATTATTCTTTTGTTATTCATTATTCATTTTTTATTCTTTATTCATTTGTTATTCATTTTTTTGTCATTGCTTAGGACCCCGGCTGTGTTTTTTTTTATAGCAGCCCTATTCTGTCAAATTAACAAATTTTTAACCAGTATTTTGAATATTTCTATATGTTTGTTGTAATATTTTCAATTTTGATAAAAATTGTCAACTGCTTTTCAGTTATTGACAATTTCATTAACAAATTTTGTTTTTTGAGCTTTAAATTTTATATTGAAAACAACAAACACATGGAAATATTCAAAATACTGGTTAACAATTTGTTAATTTGCCAGAATAGGGCTGTTAATTTGACGATATAGATAACAACAGCAAAAAATTTTTTATAAATATCTTAAGAAATCAAAAAAAATATAACAGACAAACCTAAATCGTCGTGTCTACAATCTGAAATCATTTGAGCCTTACTAGTTTCTAAACGTACGCTTGATCTCTGTTGTCTTAACTTATGAAGAACCAATTCCTCACACCCCGCTGGAATAAGTATATCGGTTATGACAAAAAATTTAAGAGTATGTAGTTGGTTACTTCGGTTATCCATTTACCACTGGGACGAAGAAGCAAGCTCGGCATTAATTCGCTGGAAATAGTCATGACTGCGTGCTTAGCTTTTATTAACATTCAGCCTACCGATATTTCGTCCATACCTTTTCCTGAACCTCATCATCAAATTACTGGTAATTAACATATCCATAATTTTTATTATTAAACGCAGATAACGGTTTATTTATTTTAAATTTATTTATAATGGTATAGAATGAAAAACCATGTATAGATTCGAAAAACAATAAAAGCAGGTCAGATTTACCGATTGCGGTCAGTTTAGTGTTAACCTAGTTTGTGCTTGCAAGCGTACGATTCTAAGTACTTGAAGTTATTTCATATTTAAGGAGGTAGTTCGGTTACTTGGATTCCTTTTTTCAAAATGTTTATTTCATGTTTCATTCAGATGAGAAACTCAATTTTTTTACATATCGATGGCTTAATATAGAAAAGGCGTTTTTCTATAGATAACTTTTTAAATGCCTATTATATATAAAGTAGGCAACAAATCGTAGCTTTCGCAAAAAAATACGAGTTACGCATTTTCTATATTAAGCCATTGATATAAAAGTACAAAAAATTATTTTGAAGTTCTCACCAGTTTTTGGTAACATAAATTGTACATACTTTTATTAACAGATATCTTTCTGTTCCTGAAGTTAGAGAATGACGCGTTTTATATCAAGTTTTATGTTGGATTTCTTAAACCAATTTTTAAATGAAAATACTTTAACCCGAATCACCCTGAATAAATTTTTTTTTTAAATTTTTAGAATGACCTGTTAACGCAAATATAAAATGGTTTAAACAAAAATAAGCACATTTTAAGTGTTTGTGTTTGCGTGTCCATATGGCAAGCACAGGGTGTTTCAGGTTAATTGTGAGCTATTTAGATCAAATAAGTTTGAAGAAGGCAACAACAACCCTGTATATATGTTTATTAACTTTTTAAATTTTTTTTCTGTTCTTATCAATATCGTCGAATTGATAAGCAATGACAAAAAAATGAATAACAAATGAATAAAGAATAAAAAATGAATAATAAATAACAAAAGAATAAGAATAAAAAATGAATAATGAATAACAAATGAATAATGAGTAACAAAAGAATAATGAATAAAAAATTAATAATGAATAAAAAATGAATAATGAATAAAAAATGAATAATGAATAACAAATGAATAAAGAATAAAAAATGAATAATGAATAAAATATGAATAATAAATTACAAATGAATAATGAATAAAAAATTAATAATGAATAAAAAATGAATAATGAATAACAAATGAATAAAGAATAAAAAATGAATAACGAATAAAAAATGAATAATGAATAAAAATAGAATAATTGAAAATTCTGCAATTCTTTGTGAATGGCATTCTTTGTGAATAGCATTCAAATGAATAAAAAATTTGATTCATTATTCTGAATAACGAAAATGAATAATTGAAATGAATAATTAATCATTTTTATTAAATTGAGTGTGAATTAAAAATTTTATTTATAAATCAATTTTGCATTCATTGAATGCATTCTTTTTTCGTTATTCATTGATTCATTTTTTTGTGATTTAAATCAAATTGAATGCATTCTTTTACAGCTCTGGTATTTTTGCTCCGTTTTTGTTTTATATGCAATAAGAACAAACTGATTGCACAGATCGACAGATCTCAAAAATTTTGCCTTAAAATCAGTCTTATCTAATATTTTTAAACTAACAATAACTCACGAACGACGATATAGTTTTCGGAAAATTTTTTCGCTGAAACGAGCCTCCATATCAGTAATGATATCATCCAGTAGGATAAACATATGGAGATTCGAAAGGATTCCTCTGGTGTTGAAGTGCTGACATAACTACTTGAACTTGTCTTCCAGCAATACGAGGCATATTAATTGACAGCTCTAACTTCTCGTATTTATAACCTGAGATGCTCCCAACAAATTTGAAAATACGAATATTAAGACAATACCGTTTGTTGTCATGAGTCTATTTAAATGCAATAATATGTTAAGCTTATGTATCCTTCCATTGATAAATACTCTCCAATGCACTTATGCATACTTGTGTCTTTCCACCCACCTGGTCTCACAAATGCTTTTAAGGTTCTGATTGCTGGAAAAGTGTTCTATTATGCTACTTCGCTTTGAGGATGAGTAAAAAACTTTCACTATTTCTTTCATGATCTGCACAGCATTTTGAATTGGTTTAGCATTCGAAGTTTTTTAAATTGATAAATTTAGACTCTTTACTATAACAAATAGTTCTTGGGAGGGGGGTGGAGGTAATTACTTTAATTGGAGGTAATTTAAATTTAAACATAAACAAATGTTGTATAGTTTCATATTCGAAGTGTAATAACCAAATTCTTTTTGATTATTCTATTGATAATTGTAACCTAGTCCGTAGACATGAGTATAATGATTTAGGTGTGATTTTTGACTCTAACTTTAGTTTCAAAATGCATTATGAATATGTTATCTCTAAATCATATTCTATGATGGGTTTTATAAAGAGAAATTCCCAAAATTTTAAAGATCCATTGACAGTTAAAGCTCTCTATGTGTCTTTAGTTCGAAGTATATTGGATTATTGTTCGACTATCTGGGACCCATTTTATGCTGAATACTCTAATCGCATAGATAAAATTCAAAAACATTTTACAAAATATGCGCTTCATAAAATGCGGTGGCCTGATGGTCTCCCATCTTATGAAACTAGACGTAAACTTCTTGGGTTGCAGTCTTTAAGTGATAGACGATCATATTGTTCCCTTTTGTTTGTCCACAATGTTCTATCTGGTAAAATCAACTGTAATGATATTCGTAGTAGGTTTGTTTTACATATTCCAACAAGATCTCTAAGAAATCATCGTATGTTTGATGATAGAATTCATAGAACCAATTATTCCTTGAATGAACCGATTGCAAGAAGCATTCGTTTGTGTAATAATTTTCTCATTTTCTCAAATTCAATGTTACTTTAAGTGACTTTCGATTACAATTATTCATTATTTTCAATTAGGTTAAGATTAGTAATTGATTTAATGTATTAATATTTTTAATTAATAGTCTGTAAGATTGTATAATCGGTAGACCGTAATAAATAAATAAATTGATCATTTAAAGAGCCCGCTTCAATGAAGTGTTAAAATTTTTTTGTCACTAAGTTGGCACAACTGTCCTTTATACTGACTTATACTTTTTACTGATCACGTTATATTCACGTTTATGTAAAAAATAAAAGTAACTACAATGTAATTTTATACTACTTCATTTATGAATTTTTGAAAATTCCTCATAACAGTTGAACTTTCGCTTCGGGGTCAAGCTGTATGACACAAAAACATAATACCCTTTCATATAAATTATATAGCGGTAGAAAACTTTGAAGAAAGATTTCTCGAAACTTTGAAATCAGACATAAGCTACTAATGAACATCGACATTGTATTATCGATACAGAAATATCAAAATTGAAAAACAAACAAAGAGCCGCATGTGGACCAAAAACTGCTAGACTGAATTCGCGACATCGCTAGACGTATGTGACAAAACTAACGGTATCACACAAAACTAAATTGAAATAAGGAAATGAAATAACAAAAATGTTCCAGTCTTTAAATAGTTAAGGTAATTTGGATGTAGTTTGTCGTTCAAGGATTTAAGAGTAGCAAAATCTTGTCGTTGTTAAGGGCTTATAAAGCTATTATAGTGAGAAGACTTCTTTGTTGAAGTTGGAGATGATTACAAAAGCTGAACAACGCTTCGGTTCAAAAAGCTTATACAGTCTTTATGATGCTACATGGTTTCGAACTTAAAGTGATTTATCAAATGCTTTTCAGCGCTTATTTATCTTTCTCACTACTTCATATGCAATCAATAAACACTATCAACTCAATAAAACGGCTCAAATCGAAATCGCATTCATCTTCAGCTTCAGCGTGCACTATAAAGGCGGCCTAAGGCACAGATATAAATGTTAAATCCAAAGTCAAAAACTCACCGAATGCAGTTGTTAATCCAAATATCCTTACAGCAGGACGAAGACAGTCACAAGGCTCAGCGGCTTGACGTCGCCTGTGATGTAGTTGATTCATTGTATGTTTGTTTTCTAACAAGTCACTCACTACACTAGACTTTATTTATACGTACATATGTTTTGCCGATCAAGCAAGGAAAAATATTCGAGTTCTTGAAATACTTTTTTTTTATTATAATAATATAAACACGTATGAATGTGTGTGATGTTTAACTGCTGCAAGCACTTGAAACCGACTTATATTTGTTTTTGTATATTCACTTTATTTATTACTTGGCTGAGCCCAACATAATTGTCAACATCATTGTCATCATCACGAACATAGTATTATTCTTATATCCACAGGAAGTGCTTACCTACGATACGATTTAACATGGGCAAATAAGTTGCCATTGAGCATTGCACATGTCTTCTATAAGAAACGATTAACGAACCCGACCGAACAACGGATTCTGAGCAAATGAACAAAACTGAGCGACTACAGAACAATAACAAAAAAAAATCCTTTCAGTCAACGCAGTCTTTTGGCAAGGATATGACACAGTTAAGCCAAAAAAACCGAACAACGCACATACAAGACGAATCGTAAACACAAATATTTGCACAAAAATACGGGAAAAAAAGGATACTGAGTGCCGTCTTATACGAAACTACCAAGTGCGTTGCTTTTATGCTGATGAAGTCGCAAGTTTACTGCAAGGATAACACGATTGTCGACAACTGCAGCTTTTCTTGTTTTTGTTATTATCTTTGGTATTTTTTTTCTTCTCTTGCTAGCTCCAGCTTTAAAAGAGATGTGGCGACGTTGTTTGTTTAAATGTGTCTGTCCAGAATCTGTCGATGCTTAAATGCGTCTGGTATAGAACAGAGCAACCCTCGCAGCTGCTTCCACCGACTGTTGGTTGCAATGGTTGTATGCACTAGATTTGCATACACATCCTCTTCTCCACTGCAAAATCCATCCAACGTCAAGTTGTTGGCTTTATTTTAATATCCGTTCGTAAAATTAAGTTTGTTTGAAAACACTTGCTTAAGTTATGCTGAATTCGGTAGAACATGTGTAAAAATATTCTCATACACAACGTTATTATTAGCCACTAAATTATTGTTGATTTGGCTTTTGTAGCGTTGGCCTCCTCACTTGCCGCTTTTAGCTTTTGAATGGAGTATTCGTTTAAAACACGTCCGCACTCGACTAACGCTGAGAATAGAATGATTCAGTTTCCAAAGTTTTCGCGATATAGCTGGAATTTAGCTTCGTCTTTTTTTTTTTTTTTGCTTTCTTTTTATGTTGTTATTGTTGTTGTGTGTTGTTTGTCATACTTTTATTTTAATCGGAAGCTGAACAAGGACAATCTTCATATTCATAGCTGAAATATGAACCCTGTAAGGATAACGCTTTGGGTTTGTAGCCTGCATCTTCGCATTGTCAGCAAGTTTGTGCTGATGTTTATGAACTTTGTTCCCTCTTTACTCTATGATGTTCGCTGTCTTTTGAAGTACCCTACGTTTTTGGTTTGGCCATTAGATTTTATGATAATGTTTTTATCTAATTTAGTTATTTAGTTTGAGTTGATTATTTACTAACGAATCCTTTATAGCTCTTTATTTCTTGTATATTAAATTGGCAAGCTCACTATATATATTTTTTAGAATCTTTCAAAAAAACACAAGTTTAATCTATATTGTTGTGGGTCATTTTATGTCAAAATCTAATCCTTATATAAATAGACGTAGGCGAAACAGTTCAGTATCATTTTCTTCCGTATTTCTCAACCAATTTTGTTGTTTTTTTTTTTCTTTAAATGTGCGCTATCAACTATGAGCAACTGATCATAAGAAAGCATTTGTGCACACACAAAGTTTGACAATTAAAACGTATTTTTCACTGTCTTAACAGTACCGTCTCGTGTAACCCCCGTATTATGAAAAAATTTATTAATAAAACAATGATAGTTGACAACTCTGAAAATAAAATGCCGCAATGGTGAAAATAAAAAGCCACTGACAAATACAAGTGTGAAAATTGTCAAACTTTGTTTGACGATATATAATAAAATATGAGCATGCATGTAATTATTTGAATGTTCAACATATTCCTTTGTCACAACTTATACATTAAAATGTTAAAACACTCATTCCGTACATTATTTTTTCTTGTTTACAAACGAAGTTCCAGCAGAAAAAAGCAGAAAAAGAAGAAGATCGTACCATTTTTAAATCTCACCATGCATAGCAGCTGTTTAAGTTAAAGCAAATTTTTCAAAAATGTTCACAAATACAACAACTGAAGAAATTGCCAAACTTTAAAAGCATATATAGACCAATATAACGCGAATTAATAATAAGTTTTGATTGCAAACATCTTATTTCAACCTAACTTAAGTATTTATATACTAACAAACAGATTATATGCATTAATTTCAGGAGCTGCCAAGTGATTTCTTTGTGAGCTTGCGGCCGATTAAGAACAAGAGTGACGATAATTGTTGATATTTTTATGCACAAATACATGCAAACATTTTTTGAGGTTATGTTTTCTTATTTTCCTATCTTGTTATATTTGTTTTTGTATTGATGGCGAGAGTTCCTCGGAAAAATACGATGACGCAAACCAAAGATTTACCCTCTACCAAAATCGTTCAACGCGCCTAAAGAAGTTTGCATTTCAAAAAAATCTACTAGTCTTATCGTTTATAGTGAGACTTAAATTAGAAAAACTTCATTCAGCAGCAGCTGTGCTTTAAGGCAGACTTAATATATTTATCACAAAATTGTAAAGTTCTTCGTAAAGAGGTTGCGTTAATGCATTTTTTGATAAATAAAAAAGTACTTTCCAAAAATGTCTCAATGTCATAATTTTTCTTAAAGTTTTTGTTGAATTTAAAGAAATGCCTCCTTTTTTATATTTTTGCAAATGAAAACATATATTCATATATAAGTATGAAAAAAGTATCCATAAATTTTTCCTAACGGCAACACTGCTTGGACTTCTAAGATAATTTCACCATGATGTTTCAGGGATGCTTTCCATTGCATTTCCGAAGTCTTTTTTGGTATACCTTTTGTTACCCATTTTGTTCCAATAATATGCAGTTTTACAGTTATCGGACCTCAAACGTAACTAGTGAAATTCTTTAATCTACCATAAACCAGGGTTGTTTTCCGTTGATTTTACGACCACTTATAAATGTTTTGTGTTAGTAGTAGAGCCAATTTAACGTAAAATCGAACATAGTGCTATCCCTCTCCAACGGAGTTTCAGATCTCTTTATCTCTGACAAGAATGTCAACCAAGGCAAGACATAAGTAACAATCGCCGCAAGCAATGAAAATTCATGCTTTTATGCTCATTCGCACAAAGAAAAAATATTAGTTGCAGTGTTGCATATTTTGTATACTACAAATATTGTTACCAGACACAAAAAATTGCAATAGTATAAAATAAGATTTTAATTAGAGTTATTGTGCAGAAGTTGGCGGAAAAAATATTTCACGTAAATAATTTTTGAGACTTGCCTCTTGAAAATATTTACCCATTAATGCTCACTACTAGAATCCATTGAGTTTAGCTTTTACAATTTTCAGCATAAATTTGTATTATTATAAGACGGAAAACTCGGAAGTTTTTAAAAAAAAAATTCAAAGGATTTGGGTGTGGCTAAAGGCGAATTTACACATTTCACTCAAAACGATGGTAGTGAACGTTGAACGATGACAGTGAAAAATTTTTAATTTGCATTATTTAAAGTGTAAATTTAAAATTTGGTGGATTATTCAATGTTGAATGTAAAAATATATTTGTTGGTTGATTAATTTCATTGACGTTTACAAAAAATTAAACAAATAAAAGCGGTTTAGCAATTAAATAAAAAAAAATATAAGCTTTCTGCTTAAAGTTATGCTAACACCTTTCAATTGTGTTTCAGAACGAATGACACATCAGTTCGGTTTGCTTTCACTTTCATCAAAAGTAGGAAGACCTTCTACTTCTTTCACTGTTCAATGTGGATGTCAATTATCTTCATTTTAAAGATGAAAATCAATTTACATTTTTCAAATCAGATGATTCATCCAAAGTGAACAATGATAGTGAATCGTGTAAATTCGCCTTAAGCGTATGATCATAAACTCATAAGGGGTCTTTAAGTAGAGAAATAAAAAAAAACAAAAAACAAATAGAAAAATGATAAATTGGAAAATAACCATTTCGTAGCGTAGGCGTTCAACTTTAACGTAATGCACTTTTTTAATAATATTTTCTTTTTTTCTTGATGTTTATAAAACAAAATAACTCACCTGAGTAACATTTTTCACTTTTTTTTAATACTGCATTAACAGGCGCGAAAAAGTAAACAAAAAGGATTAAAGTAACAACTTTTTTTTGGTTTTTTTAAAAGTTTTACACAGTAAAAGTTTTACTGTGGCTGAGGATTTTTGAGGAATTTTTGAAAAATGCTTTAATCGTGTATGATATATCATACGTTATCATTAATGGGTTAAAACAACATTTTGGTACAAATAAATTTCGCCAAAAAAAAAATCAAAAGGCAAAAAAACCTTTTTGTTTTGATGACGAAAACAGTTTGACAATTTTTGCGCAAAACTGGACGATTTTTTGCAAAAGAATGCTATGTCGTTTAAAAGGTAGTGAGGAATTTTATGTAAAAGTAAAGATGATTCCCCAAATATTTCGACTGTAGCGATAGCCATCCGTGAGCTGGAATGGTTTAAAATAACCTCTAAAAATCAAAAATATTGCCTGGTGTGGTAGTTTAAAAATATAAACGGTCAGAAATAATAGTTACGAAAAAGTTCTTCCAATCATCATCAATAAATGTTAAATTTTTGCATTCGAATTAATGAAAATGCTGTTTTTCGTGCATTTCTTAAATTATTTTTTATCTAGTTTCCCTACAATACAAAAAAACATAATTATTTCAAATGCTTTCATTCAAGATATCGTTGAAAAGGTTTTGAGTGGCTGCAATTGATTCCTGGTCGGAATGCCGTATATTGATGTATATTAAAACTAAAATATAAATTATAAAATAAGTACCTACTGAAAAATATTGTAAGAAATTAAAAAACAAAATAAAACTTATGTAGATGTTTTAATTCTGAAAGTTTTTGTAAAAGCATTATTTTTTATCCGATTGCATACATTTAAATTTTGGATGCAGATAGGAAGAGATTTTCCGCCATATAATTTCTGGCAGTTTATTTCTTACAACTATTACACCAACCAATATTTTGGTTGTATTATTTGAACCTGTATTTTGAGAGGTTATTTGAAACCATTCCATCACACGAAGATAAAATATATGACAAAACATGAGCTATGTGGCGAATGAAACGAATATTTGCATTTTGTCACTTCTTGAAACATAAATGGCCATTTTAAACTACCAGGAAATATTTCTTAGAAGCAGCAGAAAAAAGATGTCTTGTCATCGAAATCTTAGCCATGTTAATTACATTGGCCCATTATCATAGTCAAAATAAAAGTCGACTCTAAATTTAAAATAAGCATTTGTGACAGTTTTTTAATATAATATATTGTCAAAAAGCTTGCACTAAAGTCGACTAAAGCTATTTAAAGTCGACTTTATTTTGACTATGATAATGGGCCATTGTCTTACTCATAAAATAGGCATAAAATGACAAAAACCACGCTGTAGCAACCTATGGTTAGTGTTTTTGGCACAAATAAATATATTTCTTGCAGTCTTTTAGTGTCTTTTTTGAGAGAAAAAGTGGGTTAAAATATGATTTTGCACATACAAACTAATGACGATCGTGTCGTTTGTTGAATCGTATCGACTTACGAATACTCAGAAACGGCTTTAATTGCTATTAATTTGTGTGTAAAATTTACATGTATAAATGCAGATCTTTTGCTTTAGTTTTTTTTTTGTCGGACAGAGCCAGTATGTAGCTTTTATAGCACATTCTTTTATGGAAAAAAATCTGCATTTTTTTCTGACCTCTTCAAGAGTTCTGCATTTTTTCCGTTCTTTTCTTAAAAAAAAAATTTTGACCTCAATATAAATCGTGTTCTTTTCTCGAAAATGTTGATCGCAAAAGTATAATATATGCAGAATTTTCTGGCCTGTGAAATCAACGATTCTGCATTCTGCTCTCAAGTAATACCAACACGAAAACAAAATAAAATTATTTTGACATTAATATTTTGTGCTGTAACAATTGTGAGAAACAAGAAGGAGCAATTTTGAAAAATTTCTAAAATTTAATCGAATATATTTTTGATTAAAGTGGTTAGTTTTAATAAATTTGAATTGATCGATGAATATTTGGCTAAAATTCTATGCAGTCAGCACTATGCATAACCTCAATTGCAAATACATCAGAATTCAAAACAGTGCAGCCTTTTCTTTTCTCAGCTCAAAAGAAGTCAACATTCTGTAAATTCAGGTCAGAATCTAAAAAGTTCTGCATTCTGTGAGGTCAGAATTTTCTTCAGAAAACAATGCGCTATTGTTATACTTTTACGCGGGTTTACATATGCAAAAACTGCGAATGGTCGTTCTGCAATGAAAAATGCATTTACTTATTATATATTACTTAAAATAGCATTTTGTAAGAGCTGTCAACTTCGTTTTGACAATATTGGTCACTGGCTCTCAGCTTTAACCCTACCTTGCCTAATTAAGCAATGCTACCTTGGCCGCATTCAGCGCAGACAACTGTTGTGAACTGTAATGGTAGCGCTACCTTAGTTCACGATGTTTTTCTCTGAATGTGTTGCTACTCTACACGTCAGAAGTTAGATTCAATTCCATTTTTATGTAAATTTAATTCAATCGCAAAGGTTTCTCACTTAAATTTGCTGCGTTCTTTCTGCGTTTATTATTTTAACAGCGTCAGTAACAGCGTCTGACAGTTAAGCAAACAGTTGTGTTCATGTAGCATAGAATTTGTTCGCTCGATTAAAAGGCGTTTGCTACTTTATCAGTTTTAGTTAGCGCTACCAAATATGTACCATTCAGCGAATTTTTACACAACAGTTGCCAACTGTTGTCAGCGCTGAATACGGCCCTTGTCTCTGCTTTCAAATCAAATGGTCTCTGCTTACACTCATTTTCAAAGTAAAAAACGATCGCTAATGCCGTGGTTATGCTAGCCAAATGTTCGGTCCGAGAGCGAGAGAATGAATATGAGAACAAGTTAACTTTTCATTTTATACATAAAACAATAACAAAAAATGTTCGGCAAACATGTTTGGTTAGTTTAACCACGGCCTAACGAGAATATATCGTGCGTATTTGTTGCATTTTCTCTTCGTGGCGGGCAAAATAACGGAAACAAGTTTTGAAAATAAAGCAAGGTACACATTAGTGATCATGAGTGACACTCATGCTCAAACTCACCACAGAAATTTTTGTGGTTGAATTTTTGAGTGTCACTCAGGAGTGTTAATGTGTACCCCGCTTAAATTGCGTCATTGTAATAGGTTGCAGTTTTCGCATTATTTGTTGTGCGATATTTGGATCTTATGGACCTATTTTGTGCGCATAGCTTTATTATCAAAGATGATTGACTACGCAGGTTTTGGATTTTGACAACTTAGCTCAACTCGTGAAATTTGCTAAACCTGCACTTTCTCACATTCATAAAAGAAAAACAAATAAATGACAAGTTTGTGTTGGTTTTCATAAACATTTTTTAATTGTGCTGGAGCTTTGGTTACGCTTGTTTTGCAAGGGATAAAGAATGTTCGTTGAAAGCAGAAGATTTTTGTTCTTTTAACGACAAACATTCAAAAATAGTTTGCTTACTAATTTGGTCGCGTTCAAGATTAATTTTCATGCACTCTTGGTCCAAATTTTAGCTCAGATTACTTTTAAAAATTACTGTCATAAAACTTGCTACTGGCAATAATGATCGCGCCAAAGTAGAGAAAAGAAAACAATGAACTAAAAGGAAACAAACAGCACAAAAAAGACCGCGCTGCTTGAGAAGGTCAGAGAAGTACGGAAACAACAAAAATGCATGCAGCAGCTGACACTCGAGCTTTAAACGAAGCATCAGAATGATCTCGTTGTCTGGAGGCTGCCTTTGCATCAATTCGTAATCGTGACAAACTGTACTTTTCAGCAATCGTTGTTTACGAATTCGAGCGGTATTTATGAATTTTTTTTTTGTGCGATTACAGTTGACGACGATCGTTACTCGAGTGACAAAAATGACGAATGGCTTCATGCAAATCTCTGGTCCGCATTACTGATAACCTTAAGTTTATGCATTTTTTTTAATGTGGCATGTGCCAATATGTATTGGGGATGGTGAAATTTCTTACAAATAGTAAATTTTGAAAATTTACCGTTATTTTGACATCAAATTTATGACGATATCTTGAAAACTGTAGCTTTTCTCTGTACAACGATTTTTTGTATGAAAATTTGGTGGTACAAAATGAAAAACTCACAAACCAATAAAAATGCTATATTTGAGACGGGTTTGGTCTACTAAATTACTAAAATTTGGTAATTAAGTTCGTATACTTATTGTCGGCAACTTTACTAAAAATGGGTGTGGTCTCACCATAGCTACGCCTACTTTTAAGAAATCATTGAAAACTCCAAAACAACGGAGCTGATTGAGCTACGATTTTGGCAGTGGATTTTTTTTAAGTAAAACATGGTTTGGGAAAAAAATTGCCAGAACCCTTTTTACCGTCCACAAATCAACAAAAATTCGTATAAGACTAAAATTTGGTTATCAAGTACGTATGGTTAACTGTATTAAAATGGAAGAGATCGCACAATATCTACGTCTACTTTTTCAGAAATCGATAAAATTTACTATTGGACCGATTTTTCTGGAATTTTATTCGAGTAGATTTAATTCGAATTGATTCGAGTACGGTATGGTTGAAAAAAGTTGTCTTATCCCTTTACCCGCCCACAATATTATAGTCAAAACAGAACAAGCAACGGTTGACGAACTACGCAAAGAAAATTAAATTTTCAGCGTAAATTCGTGTGAGTGAGATTGATTTGTTTTTAATTAGCGTAGGTATATCGTCTTAACTGCTTTGTCAAAAAATATACCTGCAAAACGTTTGTCACTTATTATTTAATTAACTAACTAAATAAATTTTATTCAGTAGAATAGCAGAAAAGCTAACCTTTCGAAATCATGCTAATTCCTGAATTGTACACGTTTTGATAGTGAAATTTGGTATGTAGGTGCTCTAAGTGGAGGTCACTATCTATTTATATAAATGTTGCCACGCCAACTTTTACCGTCCACAAATTAATAGAACTTCTATCTATCAAACGGTTTTTATCGCATAGTACTGAAATTTAGTAGCTTACCCCCGTATTCATAAACCTGTTTTAGCGATAGTTATACAGTGAAAAACATTTTGTTATGCATAAACGTATATTATCATCAACGTTCTAAGAGTATTTTAACGATCGTTAAAATCATTCTGAACATCGTTCCTACTCGTTCCTCGTCGTTGTTTTGTTCAAAGGGGTTGATCCTTGCTCTATACATTTTTCGGCGCTTTGGAAAAGGATCCTCTTCTTCCACTAAAGTGCAGATAATCAAAATATTGAACATGTCCATTGCTTTTATATTTTTGTTTACTTTTCACTTCACTTTTTTTGCTTTTTTAATGCCTAACATAACTTGTCAAAATCAGCTATGGGTGTTGTTACGGCGGTCGTCATATGATCCCTGGTCATGACACTTTTTACTCTCTTTTTTCGTTTGATGAGCTGTGTGACGAAAGTATGCTATGCTGGTGGTCATATGATGCCTAAGCACCAGTACACTTTTTGCTACTTTTAGTATTTTTACAACCGACGTGTTGCTAATAAGCAGGTTTCATTACTGCTTTCATACATTTTATACTAAAAGTGTACTATTTTCGTGCATAAACACAAGTATTGTGAATAAGTTCACAACGCAACACTGGTTTGATCCCATGATTTCATATTTTTGTCAAATCATTTGGTGACCGTGGTGGTGAAAATTTACTCTCTTGCTCTCGCTCTCAAATTGTTAATATACATTGAAACAACAACAATGCATGACCATGATGAGCCTATGACCGCCACCGTAACAGGGCACTTTTTGGCGACAAAAAGTCTGTTTTTCGTCAAGTTCTTTCGTTAAGCTGTCAGCTGATGAAGTGTTGCTTACTGTTTTTAAAAAATTCCCATATTGCCTTAAATGCTCTTAAAATACGTTTATGCATAAACAGCATTTTAAGGGATAGTTTGTGTTCTAACTAAAACAGTTTTTAACGAGTGCATAACAAATGTAATGAATACGGCCGTTAGTTCATAAGTTGACTCTTGGTAATTTTAAAAAAAATGGGCGTGGGTGCATTATATTGCGCTCACTCTCAGAAATAATTTTAATTCCTGAAATTTTCACGTTTTGATAGTAAAACTTGGTATGCAGGTCCTAATGGAGGTCTCTATATATATAAATGCTGCCACGCCTACTTTAACCGCTCATTTGTCTTTATATAAAAAATTCATGTATATATTATTTTAGAGTGGATCGATCTCCATACAAAAAAAAGTTAGAAAAAACCACCATATAGAAAGCTGACCTCGAGAAGATTAAAAAAAAAAAGTTGTTTTGACCACCGGGAAAACTGCCAAATTGGTCTGTTTTCATAACTTGAGTATTACATGTTCCGTCTTAAATAATTTTGTGTCGTTTAGAAGGGCTTATCAGGTACTCCATTTCCTTTTCGAAGCATTAGTACTTCCGAAGTCATATTCGACTAGTAAGCAACGTTAGCCCAATTTACACATTTCAAATAATTTTTTTTCCCATAAAATTAAATGCACGGTCAAATAAGTTTAGTTAATGTCAAGTTAATTAATTAATCTAATAATTGATCGATTTCGGTCAAAGACATGAGTAATTGAACATTTGGTTGTGAAAATAACCACCTTTCAGTTAAAAACACCAGCTTCTAGCGAAGCAAAAAACTCGTGCATTTCGACAAATTGTCGAATGTTGAAATAAATAAGAAACAACTAGTACACATGGCGACTTTGGTAGAGTTGATGGCTGTGATCTATAAATAGCTTACTGCTTTAAATGTCATCTGATTAAGTAGCCGATTTGAACGTAAAATTCTGAAGAATGTGTTCAAACATGTGTGAAATCGTATACGACTTTAACAGTGAGTTGATCACAGCTTATTCACTCGAAGACTACTCAAGAGGAAATGTATTTTCGAAACAGGCTGTCCAGCTCACAATTAAATTCATGTAATAAAAATCTTTAAATTTTGCGATATGCGATAACTTTTTTATGCAATCGTTATTGTCCAAACCGCTTTGGGAAAATATTTTACACTTCATAAGCTATTGATAAATTAAAAAAAAAAATAAAATTGAGTGTTTTTGGTCGAGCTACATGCAGGGCCGGCCTTACCCATCTAGGCGCCCCGAGCGAGTCATGCATTTGGCGCCCTTTTATATATAATTATAATTAAAAACAGCTATTTTCCACTGTGTATCATATCAAACATCTTTTTTATGCAACCTTGGAATAGCGGTCCTTAGCGATATTTAGCGGCTTTGCTCGCGATACGGAAACAATTTCGTTTTTTTTTGTTGTAACAGTAAGTAACGCAAATAAAAGCTTTAAATATTTTTGTTGCAATTCCATTCTCATTAAAATAATAGTAAAATGAAAGATGCAACAACCAAAACTATAAAAACCATGACACAAAGAAAATGTCAAAAGAATAGCCCATCCTAGATTAAACAGTATATTTGTGTCGATAAGCAATAATCGCTTAAGTCGACTTAAGACAGAACTGAGTTATTAATGTAGCTGTGTTCCACACATAAATAACTATAAACAAACACAATCTAGAGCTTCTAGCATGACCTTAGCCAAAGTTATGACACAAAAACAAAACAACCTTTCATAGAACTCATATGGAGTTCTCCGGCTTACTCTGGAATCCGTCTCGGTCCTAGAATTCTGACAATCTATTCTTATAAAAACCAACTATTTAAATTGTGGGAATTCGTGAAGAAGATTTTAATAAACTTAAATTGGTTAAGGCAAGACCATAACACTAGCTTATTATTAATAAAGAAAGCAACGAATATCAAAAATTATATATAAATCTAACTCACACCTAAGTAACTCGTGGCGCATAAGTCCTTAGGTTTACAACGATCGAAAAATAAGTTTAACGTCTAGAAAATGTTTGTGTTGACTCGGATTCAAAAACTTTCTACATTTTTCCAGTACATATAAAACTAAAATCAATGATCTTCCTAATTTTATACAGTACTCAGAATGTCTTATGTATGCTGACGATGTTAAGATTTTTAAATCTGTAAGCTCTCTCAGTGATCAATGAAGTTTACAAAGTGATTTAAATAGTCTGCACTCATGGTGTATGCTAAATAAACTGAATTTAAATTTGTCAAAATGCAACATAATGTCATTTTATATGGCAAGATCTCCAAGACCTTAAAGACTCTTTTCATTTCCATTATAAGATCAATACTTGAGTATGGGTGTGTAGTATGGGACCCATTTTATGAGTCGCATAGTACAAGATTGGAAAAAGTCCAAAAACGTTTTGCTCGTTTTGTTGTGAAAAAACTAAATTGGAATTTTATGCCAGAGTATAGCTCCCGATGTGCACTTATTGGGCTTAAATCATTGAGTTCTAGAAGAAAATATTTTCTTATAACTTTTGTTCGAGATCTTTTAATGAATAATATTAACTGTGCGCCAATCCTCGCCCGTCTCAATATTTATGCTCCGGAAAGACACTTTAGGCAAAGAGATTTTTTTACATTCCGCACCATAGAACTAACTATGGCCGGAGTGATCCGATTTTGAACATGTCTATAACAGTCTATAACAGTGTAAGTGCTCGTATAGATTTCACTCAAAATAGAGAGGCATTTAAGCAAACTGTATTGAGTATTGTATAAATCCTTAATTTTATATTCTTATAATAATTCCATTATAATTATTGTTTTAGTGTAATTTGTGATGTAATAAATAGACTGTTAAACATTTTTGTCGATAGTTTATAAATAAATAAATAAATAAATAAAATACTCTTTTTTTGACACATGTCTTTCATCGTATCAGCATTTCAATAGTTTTTTTACTATTTCAAAAATAAAGCTTGGTTAAAGTTTTTATTTTCTATGAATAAATGCTTTTTGAATAATCGCAGGAGATTCTGTATTAGATTAGTTTAGTTTAGTTTAGTTTAGTTTAGTTTAGTTTAGTTTAGTTTAGTTTAGATTAGCTTAGTTTAGTTTAGTTTAGTTTAGTTTAGTTTAGTTTAGTTTAGTTTAGTTTAGTTTAGTTTAGTTTAGTTTAGTTTAGTTTAGTTTAGTTTAGTTTAGTTTAGTTTAGTTTAGTTTAGTTTAGTTTAGTTTAGTTTAGTTTAGTTTAGTTTAGTTTAGTTTAGTTTAGTTTAGTTTAGTTTAGTTTAGTTTAGTTTAGTTTAGTTTAGTTTAGTTTAGTTTAGTTTAGTTTAGTTTAGTTTAGTTTAGTTTAGTTTAGTTTAGTTTAGTTTAGTTTAGTTTAGTTTAGTTTAGTTTAGTTTAGTTTAGTTTAGTTTAGTTTAGTTTAGTTTAGTTTAGTTTAGTTTAGTTTAGTTTAGTTTAGTTTAGTTTAGTTTTGTTTAGTTTAGTTTAGTTTAGTTTAGTTTAGTTTAGTTTAGTTTAGTTTAGTTTAGTTTAGTTTAGTTTAGTTTAGTTTAGTTTAGTTTAGTTTAGTTTAGTTTAGTTTAGTTTAGTTTAGTTTAGTTTAGTTTAGTTTAGTTTAGTTTAGTTTAGTTTAGTTTAGTTTAGTTTAGTTTAGTTTAGTTTAGTTTAGTTTAGTTTAGTTTAGTTTAGTTTAGTTTAGTTTAGTTTAGTTTAGTTTAGTTTAGTTTAGTTTAGTTTAGTTTAGTTTAGTTTAGTTTAGTTTAGTTTAGTTTAGTTTAGTTTAGTTTAGTTTAGTTTAGTTTAGTTTAGTTTAGTTTAGTTTAGTTTAGTTTAGTTTAGTTTAGTTTAGTTTAGTTTAGTTTAGTTTAGTTTAGTTTAGTTTAGTTTAGTTTAGTTTAGTTTAGTTTAGTTTAGTTTAGTTTAGTTTAGTTTAGTTTAGTTTAGTTTAGTTTAGTTTAGTTTAGTTTAGTTTAGTTTAGTTTAGTTTAGTTTAGTTTAGTTTAGTTTAGTTTAGTTTAGTTTAGTTTAGTTTAGTTTAGTTTAGTTTAGTTTAGTTTAGTTTAGTTTAGTTTAGTTTAGTTTAGTTTAGTTTAGTTTAGTTTAGTTTAGTTTAGTTTAGTTTAGTTTAGTTTAGTTTAGTTTAGTTTAGTTTAGTTTAGTTTAGTTTAGTTTAGTTTAGTTTCGTTTCGTTTCGTTTCGTTTCGTTTAGTTTAGTTTAGTTTAGTTTAGTTTAGTTTAGTTTAGTTTAGTTTAGTTTAGTTTAGTTTAGTTTAGTTTAGTTTAGTTTAGTTTAGTTTAGTTTAGTTTAGTTTAGTTTAGTTTAGTTTAGTTTAGTTTAGTTTAGTTTAGTTTAGTTTAGTTTAGTTTAGTTTAGTTTAGTTTAGTTTAGTTTAGTTTAGTTTAGTTTAGTTTAGTTTAGTTTAGTTTAGTTTAGTTTAGTTTAGTTTAGTTTAGTTTAGTTTAGTTTAGTTTAGTTTAGTTTAGTTTAGTTTAGTTTAGTTTAGTTTAGTTTAGTTTAGTTTAGTTTAGTTTAGTTTAGTTTAGTTTAGTTTAGTTTAGTTTAGTTTAGTTTAGTTTAGTTTAGTTTAGTTTAGTTTAGTTTAGTTTAGTTTAGTTTAGTTTAGTTTAGTTTAGTTTAGTTTAGTTTAGTTTAGTTTAGTTTAGTTTAGTTTAGTTTAGTTTAGTTTAGTTTAGTTTAGTTTAGTTTAGTTTAGTTTAGTTTAGTTTAGTTTAGTTTAGTTTAGTTTAGTTTAGTTTAGTTTAGTTTAGTTTAGTTTAGTTTAGTTTAGTTTAGTTTAGTTTAGTTTAGTTTAGTTTAGTTTAGTTTAGTTTAGTTTAGTTTAGTTTAGTTTAGTTTAGTTTAGTTTAGTTTAGTTTAGTTTAGTTTAGTTTAGTTTAGTTTAGTTTAGTTTAGTTTAGTTTAGTTTAGTTTAGTTTAGTTTAGTTTAGTTTAGTTTAGTTTAGTTTAGTTTAGTTTAGTTTAGTTTAGTTTAGTTTAGTTTAGTTTAGTTTAGTTTAGTTTAGTTTAGTTTAGTTTAGTTTAGTTTAGTTTAGTTTAGTTTAGTTTAGTTTAGTTTAGTTTAGTTTAGTTTAGTTTAGTTTAGTTTAGTTTAGTTTAGTTTAGTTTAGTTTAGTTTAGTTTAGTTTAGTTTAGTTTAGTTTAGTTTAGTTTAGTTTAGTTTAGTTTAGTTTAGTTTAGTTTAGTTTAGTTTAGTTTAGTTTAGTTTAGTTTAGTTTAGTTTAGTTTAGTTTAGTTTAGTTTAGTTTAGTTTAGTTTAGTTTAGTTTAGTTTAGTTTAGTTTAGTTTAGTTTAGTTTAGTTTAGTTTAGTTTAGTTTAGTTTAGTTTAGTTTAGTTTAGTTTAGTTTAGTTTAGTTTAGTTTAGTTTAGTTTAGTTTAGTTTAGTTTAGTTTAGTTTAGTTTAGTTTAGTTTAGTTTAGTTTAGTTTAGTTTAGTTTAGTTTAGTTTAGTTTAGTTTAGTTTAGTTTAGTTTAGTTTAGTTTAGTTTAGTTTAGTTTAGTTTAGTTTAGTTTAGTTTAGTTTAGTTTAGTTTAGTTTAGTTTAGTTTAGTTTAGTTTAGTTTAGTTTAGTTTAGTTTAGTTTAGTTTAGTTTAGTTTAGTTTAGTTTAGTTTAGTTTAGTTTAGTTTAGTTTAGTTTAGTTTAGTTTAGTTTAGTTTAGTTTAGTTTAGTTTAGTTTAGTTTAGTTTAGTTTAGTTTAGTTTAGTTTAGTTTAGTTTAGTTTAGTTTAGTTTAGTTTAGTTTAGTTTAGTTTAGTTTAGTTTAGTTTAGTTTAGTTTAGTTTAGTTTAGTTTAGTTTAGTTTAGTTTAGTTTAGTTTAGTTTAGTTTAGTTTAGTTTAGTTTAGTTTAGTTTAGTTTAGTTTAGTTTAGTTTAGTTTAGTTTAGTTTAGTTTAGTTTAGTTTAGTTTAGTTTAGTTTAGTTTAGTTTAGTTTAGTTTAGTTTAGTTTAGTTTAGTTTAGTTTAGTTTAGTTTAGTTTAGTTTAGTTTAGTTTAGTTTAGTTTAGTTTAGTTTAGTTTAGTTTAGTTTAGTTTAGTTTAGTTTAGTTTAGTTTAGTTTAGTTTAGTTTAGTTTAGTTTAGTTTAGTTTAGTTTAGTTTAGTTTAGTTTAGTTTAGTTTAGTTTAGTTTAGTTTAGTTTAGTTTAGTTTAGTTTAGTTTAGTTTAGTTTAGTTTAGTTTAGTTTAGTTTAGTTTAGTTTAGTTTAGTTTAGTTTAGTTTAGTTTAGTTTAGTTTAGTTTAGTTTAGTTTAGTTTAGTTTAGTTTAGTTTAGTTTAGTTTAGTTTAGTTTAGTTTAGTTTAGTTTAGTTTAGTTTAGTTTAGTTTAGTTTAGTTTAGTTTAGTTTAGTTTAGTTTAGTTTAGTTTAGTTTAGTTTAGTTTAGTTTAGTTTAGTTTAGTTTAGTTTAGTTTAGTTTAGTTTAGTTTAGTTTAGTTTAGTTTAGTTTAGTTTAGTTTAGTTTAGTTTAGTTTAGTTTAGTTTAGTTTAGTTTAGTTTAGTTTAGTTTAGTTTAGTTTAGTTTAGTTTAGTTTAGTTTAGTTTAGTTTAGTTTAGTTTAGTTTAGTTTAGTTTAGTTTAGTTTAGTTTAGTTTAGTTTAGTTTAGTTTAGTTTAGTTTAGTTTAGTTTAGTTTAGTTTAGTTTAGTTTAGTTTAGTTTAGTTTAGTTTAGTTTAGTTTAGTTTAGTTTAGTTTAGTTTAGTTTAGTTTAGTTTAGTTTAGTTTAGTTTAGTTTAGTTTAGTTTAGTTTAGTTTAGTTTAGTTTAGTTTAGTTTAGTTTAGTTTAGTTTAGTTTAGTTTAGTTTAGTTTAGTTTAGTTTAGTTTAGTTTAGTTTAGTTTAGTTTAGTTTAGTTTAGTTTAGTTTAGTTTAGTTTAGTTTAGTTTAGTTTAGTTTAGTTTAGTTTAGTTTAGTTTAGTTTAGTTTAGTTTAGTTTAGTTTAGTTTAGTTTAGTTTAGTTTAGTTTAGTTTAGTTTAGTTTAGTTTAGTTTAGTTTAGTTTAGTTTAGTTTAGTTTAGTTTAGTTTAGTTTAGTTTAGTTTAGTTTAGTTTAGTTTAGTTTAGTTTAGTTTAGTTTAGTTTAGTTTAGTTTAGTTTAGTTTAGTTTAGTTTAGTTTAGTTTAGTTTAGTTTAGTTTAGTTTAGTTTAGTTTAGTTTAGTTTAGTTTAGTTTAGTTTAGTTTAGTTTAGTTTAGTTTAGTTTAGTTTAGTTTAGTTTAGTTTAGTTTAGTTTAGTTTAGTTTAGTTTAGTTTAGTTTAGTTTAGTTTAGTTTAGTTTAGTTTAGTTTAGTTTAGTTTAGTTTAGTTTAGTTTAGTTTAGTTTAGTTTAGTTTAGTTTAGTTTAGTTTAGTTTAGTTTAGTTTAGTTTAGTTTAGTTTAGTTTAGTTTAGTTTAGTTTAGTTTAGTTTAGTTTAGTTTAGTTTAGTTTAGTTTAGTTTAGTTTAGTTTAGTTTAGTTTAGTTTAGTTTAGTTTAGTTTAGTTTAGTTTAGTTTAGTTTAGTTTAGTTTAGTTTAGTTTAGTTTAGTTTAGTTTAGTTTAGTTTAGTTTAGTTTAGTTTAGTTTAGTTTAGTTTAGTTTAGTTTAGTTTAGTTTAGTTTAGTTTAGTTTAGTTTAGTTTAGTTTAGTTTAGTTTAGTTTAGTTTAGTTTAGTTTAGTTTAGTTTAGTTTAGTTTAGTTTAGTTTAGTTTAGTTTAGTTTAGTTTAGTTTAGTTTAGTTTAGTTTAGTTTAGTTTAGTTTAGTTTAGTTTAGTTTAGTTTAGTTTAGTTTAGTTTAGTTTAGTTTAGTTTAGTTTAGTTTAGTTTAGTTTAGTTTAGTTTAGTTTAGTTTAGTTTAGTTTAGTTTAGTTTAGTTTAGTTTAGTTTAGTTTAGTTTAGTTTAGTTTAGTTTAGTTTAGTTTAGTTTAGTTTAGTTTAGTTTAGTTTAGTTTAGTTTAGTTTAGTTTAGTTTAGTTTAGTTTAGTTTAGTTTAGTTTAGTTTAGTTTAGTTTAGTTTAGTTTAGTTTAGTTTAGTTTAGTTTAGTTTAGTTTAGTTTAGTTTATTGTCTATAAATTTTAAATTTTCTCAGACAAGCAAATGAGTATTGAAATTACAGACATTAGTACTAAAGAATAAAGTTATAAATATAATACAATAACTTAAGAATAATAACAATTTAAAGCATATATAAACATATTTTTATTATCACTGAAATCAATATTAATTTTAGAACTAAGAAAATTTTATTCTTTTAGAGTTTTATTCAAAGGTTCATACAATAAATAATTTGCTCTACAGAAGTTAATTTTAAAATAATCAAAATGACGTAAATTTCTTACGGATGGACAATCTAAATATGGACAATCAATGTTACCACAAACAATGTCAAAAAGAAATATTAAGGACTAAATAATATGCCTCGATTCAAGCGATTTTAAATTTAATAACATACAACGAGCATTATATAACGGCAAAGATTCGACAAAGTTGAACGATCGCAGTGCAAATTTTATAAATTTTTTCTGTATTCGTTCAAGCCTAAGTGAATGTACAGAGCAGCAGGGATTCCATATAAAAGAAGCGTATTTAGACGAGATCTCACAAACGATACAAAAAGACACTTCAAAGTATAAGGATCAGAAAAGTTAGAACAATTCCTCCTTAAAAAACCATTGAATATGATTTAGAAAGCGTGCATGACAAGTGTCGAAGAAATGAAAAGCTTGCATCAAAACAAACTCCCAAATCTAAAATTTCATGAACACGCAATAAATTTGCGTTGTCGATATAAAAAGAACTTTGGAAAACATTTATAATTTTGGCATACGAAACATGAAAACATGTATTAATATTAAGATATAATAAAAGTGCGTTTAGATCACGTTGGAGAGCAGCCATCCCAATACTGTTGCGAACGACATTATAAATTTTAAGATCATCTTCATATAATAAAAACTTTGAGGAGAAAAAACAGCTACTAATATCATTAATAAATATAATGAAAAGAAGAGGGCGTAAAATACTACCCTGTGGGACGCCAGATGATGCTATAAAAGAGGTAGATTTAATGTTATCAACTTCAACGAAGCAAAGCCTGTCAGTTAAATAGCTTTTGATCCAATTTAAAAAGTTTGAATGAAAACCTATTTTAGAAAGCTTAGCAACTAATATATTATGGGAGACTTTTTCAAAAGCCTTGGCAAAATCCTTGTAAATAGTGTAACTTGGCAGTCATCAGAAAAAGATGACATACAAAAGTTGGTAAAACGGCTAAATTTGTTGTTGTGACCGCCCATGAACAAAACCATGCTGTGAAGGTGTAATTATCAATTTCAAAGAAGAATCAAGTTTAGATTTCACTATGTATTCAAACAGTTTTGATGTGTTGGAAAGATTAGAGATCGGACGGTAGTTTGAAACACAATTTTTTCTTCCGGATTTGAAGACTGATGTAATCGCTGCAACTTTCCATTTGCTTATAAAATCTCCAGAAAAAAGAGATTTATTACAAATAAGACACAAAGACTTGACAACAGATATTGCACATTTCTTAAGGCAAAAAGCAGACAGACCATCAATGTCCGACTTCATTGAGTTTTTTAGACAAAAAAATCCCATTTAAAACATCCCCTTCATTGAGAGATAGGTGCCCAAAGTTAAAAAAAGACTCTATTCCATCAAGGACTCTCAAATCATTTAAATTAGAATCCATTTAATAGTTAGATTTAAAAAAGACCGAAAAAAGATTCACGGAATCAAGAATGTTATCAGAAACCAAAATAAAGATGATGGTATAAAAGAGCTATTATTCTTGGACTGTACAAGACGCCAAAAAACTTTAGGGTTACTTTTGATGTTCTACTCAATACTAAGAATATGCTGTTTGTACAAAAATTTGTTTAAGAAATGAAATTCACGAGAAAAATGTAAGTATTTATCTTTGTGCTGATCATTGTTTGTGGATTTGAAGAGTTTATAAAATTTATTTCTGAAATTTTTTAACTTTTTTAAACCTTTGGTATACCACGGAAGTCTATGAATTTTATTCTTCAAAATAGGAACGTTATGATACATAATTTCATATAGCTTATTAATGAAGAGATTATAGCAGAAAGTCGCAACTTTATTGTCAAACGCATTAATCCAGTCAAAACCAGCAATCATGCTATTGAGGATGTCAAAATTACACAAATTATAATTAAATTTTACATCAGAAACCAGAGGTCTGTGTTCTAAGAATTGGATAAATTCAATAGTCAAAACTAGTAGTAGATGATGCATATCCGAGGGCGAAATCGGAAAAGCACTGACATCTAAATCAAATTTAATGTCCCCGCTAACAAAAAAAAAATCAAGAATTCTATTTAGTTTATTAGTAAACAAATTAATTTGCGACAAATCTACACTCATAAAAGAATCCACAAAAAAATTTCATGTGAATGATTAATATTACTGGAGGTCAGATAAATATCACTCGACAAAAAAGACCACTTTACTGCAAATAAGTTAAAATCACCCAAAATACATAAATGACTATCTTGATTCATACTTGATGCAAGGTCGACAATATTATTGACATGCGCAGCATAAAGTTCGCCAGCACTGTTAGGAGGAATATATGAGGCACAGATAAAAATCACGCCAGTTGCCCCAGTAATAGATATGCACAACTGGTCCAGAAGAGTATCTTTATTCAGCAAGTTGAAAACCGACGATCTTAAAAGGCGCTTGACAGCAATTAGAACGCCGCCACCTCGAGAGTATCCAGTTCTTGAGCTATCCCTATCTTTTCGATACACAATATAAATATTAGGATCGAAGTATTCTTCATCTCTGAAATCGTTGTTGAGCCAAGTTTCAACAAGAGCAATAATATCCAAATCATTAGCAGCAGCAGCAGCAGCAAAGACAACGTCACCTTTCGTCCTCATACTATATTTTAAAATAAAGAAATATAGAAATACAGAAATATTTTAAAAATAAATTTTAAGAGAACTAAAATTTTTGAAATTATTTCCATCAAGAACAGCATGAACATTATAAGAAACTTCAGAGTCATTTATTTCCGAAGGTTTGGGCCTGCTGGTCTTGGAACAGGTCAAAAAGGACGGACTTTAATATTAGATTGCCAAAACGTAGGTCTAAATAACAAATCATAATAAATAGCAGCGCGCCCACCCAACCCGGCACCCCTAATTTTACAAACGAAGACTTGCTTATTTTATGACATGAACTTACCCTTTTACTGCCCCTTTCAGAGACCCCCTTAAAAATGTATCACTCCATATTTTAATTTTTCATAATTCAATAAAAATTCATTTTTTGTTTTTATTAATATTTCCCGTAAAACAATATACTCAAATTATACTATATTTGGAACCTTAAATAACATGATAAAAGTATTATTGTATAATGGTATGCTAACAAGCGAGCTTCACTACTTAAGCTTTGCCTATGGCAGTACGCAATCAAAATTATTCAGAGACACTAGTTTTGAATCAAATAATACTTCTAACACCCTACTTGAGAGAGCTCTCTAAAGTTTAAACTAATGTTCTCAACCGCCTCTATTAAGTTCGGACCGCAGTGCAACAAAGCTGCACAAATTATGAAAAATAACAGCTTTTCTACACTTACAATACACTTGGCTTATTCTTTGTTCGAAATATTATTTGATTTATTACTTTTTCTTGAGTAATTAATTGGGTTTTAATTAATTTTTATTTCTGTTTTGCTTTTTTTTTATTACAGACTTTTTTATTTATTTTCTTTGCAGATTTTCTTTACGTTTATATGTATATTTCTTCTAATTCTTTCTTTATAACTTCTCTTTTATTTCTTTTCTTTACAGATTTTCTTTAGTTTTTCTTTAGTTTTTCTTTAGTTTTTCTCCTACGTTTTTCCTTACAGCTTTTCTTTTCTTTACAGATTTTCCACTAACTTCTTCTTTTCTTTACAGCTTTTCTTTTCTTTACAGATTTTCTACTAACTTTTTTTCAGTTTTTCTGCTACGTTTTTCTTTACATTTTTCTTTTCTTTAAAGATTTTCTTTTATTTACAGCTTTTCTTTTATACCTTTTTTAGAGATTTTTCACTAACTTTTTCTTTGCAGTTTTTTTTTTTAAAGTTTTTCTTTACAGTTTTCTTTTCTTTACTGCTTTTCTTTTCTTTACAGATTTTCCACTAACTTCTTCTTTTCTTTACAGCTTTTCTTTTCTTTACAGATTTTCCACTAACTCTTCTTTTCTTTACAGCTCCCAATTCTGGAGGAACAATAAACTCTAGAGGAACAATAAAAATTGACGCAAGGGAACTCGAATCTTCTGGATAAATAGTAATAACACCTCAAAACTTTCTTGAACTTAATCTGGAGTTATTATATCTATTCTTCACTATCTTTTGATGCTAAAAAATTTCTTATATTACTCCACTTATCTTGTTTCCGGTTCCTGTTGTTTTACAGCTAATCTCCAATCTTGAACCCACGGCTGTCCCAAGTTCACGCTGATGTTCGTTCTTTCATATTGTCCTCAATTCTAATTTATTTTTTTAAAAATTTAATTAGTTTTAATACTATTATTATTTATTATATTTATTATTTATTAGTTTTAATACATCAATAAAATGAACAATGTACCTTATTCCCTTGCGTTATTTATTCAAATTATTTTATAAAGATTTCAATGTGAATCTTTTTTTCCTTCGGCCCAGTAAGTATGCCTTTGCTTTCTTTTTTTTTATTTGTAATTTGTAATTTGTAATTTATTAAGAAATAATGTTCACATATAAGACAGAGTCTTTTAAATGCAGTAAGAATAACATAATAACAACAATTTATAAACAACTGATAAATACATATAGTTTAAAACAAATACTTAAGGTTTTAATTAAAATTAATAAATTAATTTTAAAATTAATTAATAATTTAATATATTATTATCAACAAGAAGATAAGCAACTGAATAAAGTTATTTAACAATTATTTAAGTATTTAATTAAAATTATCAAATTGATCAAAATATTATTAACTAAAAATTATTCTTATACCAAAAAATGGAGAAAATAATAGTAGTTATTAGGAAAAGTGTAGTAAAATTTCTTACTTAAAGTTGCGATAATTTTGAATACATTTTATTCTTAAAGGCAGCGAGTTCCAAATTCTGACGGCGTTTACAAAAAAAAGTCTGTTGGAGTTTACAAAATTAAATAATGGAATTATCAAGTTCATATTTCTGGTTGATCTACAAAATTGTAACTTCTCAAAAAGGTATGTAGGTGTCTTTGTGTATAACAGTTTATGCAAAAATATGCAGTTCCTCGCATCAAGGAAGTTGAAAATATTGCAACCGAGTATTTTGCTGCTCAAGTGACTGATGCGGTCAAATTTACGAAGGCCAAATACATATCTTACGACGTTATTAAAAGCTTGTTGTAACTTAAGTTTGGACCTGGAATAAAGTTTGCTATAGACGATATCTGAATATGAAATGATTGGCACTATAAGCTGGAGCACTAATTTTTTTCTAGTATCAACAGGTACAAATGACGCGGTCCATCTTAAGCTCCGAAGGGCATAGTAGACCTTAGAAACAACAGAATTAATGTGATCCTCACAAGAAAGAGACGAGTTAATAATATATCCTAGATTTTTAACTTTGCCAACAAAGCTTAGCCCAACACCGTTTAAATAAATAGTTGGTATATTGAAAGCAGAATATTTCGCTTTGGAAATAGGCAAAACATATGATTTAAGTGGATTTAGTCTAAGCTTATTTGTATCAGCCCATTTCATTATTTCTTTTAAATCCTCATTCATCCTAACACATAAATTATCAACAAGGTCAATAGGACTATCTAAATACAGTTGCAGGTCATCAGCATATGCATGCATGGTAACATGACGACATATGATGAAAATATCGTTGATAAACATTGAAAATAACAACGGACCAAGTACTGAGCCTTGAGGCATTCCACAGGATAAACAACAGAAAGCGGACAGACTATTTCCCACCCTAACTCGTTGAGACCTTCCAACCAAGTAACTTTTTAACAGACGGACCGCCATGCTAGAGAAACCAAAGTTAACCTCAAGTTTTTGACACAGTATTGAGTGGTCAACAGAATCAAATGCCTTGGAGAAATCTTAGAGACAGAGCCAGTTTATGCGCCCCAAATCATAAGACACTCTGATGTCATCTAAGATCTTTACTATTGCTGTAGAGCAGCTATGTCCTGGTCGAAAACCAGACTGAAATGGGGACAAAAGGTCAAATCTTTTTATGTGTTCCGAGATTTGTATTGCCATGAGAGACTCAAAAACTTTTGACAAGGATGACAATAGACTAACAGGACGATAATCAGACAGATCGCAAGCATTAGTTTTTTTCGCTAATGATCGGAATGATCGTCGCTACTTTCCAAACATCAGGGAAGCATGAACTTGTGAAACAATGATTGAATATGTGGGTGAGGGGGCTGATGATGTACGGTAAAATAATTTTAATAAACTTAATTGATATTCCATCTTCACCAGTTGCGTTGGATTTTATTTTATTAACACACCGGCCTACATCACTTTCATCAATAGCAAGAAACTCAAAATTACTTAGAGATTCAGAACTTAAAGGCCTTGGATTAAATGCAAGCCCATTATTTGGAGACGTAGAGCTGGCAATAAAGTATTCGTTTAGGGTATTAGGATCAATTCGGCAAACGTCGGATTTAACACTGCATACACCAGCTTGTTTTAAATTGTTCCAAAGCTTTTTTGATGGTTGTGATGAACTTAGTTTGGACATAAAAAAAATGCGCTTTGCTGATCTACCTGTAGAGTTAGCTATGTTTCTCGCACTTTTGTGTTGTTCCCAATTTGATGTTGTGGGATTTCTTTTCCATCGATTGTTAATTGTATTACGTTTTTTTAGGACTAATTTCACATTATTTGTGAACCAGGGACAGCTAATGTTAGTTACTCGGCGAGTGACCACAGGCACATGCAAGTCAAATAGTTGTAAAATTCTAACAACTGGTGTAATATTTACATTTAAAGAACAGAAAATGAGATCATGGTCAGAAACAAAGGACAATTGGTCAAAAAGCAACACAGAAGAAATATCCGAGACATCAAAAATATGTAATAAGCTCGGAGAAGCATTATTTGCAAAGCGAGTAGGTATGCTTGTATTAACGGTTTGAAGACCAACTTCAGAAAGTCTATTGGTAAACCGACTAACGACATTATCTTTACGCAAAGTGTTTATATTAAAATCACCACACATAACATAATGATCGTAGCCAATTGCACAATCTGACAGAGTAGAAAACAATTGATCCAAACAACAATTACGATAGGGATTATACATACACGACACAAACAGCTTACCACAATTAACACGAATTTCAATATTAATAAATTCTATCTCAGAACCACTGGACATTCCTAACAGATTCACATTTAACTTATCACTACAGTAAATTGCAACACCCCCGCTTTTCCTATCAGTACGATCATTTCGATAAAGCTTAAAATTATTTATATTTAGACAAGAATCATTTATGTCTTTATGAAACCAGGTTTCAGAGACACAAATGATATGAACAGCTGAATTTTCAAAGCAATGTCGAACAATATCAAGCTTAACATCGTTAAGGCTTCTCGCGTTAAAGTGAACAATGTTCAGACCAGAGTGTTGCTTACACAGAACGCCAATCAGGGTTTTTTGGATATCGCTAGTACCTAAGACAGTAGAAACCACAATTACTAGAAAAAACGCAACCATAAGTATGATAAAGGGGGGGAAAATATAAAGAGAGAGAGAGAAGAAGAAATATAAATAAATTGTAGGACGAAAAAGAATAGAACATAGAAGATAAATATGATAAAATGATATAAAAAATAAAATAATTAATATAAAATCATCAGCATACATCTTCACGTACAGCGGCACCGATGGCAGCATGCATTTCTTCAATGCTATTAATTTGCATTGGCTCTCCATTTTTTCCGCATTCTGATGTACACGGAGCCACGAATAGTAAAAACGTTGAAAATACTTTTTTTGCGCTTGCAGATGATCGCAGCCTGAAGAACTCTTCTTGTTTTAGCAGATAAACTCTCGTGCAAATAGACATTATTGTCAGAGTCTATGCCTGCACCTCTTAAATTTACCGCTCTCTTAGTTTGCCGACAGTAGTCTCCAAAAGCCTTCAATACTCTATTCCTATCGTAAAGGGAATAAAATTTTATAATAACCACTCCGCTTGTGTAATTAGATTTTGGCTTCGAACGAAATATATCTCTAATAGGTGGCGAGAGAAAATCGATAGAGCGACAAATTAAGTTGAATGCACTCTTTAGGTTTTCTTCATTTAGCAGAGGAAGTCCAAAAAGAACAGCATCGAATGAATGTTCCACTATGCTGTTGTTGTTATTGTTGCTGTTATTACTGCTGCATTCACTTAGCTGTTGAGCAAGATTATCACAGCGCACAGTAAGAGCACTTACTTCTTCCTCCAGTGAATGTATTTTTATGTTACACTCGCTAAATTTGCTATCCAGTAAGCCTATCTCACTCTCAAGTCTGCTGACAACGCGAACTAGGTCTGAAGAGAGTCTATTGAAAAGACTGTCCGTATGCTGCCGAATGCTGTTCCTATTTCCTCAGGAATGCTGATGTAAGCACTACTTTGGTCTGTGAGCACCTGCCAGTCTTAGAAAAAAGGTCGGCCGTTGCGTTCGGTAAATCATCGGATTTACTTCCTACCTCATTTTTCCTAAAAAAATAACAACCAACGGAGAATTTTCGGCCCCAATAGTTCTCTGTTACTCCCACCTACGTGACTCTCATAGTCTCTCTCCCCTATTTCATTTTCCTTGTTCCCATACGATTTCATCTAACACTGGTCAAAAATTGGTAGCGGGACTTGAGGACAATGAACTTTTACCCCTTTTTGACCGGTACCAAGGTCATAAAGTCGACAATTTTGACTGTTTCTTCATAGTCAAACTTTGCTCGATTACCAGGCGCGTGTAAACTCATAGATAGTTAAGCTGGCTTTATCAAGGTCACTCTCTATCGTTCTTTCAAAACAATATCACGACGTTAAGCTAAGCCCAAAAGCAGTTTTGACATATCATAACCGTAGTCCTTAATTACACTTTGAGGTGTAGATGAGGAATTGAAGTTTTTAAATATTTTGAAAAATTATTATAATTGCGATACTTCAAGGAAAGTGATTTCTGTTCACACTTAGCATAAAATAAAAATCATGTAAAACTGGATCCCGAATCTAAACAATTTTGGAAATATATAAAAATTTAAAAAATATGTAGTTTTCTACACCAACTACTAGGACTACAGTTAAAAGCTCTAGACTTTAAACTTCCTCTATTTCACTTCAGTGCCTCTCAAACGCTTATGCTCAAATTTACTTTCTGAGGGCTACAAAATATAATCTCCATTCAAGGGATTTAAATACATATTTTACTTTATTCTTTTTTTTTTGATAAAGAGCCGTGGCAGGTATAGAAAAGGAGATATATTCTTGATGAACATCACCTCCTCAATCGATTATCAAACATGTCGACAAGATTATTTAGCCGCACTTGTGCACTTGCGTACATTGAAAATTTTTGGCAGCTTTGAAATAGTGATAGTATTGTGTTCACGAAAACCTAACTTCACAACTGCACAAGTCCTGAACTGCACTGGCAGTTCGTGAATACCCCTATTTTATTATTTTTAATTTCGAAAAGTTACGTCCACATGTGGAGTTTGATGTCATTAGACTTCTATATTTTTTAGTGCTATCACTACATTCGGAAAAGTTTATTGTGTCATATTATCCAGAATCAATTTATACGATTCCTTGGCAGTTACAATTTTATCTCTTCTCGCATCCGTTAATTGTAAGATGAAGTACTTGAACTGCATCATCTCTTCTATAAACTCAGACTCAATGTCCGCGGAATAATGTTCACTAAACTTTGTACAAGCCTCTTTAATTTCACCTTAAAACTTTGCCAAGAAATCTTTTAAAAATCCAAACAGAGAAGTGTTTCCCTGGAAAGTTTCTAGTCTAGTAATATAGGCAAATAAGTTTCCATTCTTTACTTCTCTTTTCCTTTGCGCACAACTGTTTACTGTAACTGTAAATCTGTTAACTGTAAATCTTAAATTTCTGTCAGTTTTGTGTAAAATGAGTAAGCCGCATATTTGTTGATTTATTTTCAGTCTGCAATAAAAAGCACAATTCGTGTGAAAAAAATTAAAAATTTTAAGCAATTGCGCAAAAAAGAATTCACTTATGCTAAAATATCTCTTATTCTTTTTTTGAAGAGTTTTAACTTCATACACACTATTCTGTTTTTTTTTTTTTGAGAATTTATGATCCAGCTCATTGCCACAACATCTCTGGAGTATATTCATACATAGTACCAGTGCTTTTGCATTGACAGTGTAGAATTTTTGAAATGCTTTGCGTTAAAAAAGCTGCTCTTGCTTTTGTTTGCCATTCCGTAGTAGGCCTTAAAATAGCCGCGAAAACATAGAAAATAATTATAAAATAATTTTAAATATCACAACGTAAGATAAAAAAAAACAAAGTAATGATATTGTCATTGAGGATACAAATCTTAAAATTAAATTTTCACTCGATAAAACATTTTCAAATTTTTTTTTCTCAGTGCGCGGGGCCCTTCGCCGATGCGGGGCCCTAGGCATTTGCCTACACTGCTTAATGGATAATCCGGCCCTGAACACAGAACTGTAGATTTATTGTTTAGACTCTTGAAACTTTTATCACTTTGTTTATCGTAACAAACAATATTTTTTTATTTCTCTGACCGAATGTTCTTACGCATTCAATACATTAACTAAGGGCGCAAAACTAATTTCAATACGACTAAGTTCAGAATTAAAGTGACTAAAGACAATTTATAACTGCTTTTTAATAGCTTTGTGTACAATAGTATTTGATATTTGACTTAACCCGAGTAAAAATAAAAACTTTTTTAGCTAAGGCCAAACAGCGACCGTACAAGGCATTACTTTAAATATTTTTCTCGGTCGTACGAGGGTCGTTTGCAGGAGTTTTTGGCCAAACAGCGGCCGTACAGTGGCGGTTTTATATAATCTGGGCTGCATAACGGCCGTATAACGGTCAGTTATTATTCTACAATGAAAAGCAGCTATCAATGCAGAAATAAATTAATGCAAAACTAATTAAAAATTTTTTTTGAATAAACCTGTTTTCGTTACCATTAATTGTAATCAATTAAAAAAATTAAACTCTTATTTTTTAAAATTTAATGGGGCATTATGTTTAAACAACCAACTTTATATAAAAAAAACCGGTTAAAAACCGGTTCGTTTTTTTTTTTTTGGCGATTATTCATAATGAACAATCACTCAAATTTGGCAGCATGAATAATCATTATGTATATTATGAACAATCGTGAACAAGGCGAAAACCGATTGCAACTTGGGCGAATATTCGCATAGACTAATATGGCTGTGCGAATAATCGCCCAAGCTACAATCGTCCAAGCCCAAAATGAACAATAATCGCCTCAGTTACAACCGCCCAAAAGTACTAAAATGAACGATCGCCCAAAAAACCTTCAAAAATTTTTGGGCGATTGTTCATAATGAACAAACGCCCAACTGTTTTTGAGTGATTGTTCATTATTGGGTTTGGGCGATTGTAACTTGGGCGATTATTCGAACAGCCTTTATGATCACGACAAAGATCTTTAGATGACATTGGAAAAAAAAATAAAAAGACTCAATTTAAAACATTTATTGAGAAAAGACTATAATATATTGACTTACAATTTTTTTTAAGTACACTTAGGGAATATATGTATGTTAAAATTTAATGTTCATGTTCATTCATGTTCATATTAAATTAATTTTTTTTGAAATAGAACTTGAAATAATTTCATCTAAGTTAAACTCAAATGTTTGTACAGTTCAATTTAAAACAAAAGTTTTTTTTTCAAAACAATGTTTTGAAATATACTTTTATAGTTTAAAACAAGTGTTAACATTTACAGTTTAAAAACATTTGTTTAAAAAAAAAACTACTACAAAAACTAAAGCATTGAAAGCATTTATTTTAAAACATAATTTTAAAATATTGTTCTTATATTAAAAACAATAAAATTAAACCGCCATTTTTTCGATGCCATTTTTCATTTCTTCGAGTTTTCGACTTCATATTCTTATTCATATTAGCAACCCCTGGAACTTCTCGAATGCCATATTTTAACATCATTCGATTAAGTTTACGTTCTATTGCAGCTAAATTAAATTAGTTTTTATTTCATCTAATGCATCTTTACTTCTAAAACCAATTCAAAAAATATTTTCATACAATCAAATGTAAAATCGAGGTTTTTCTCAGCTTGGTCTCAATTGTCTGGTAATTATTGTCAAAGATTCTTCAGCCCATAATTTTTCAATTCAATCTCAGATAGTGACGTACATAGCATAACTAGAGAAGGTAGATGCATTTCAGACTTCATGCTCTTTCCCTTATCCAAAACTGTCAAAGTCAGCTTTTTGCGAATGAGAACAAAAGAAAATAAATGGCCGCATTCAGCGGAGTCGAAAGTTGGTAACTGGCTGTTGTGTTAAAATTCACTGCAAATTGGAGTGAGAAACCTGTGCAATTAAATTATTTACATAATTATAATAATTAAATAATTGTCAACTTTTCTACGGTATCGCTACCATAACAGTTCACAACAGTTGACTTTGCGGCCAATTTTCGCTTTCTCATCGGTTTCAGATTTTCTATAAGCTGTCAACTTCGTTTTGACGGTTTCGGCAGTCTGTCCCTTCGAAATGCTTCTACCTTCTCTAATTTTACTATATATTTTTTGTTATTGCAAAGGAATAATAAGAGAAAATTATAAAAAAATAAATTAGTTTATAGTCAAAAATTTAATACGCTTATTTTAAATTTTGTTTTGTAGAAACGCAAAAGCGTTAAATTTCTATTTTAAAATTTTTTGTTTAATTCTAAAGTGTGTTTTTATTCTTAGTGAAAAAAATATAAAAGTATATTCCAAAATAAATTTTTTGTTTGTTTTTAAATGCACCTTCTTCTCGATATAATAAATAAATAATAAGCTGGACATTTCAACCCCAGAAATTACTTTGACCGAGCTTCTATTGTGCGTGTTACTAAATGTTTGAACAGAAATAATCGAGAACTGGACCTACCGAGTTTAATGGCGACTCCGAACGGCTCGTTTTCAAAAAGCTTTACATGGCACTTTTTTTACTCTCTGAGGTTTGTCATTTTCTGCAGAGAGGTGACGACCGAACAGAAAAATTAATTCAATTGAAAAAACATTCTGTCTTAGCCGGAATTGAACCCGGTCTACCGCGGTTCTTAAGCTTAAGAGCAACGCACTCTACCCACTAGGCTACGGCCGCCTACTTCTTCTTCTCGATAGGTGGCATAAAAAAAGCAGTCCTTTTCAGCCGGTGTCTAGATATTTTAGTCCCAATTTATCGGTAACAAAAAAATCAAATTGCATTTTAATAAGGATACTTGTTACTACAACCTTTACAAGAATTATTAAGTTTGGCCCGATACGGAAAATTTAGCGCGACTTGTAAAATTTGGAAAATTGTAACCAAACCTTATAATAGTAGTTAAGGTTGTCGTAACCATGCACTTTAATTTTTTTTTTGCGATAAATTGGGACCAAAATATCTTAACACCGGCTGAAAAGGACTACTTTTTTTGGCCACCTAGCGAGGAGAAGATGCGTTAAAAAAAAGACAAAACATGTACTTTGAAAATTTTTTTTTTTATTTACGTTAAAAAATGTTTAAGTCTCTACGTATTGAAGTCTTTTCACAATAAATATCAACGCTAGTTGAATTCGTTGAAATAGTTTTTACGCCTTAACTTCTGAACCCTTAAAGAACACACTTTCATTTCATATCATTGGAAAGGTAATGGAACGTAAATAAAACCCAGATGCGTCGCTGGACACACGAGAGAAGCGAAGCTTTTTCGCAGTTTCATAAGTTTTTCATAATGGTTTTTTTTAATAAAAAATTATACATTAAAAAATTTTAAATACCGTAATACCAACTTAAAAAAAATTATGTCCGCATCAGTAAATTTTATTACCTTACATTATTATTTTACATAAATTTTGAACTATTTTTGTAAATGTTAATGAAATTATTGGTTTTTAATATCTAATATATCAAACGTATATTATATAGTTGTCTTAATCGTGGTATGCAAATGTTTGGATTGCTTATCATTCGCAAATTATATTTATCAAAAAGGCATTGTTTAAGGCCTAGAATTTTAATGAAATTGATTTTCTTTTCTATATTTCAAAAGTATAGTTTTTCTGACATTATTTTCACTTTTACAGCCGTTTTAGTAGCCACAGTGTTTCGTCTAGATTCATTCTCTTTATACTCATTTATCTCGAAACTACTTTTTTCGGCATGGTGTTGTAGAAAAAACAAAAACTATTTAGCCGGATAATCTGAAAATTAAATATGCTATTCATAACATCAGTGGCTATCGCTGGAACTAGAATCAAAGTTTTATTTCAAAAACAACGTATTTTTCACACTTAATAACCTGTAGAAAACAAGCTGTTTCAAGAATTTAATTTTCAAAAGCGCGTCATTCTGTTAATTTTCAATATTTTTTTTTTCTAGGGCCAGCCATAGCTGCACTCATAGTGATTAGGAATATTCATGATATTTATTTTTCAAATGAATAGAAAAGTCAAAATCTACAACACCGGCCATGCCCCTTTTCCTTGGGAACGTCTCATTGAGCGCCATTTTGAACAAGATCAACAATTTTTTAAATTAAAAACAGAATTTTTTATGATAAATGAGTGTTACAATATACCTTGAAAGATTAAATATCGTTGTTCAATATTTTTACTTTTTAGAAAAATCCTAAAAATACCTTAAATTTTCAAGCGCTAGACCACCGGTCTTGCCTTAAGGGCCTATGAACATTCATGTTTGAAATCGGAATTAAAATCTACACTTAAAACAATTGGCATCTTGTGATAATTTTCAACCTGTTCAATGGAACCTTGCTACTTTTGTTATTTGGATAGCTATGCACAATCCTTTTAATAAATTCCTGTCATCTACTGCAACATAGCTTCAGTTAATACTTAATATCGAATGAATCACATCATAACACAAAGGGTTGTTGTGGAGGAGTGGTTAGTGTGTAGAACTCTCGGTCGAAATGGTGCAAGTTCGATTCTCACTTGCTTACAAAGAAATATTTTTAATTTTATATACTCTTGTTGTAATAGACGCAAGTAAAAAAACAACAACAAATTCTAAGAAAAAGGTAGTGTATGGAAAAAAGTGTCGTTTTTTAGATTTCATTCAAGCAAATCACAAAATGAGGCGTAAAAAGCTTCGCATCAAAAAATCCTCGGACACGTATCTCTAATTTTTCGATGTAGAATCCGTGAAAAAAGTTTCAGAAAATTCAGAGATGTGTCGGTCAAAAAGGTGTTCGGTTCGTAAAAGAATTAATCATATGTATTACTACTGATATCAGTATTGTGGCATTTTTTTAATAGATTTTAAAAAATCTTTTGTTTTATGTTAAAGAACATATTTTGTAATATGCAGTCTGCATTTGGTTTTTATTAAATTTTGAAAAGAAAATATTATTTCAACATTTGCTGACGAATGAGAAATTGATAGAGTCCTTTGGCAATTTTATATATTTAGAAAAAAATCGACTCTTTAAATTAGGTTTTTATGTATTTTACAGAGTGCAAAAATGCATAAATACAAAGATACAGTTTTAAATTCTTTTTAATTCTGTTTCCGTAGGTTTCTACTACGCTAGGAAAGTAGGAAAAATTTAAAATCAGAGAAGTGCAATTGTACCGAAAATATTAACCCTGTTATAGGTCTGTTTCCGTACTAGATTCAAATGGCTTGAAGTTGCTTGAAAGCGTTATATTATAGGTCTGTTTCCGTACTAACTTCAAGCAATTGTAAATGAATGTAGAGTGACATTTTGCATGTTATTCTTCTCTCTCGAGTTTCAAAAATTTGTAAAATAACGCCTTCAAGCAATTTCAAGCTACTTGAATCGAGTACGGAAACAGACCTTATAGGCCGGAACACATAGAAGGCATGCACTCATTAAAGCATCTGACGTTTAAGTCGAAAACAAGTAAGCTTATGGGGTGACGCTCATGCAAAGCATGCGCGTATGAAGCATCAATATGCATGCTTGAAGTTGGCAAACTTTCAACTTTTTTCAAGCATCAAGGCATTGACAGGTAATGCACAGCTGATTTTTTTGTACATTTTTTATTTATCATCTTACTGTGCGTTTAGACCGATGCCTTACAAGTGTTGCTGGGGGTACCTCCTCTTGATCTGGTAGTAATACAACTCTGTGTTGCTTATGGGATCAAGAAAGATGTGCCCTCCTTATTGTTTGATTGGGTCACGCACTCGGATGTAGCGCATATGGGTGAGGGTGAAAGGAAGACTTTGCTGTGTGAATGTGTTAGGTCTAAATGGCAGTCTAGATGGGACGAATGTGTGCATGGTAGGGTCACGTATAATTTTATATGTGATGTTATGTATGTGAATCGTCACCCTGATTTTCGCTTTAGCTTAAGTCTTGGTCTTATGTTGACTGGGCATGGGTCTTTCAATGCTTTCTTGCATGAAAGAAACCTTTGTGAGAATGCTGAGTGTGATTGTGGTGCAGTCCGTGAGGACTGGTTGCATGTACTTCGTGAGTGTCCTTTTTATGATGACATTCGTGATTTGCGTGCAATGGGGGTGTTGCGTGCAAATGGAGATTTCGACTTGGAAAACGTGCTAGCTTCTAGCGAACACGTTTATAGGTTGGACCAGTTTGCATGTGAGGTGTTTGAGAGGCGGCGGGCTAGGCATTATTGAGTTGGGTATTTGTTGTCTGTTTTGCTAGTTTTGGTCTAAATGAGTGTGGTTTGTTCATTTCTTGTTAATTTGTCCCTTTTTGTTTGATTGGTTACCAGTCCGGAGCTGTGATGAGCTAAAACTGGTAGTAGTATGCTTTAAGTATGCTACGAGGTCCGACCAAAGGTACCGTGGTATGCGCCAGGTTGACTGATTAATATATTGTTATGGAGTGGCAAACCATTTGTTGTTGAGAAACGGAGTATAAGTTTTAGTACTAATATAAAAATAAAGAGTAATCAACCCTGCATTTATTGATGTTCGGCCAAAAGCACAAATTGCTGTTTACACCGCCTGAACCATAGAAATAAAATATAAGGAAATGGTGTTACCCTCACATACAGTGTATGTGTACTGCGGTATGTGTACGGAGAATATTTTTTGACATTTCGATCGTTCTGTCGGCCGAAGTGTGAGATAAAAAAATTACTAATATTAAATATTTAATTAAAAGCTATTTTTATTGATAATTTTAGTGAGATAAGTAAGATTTGCGATATAAACAACTAAACGAACATGCGTTGTGTGGTAAAAAACTGTTCAAGTAGTCAGAACTTGAAGAATAATGTGGTTTCCTTCCATAAGTAAGTATACAAACACCAGTTGGATTTTTTAAACGAAACAACGTTATTTATAATGAATTGTGTTTAAAAAAGTTATTTAAAGTGAAAATTTGTGCATTTCCGATTGGAAATAAGTGAAAAAAAGCAAATTGGAGTACGTTGTTTCCGCGCCAATTTTAAGGGATTGAAATGTCAAAGTATTTCAGGGGCGTATTCAATTTACATATTTCCACACATTTAGGGCGCTCGTGTTTTCAGTGAACAAATTTTTTAGGAGGTAAAATTCGCGAAAGTTTCCAAATTCAGTGCATAATATGAAGTGTGTGGAATAATTTTTTATTATTGAAAAAGAACTACGCGTACAAACAAAATTATTAGATAAAGACAAATCTATTTTGCATAAAATGTATTACAATAGAATTTTGTTGAACACACAACGATCTCTGCTTGGAAAAAGTATATTTGAGGGTCATATTAAGTCTTCCGGTCATTTTAATATTATTGTAAAATCTTTAATTGAAATATTTTTAAAAACTAGATATTTTTATATATCTAAAAGAAATAATGAAAAGCCAACTATTAGGCAAAAGTTGCATAAAACTATTCATTTTAAGGGTGTTTAGAAAAAATTAATTTGTATTAATAATTTTATTTAGTTTATTAATTCAAATTATTTTATTAATTTATTGAAATCCATTTTTATATTTAATTTTTTAATTTAAAATTATTTATAATTTTAATAATATATAAAATTTAATGCATGAATATAAATGAATACAAACCCAGTAGATAGCTTTTACCATCATTTTTTTACTATACTAATATTCTTTTTGCTCTCGGGTGAAATAGGCCTACTGGGGAACCGAACACCCACAAAAAAAAATCGGTAACGCACCAAATTGTATACCTCAAGGGTGGTGTGGAAATACAATCTGTAATAGTTATTGGATAAAAAGAAACAAGATAGCGAAAACTTTAAGCCATAATCTGTAAATATGTGATTATCATCAGAAACAGGTTGGGCCTTTTTTTGTGATGCAACCGAATGCGGCCGTGTTTGAATGTTTATGTGTTTGTGCGAACCAACACCAATATGCAAAATGCCGCACTTTTCTGCTACTACACCACTTCCTTATATTTTACTTCTTTGGCCTGAACGTACAAGATGGCGGCCAATGTTTGTTCGCGATTGATGTTCGTGCGGTCTAAACAGTGCTCCGAACGAAGAATTTATTGCAATAAATTGTTCGCGATAAATTTTTCGTTCGTTTAGGCGGTCTAAATCCATAAGTGGTATTTTTTTCACGGCAATATGTTTGAGGAGGAATTTATAAACGAAATATGTAAATTCCCATGCATCTTTAACAAGAGACTGGGCCTACAAGCGACCTACAAACGTGAAAAAGCATGGGCCGCAGTTTCAGCGGCAACTAAGTGTTCAGGTAAATTTTCACAGACTACTTTGTAGCTGCTAAGGATTTATTTACTATCTTTTTTTTTAATAGTTTTACAGTGCCAGGGACGCTGGAAAACTCTGCGAGACCGCTTTGTGAAGAAAGTAAATAAATCCATCTCCCCTTCTGGAAGTGGTGCATCTGCGTGTGTTCCAATTGGAAGTTTATGGAGGCCATGGAATTTCCAGCAAACAGGCCATCTATGTCTCTCTTTTGGTATAATGGTCGCACCCAAAACGTGCGACTTCCACGCAGAGCATTTGATTGCTCATTTGCTTCATGCAGCATTATTAAAATAATCGTTAACCACAAAATTTCTTCAAAATCCAAGTCTTACATTTATTTTCACTGCCTTTTTCAATTTCGTACAACAAACAAACCAATTTTGGCAGACAACAAATGTTTTTAATGCTTGCTATGTGTTTAAAAAAGCATGCTTCAAAAGCGTCGATGCATGCATGCATTCTATGTTTTCCAGCTTTATGAGTTCCGAGTTCTTAGAAAGTAACAGATTTTGCTAACTAACGATTTTGAAATAAAACTGTTTAGGACTTTCGCCAAAGCTATCTGATAATCTGCATGGACTCATCAATCATCTGTCCTACATCATAAATAAGATATACGAGCGTGTCACTAACAGCTTTTTATAGCTTTCATGTACATATGTGTATAGATCAGGAGTGCGCAAAAGGCCGCCCATGTGCGGAGAGCTTTCGACACATTTGTTGCAGTGTTGTCAGAGCAAATTTTTTTTTTGTAACCAGAACCCAAAAAAAAAATAGCCAAAATGTAAAAAAGTAACCAAAATATTTATTCATCGTATTATAAAAAAGAAACAAAACAAAATTACATACTAATTTGTACTAACTACCCGAGTAAAAATATAAGCGGGCGAACAGCAGTCGATCAACGGCCAAACATGGGCCGCACGGCCGTACAAGTGTCGAAGATAGCCTGAAAATAGTCCATAAAGCCCAGCAGCCGAAAATTGGGTCGAACAACGGCCATACAACCCCTAAATTAAGCTCTACGGCTACTGAACGCCCGTTGTATGCCACCAAATTATTCAAAGATCTTACAGGCCGGTTACACAGGCCTGTGACCGTGAAAGTGCGAAAGAATACGTGTACTGTTCAAATGATTAAAAAAATTTCAAACTTTCATGCTAGTAGCAAGAGGTGCTACACATGCACTTGAAAGTTCATTAAAAAAATTCCATCTAATGGGAAGGTTCTCGCTGCTTGTGCTTTTTGGAAGTTTGCGTGTGCTTTACTTGTTGTTTTGTTTGCTTTTAATTGTAAACAAGCTATATTGCTTCCTGTACGAAATCGACGAAAATCCGAAATAAGCCCACCAAAAGTAATTAAAAACAACACTGATATCCCCCTTTTTGACATACACTGGCCGCTGCTGTCAAAATCCACTGGCTCTGAAATTTCGTTGCCAGTAGCAATGAAAGTGGCATGAAAGTGAATCCAGTGTGAGTGTATTTGTAAAATAGTATGAAAGTATTGAGTTTTTCGAACTACCCCAGTGGGCATTTTAGCTAGCGATACGCAAAAGAATGCATGCTGGTAGTTCTCTTATTGGCGTCAATACACCTTCCATGATCGCTGCATTGATGAGTGCTTCTGTAAGGCCTACCATTTGAAGGTTTGGAGTCTTTTTCTAATATTTTATATAAAAAAATTTTTAAAAATTTTTTAAAAAGTTATAAATGATCAGATCAATTAAAAAAAAATCAAATCCTAAAGAAAACACACAAAAAAAATTATTTTTTTTTTGGCCGAGTTGGGACGCGAGCCCAGGTCTCCGAAATCTAACACATTGCATATCACATTATATGAAAACTTTTATATGTAAAAATTCTAACTCTTTTCTATTATTTTTGTATGAAGAAATTTACAAAAAAATTCCAAAAAAATTTTTAAATTTACAAAAAATTTGTAAAAAAAATTTAGATTTTAGAAAAAATACAAAAAAAAATTTTTTTTCTGGGCCGAGCTGGATTGCGAACCCGCGCTCCTGAAAACTTACTTTCATTTGTAATGATGCAAAATAAGCTGAATTTTGTTAACAACTGAGGTGGACGAGTGGGTAAGATGCTAGACCGCCAGCTGAGAGGACGCTGGTTCAAATCTGGAATTTTTTATTTCAAGTTGATATTTATATTGCTTTTCTTTCTAATGTACATTCTAAAGAAGGGCTTCTAGCAGGCTTCTTTAGAGTCGCGAGAGCGGAAGGCCTAGAAAATTTTCTCGTTTCATATAGAAACGAGCACGGAAGGGCTAAGAAATCCATATGATGGCCTGCTAGAAGCGCTTCAAAGACCTGCTTTTGCCTACTGGGAGTATACTGGCCTGTGTAGCATGCCTGTTAGTCAACAGCAAACTTATACACAACAACAAAAGCAAATCTTACTCGCCCAGCAGAAAAGTGGATCATCCTATGAGTGATCTGGGAGTGCTCCTTATTGATCCAAGCTAGGTGTATTTTGTGTTCTCTTTTAACATTGCATGTCCTAGGAAGGGTAGCGCTCCCTTTAACATCCCAGAGGAGCTCAAAAGGAGCGATCAATAAATGATCCAAATGGATCAGCAAAGGAACATTGAAAATATTTTTTTTTTTTAAAGATCAAAGAACCAACATGCGCCTCATACAAACAAGGTTTGGTCTTTGACGTGAAAGGAAAGGGATAGATTAGCTGGAGGAATTGAATGTAACCATACGTGAATTATTGATTAGACGTTACAGACGTGAAAGACAATGCTTTCAATTGCTTTTAACCGAGGCTAGGTGTGTTATGCCTTAACCTCGGTAAGCATTTTCAGCACTCAGTTGTTCCTCTACTTTAATTCCACCGTTTCCCACAATTTAGTTGTGGATTTTTAGTTTTCCATAATTCTTAAATGTAGGAAAGAACAAAGAAAGTGAAAAGAACCATGCCCGAACTCGGAGTCGAATCAGGGACCTCTGGATTGTTAGTCTAACGCACTCTCCACTAGACTACAATGGCCGATTTTTCAGAGCAAATTATGATCGAGTTTCTTACAAAGCACATGCCTCACCTTATTTGCTTTTTTTTCATTGATTGCTCGCGTATTAATTTTTTAAAACAGTAAAGGAGCACAAGTGCTCACTTTTTGATAGAATAAAACAGCAAAAGAGCGCTCTGTTGTTGCTCCTCATAGGAGCGATCGCATATTTTTTTACTGGGCAGCGATGCGGATGTTGATAGTATTGAAAGAATTTGTTGTATATGAAGTTAATTGTTGGAATACAATGCCCCAGTAAACTTTCAATTTAAACAGTATAATTTTGTTTGTATTACATTTTATTCACTGTATTCAATATTATTATCTGGTTTTCCAATATAAATCTTTTACCCAATTGTAATTAAGTAGCACTGCTCATTTTCATAGTAGAATAATCACAGCTCGGCCGATGTTCGGCCGCTGTTCGTCCGTTCTACAGCCGAGATTATTTAAAAACTGCCACTGTACGGTCACAGTACGACCCTTGTACACCCGCTTTTTAGCCGTAATGTGGGTTAAATAATACATAATCATTTATGTATTTTGGGTGATTTTAACTTATTTGCAGTAAAGTGACCTTTTCTGTCGAATGATATTTTTCTGCCCCCAGTAATACTGAATGAATGAATGAATATTAATCATTCACATGAAATTTATTTGGTGGATTCTTTTATGAGTGTAGATCTGTCGCAAATAATTCATTTGCTAATAAACTAAATAGAATTCTTGATCTTATTTTTGGTAGCGGTGAGATTAAATTTGATTTAGATGTCAGCGCTTTTCCGATTTCGCCCTCGGATATGCATCATCTACCGCTAGTTTTGACTATTGAATTTATCCAATTCTTAGAACACAGACCTCTGGTTTCTGAGGTAAAATTTAATTATAATTTGTGTAATTTTGACATCCTCAATAGCATGATTGCTGGTTTTGACTGGATTAATGCGTTTGACAACAAAGATGCGACTTCCTGCTTTGATCTCTTTATTTAAGAGCTATATGAAATTATGTATCATAACGTTCCTATTTTGAAGAATATAATTCATAGACTTCCGTGATATACCAAAGGTTTAAAAAAGTTAAAAAATTTAAGAAATAAATATTATAAACTCTTCAAATCCACAAACAATGATCAGCACAAAGATAAATACATACTTACATTTTTCTTGTGAATTTAATTTCTTAAATAATTTTTTATACAAACAGCATATTCTTAGTATTGAGTAGAACATCAAAAGTAACCCTAAAGTTTTTTGGCGTTTTGTACAGTCCAAGAATAATAGCTCTTTTATACCATCATCTTTATTTTGGGGTGATAAAGTCTCTGATAACATTCTTGATTCCGTGAATCTTTTTGCGGATTTCTTTAAATCTAACTATTTAATTGATTCTAATTTAAATAATTTGAGAGTCGTTGATGGAATAGAGTCTTTTTTAACTTTGGGCACCTTTCTCTCAATGAAAGGGATGTTTTAAATGGGATTTTTTGCCTAAAAAACTCAATGAAGTCGGACATTGATGGCCTGTCTGCCTTTTGTCTTAAGAAATGTGCAATATCTGATGTGTAACAATCCGCCTTTTCCCGGCGTCTGTAGCTGGGATAACCTCAGTGGTTGTCCGGGGTCGCCCCAAAATTTATTTTTAAATTGTCTATTTCCGGACACCACATCAAAAGAGTTTTTATTTGCAATTGAGAATTATATTTATTAAAAGTCTTTAATTTGGTAACAAAATTGTACAATATACACTTGTATAATTTAATATAATGATTTTACGTTAAATTTCAAGAAAAGATTCACAGATTATCTTTTGATTTCAGTACACAAGATAATTATTTGTGTCTTCAGAAAACTATAGTTAGGTTATAGTTGTTAAATTGGTTACGCTAAACAATTTCTAAAGATGTTTTATAATAAGAATATGTAACGCTTTGTAAATTGTAAAGAAATATATATATATATTAGGCCGGGTCAATTTGTATGGACGAATTTTTTGGAGGTCTGGCTCAGCGAAATTCGTAAAATACATGTAATTTCAAGACTTTTTCTCCACTACAGCATATACAAATTCTGAAAAAAAGCTGTGCGGACTTTCGTAAATAGATTCATACACATACATTCATACATTCATATTTTATAATTGAGAACAAAATCTATTTACGAAACTCCGCACAGCTTTTTTTCAGAATTTGTATATGCTGTAGTGGAGAAAAAGTCTTGAAATTACATGTATTTTACGAATTTCGCTGAGCCAGAATTTGACCCGCCCTAATATATATAGATTTATGAAATTATTTATCGTTCTAGCCGCGTAAAGAATTTATTTAGGATTTATTGATTTATATTAGGTTGAGATTATTTATAAATCCGGTTGATAAGAATTTATGGTAATTTAATTAGAATTCTATAGCTAGATTTATTTATGATGAGTTGCTAAATTGATTTGCTCAATTCATTAATTTATTTCGAAATCTTTAATTTAGAAACTTTACGGCAAGTGTCATATATATATGTGCAGATGCTGATGCTCACTCTCAGTACATAACCATATGCACATATTCTCTTACTCACATTTGCTTACTCTTATTATAATTACATGCACGCTGAATACATTACTGAATAAAGACAGTCTGCAATTAACCATCGTCTCGTACACTTCATGACATGGTGTCAGAATTTGTACCCACTCGAAAAAAACAGATATTAAAATTAATAATATAACAAAATAAAAAATTAAAAAAAACAAAAATGGCAACCAACACGGCAGCTGCGGAGGTAAGCGGTGGGAACTTCGTTAAACCGCCAAAGCCCCTCCAAATAGTGGGAAACAATGTTTCAACTTCTTGGAAAGATTGGTTACAGCAATATAAGTGGTTTGCTACTGCAGCCCAGCTGGATAAGAAAACCCCAGAAATCCAAGTAGCCACGTTTATGTCGAGCATTGGAGCAGATGCCGTGAACATCTTTAACTCATTCTCGCTTACGGCAGAGCTTCAAAAGGACGTAAGTCTTATACAAAATAAATTTGACGAATATTTCGCTCCCAAAATAAGCGTCACGTTCGAACGTTATTCGTTTAACATGTTAAGCCAGGTCGAGGGCGAGTCATTCGAAAGTTTTTTCACAAAAATTAAAAATCAAGCGAAAAAATGTTCGTTCGGTAACCTTGAAGATTCTCTGCTAGCGGACAAAATAGTGGTAGGCATAAAGAGTGATGCAATTAGAGAAAGATTGGCCGCATTCTAGCCGAAAAAGTGCTCAAGTAGCGAAGTAGCATAAAATATTTTCGCTATATAAATTGTGACATCTCAAGGAACATGTTCTGTGAGAGCATACCATTCAGCCCGAAAGTTGTGGAACAGTTCTTGAGCACTTTTTCGGCTAGAATGCGGCCATTGCTATCGGAAGATCAACTGAACTTAGAAAAAGCAATAAAACTATGCAGAGCAAGCGAGATGGCATCACAACAGTTAAGAGAACTTCACAAGACAGATGAGCAAAAAATCGACGCAATTAAAAAATACTCTAAATCTAAACAAAGAAGCGCAGAGCCGATTGAAAAATACCGGTCGAAAAACGACACACACACTTACGAATGCAAGCGATGTGGCGCTACTCACGCATACCGCAAATGTCGAGCTTACCACAACAAATGTTAAAACTGCAACAAAAAAGGCCACCTGTCAGAGTTATGCTTTAGACGACGAAACAAAAACAACAAGCAAGTTGACGCTTTGCAGCAACATAAGAGCAGCTCTGAAGGCAGTGACGGGGAGGATAGTGATTTTTTGGTTTTATCTCTCAGCAAATCAATAACAAATAAAGACGAGGAAAGTAATTGGTACGAAGAGATTACAGTTATCAATAAAAAAATTAAGTTCAAACTCGACACCGCAGCGCAGTACAACGTTATTCCTTACAGCATGCTTAATAAAATCTGCACCCAAAAAATTCGACCAGTTAATCACAAATTAATTGCATTCGAAGGTACTAAAATTAATGTGAAGGGACAAATAGAAATTGATTGTATGGTAAGAACTAAAAAGCACCTGGTTAAGTTAATAGTAGTAAACGATTTTCACGGATTTGAGCCAATTTTGGGTAAAAACGACTGCGAGAGATTCCAACTAATCTCACGAGTGCACGAAGTAAATTTGTGCGACAGCATTTTCGAAGGATTAGGTAAAGTAAAAAACTTTATATACGACATTGATATTATAAAAAATCCGACATTCGAATATTACGCGCCGAGAAAAATCCCGCACGCAATAAAAGATCTAGTGAAAAAAGATATCGATTCCATGGTGAAGCTGGGAGTGCTGGAGAAAACGGATGGAATAACCCCAGCAGTATCCCCAATGGTTATAGTTAAACAAAAAGGTAAAATAAGAGTGTGTATCGACCCGACAGAAATCAACAAAAATATCTATCGGCGATACCACCCCTTAAAAACGTTAGAAGAAATAACTGCCAATATAAAAAAATCAAAATTGTTCACCTTATTAGATTGCAAGAAGGGATTCTGGCAAATCGAAGTGTCGGAACGGACAAAGAGGTACCTAAAGATGGCAACTCCTTGGGACAGGTATTTATATAAAAGGCTACCTTTTGGACTGGTGTCAGCCCCAGAAGTTTACCAAAATATGATGTCGCAGCTGCTAGACACTTGTGTCAATACGGAAGTCTCGATGGACGACGTGCTAATTCATGCAGAAACCAAAGAACAGCTAGAAACACAAACCAACCTCGTTATCAAATTACTCACTGATGCAGGTTTAAAACTCAACAAAGAGAAGTGTGTTTTCCTTACTAACCAGGTAAAATTTTTAGGCCACATATTATCTTCGGAAGGAGTTTCAGCCGATCCAGAAAAAACTGCGGCAATCAACAAGCTAAAACGGCCAGAAAATAAAGTCGAGCTTCAAAGACTTTTAGGAATGGCAACCAATATATGCAAATTTATTGCAAATCTTTCGGAGATGACTGCACCTCTCCGAGTTCTGCTAAAGAAGGACATCGATTGGTGCTGGACACCTACACAGGAGAACGCGTTCATTAAGTTAAAACAGGTATTTGCTTCAGCACCACTACTTCGTTATTATGACCCAAATCTCGACGTTAAACTTCAGGTCGACGCAAGTAAATCCAGTGTCGGAGCAGCTTTATTACAAAACGATCAACCAGTCGCGTACGCTTCAAAAGCGTTGACCACTACTCAACAAAATTACGCCCAGATAGAAAAGGAGGCCACTGCAATTCGGTTCGCCTGTGCCAAGTTTCACGAGTATATCTTCGTGAAAAAGCTGGTAATTGAAACTGATCACAAGCCTCTCGAAACTATTTTCAAGAAGCCACTGCACTCGACATCGCAGCGAATACAAAAGATTTTACTTTATATAATACAAATACTCCCCACAGGTAGTCTACCGAAAGGGCACGGATATAAAGCTATCAGATACTCTAAGTAGAGATTGCGATAACCCATGCAACAGCTCACAGGATAACGACATAGAAATTCAAACAATAACTGAACTAAAAGCAACAACAAAATCTAGATTAATAAACGAAACATCCATTGACTCTGACCTACAAGTGCTAAAGCATCAAACATTAGAAGGCTGGCCATCGTCCATATCTGAAGTACAGCAGCAAATAAGACCTTACTTTAATTTTCGCGATGAGCTGACAACCGAGGACGGCCTTATTTTTAAGGCAACAAAAATTATTATTCCTGAATCAATGCAGCGGGAAATAATAGAAACAATCCACAGCGGCCATCTCGGAATTCTGCGGTGCCTTAATAGAGCAAGAGCAACAGTGTTTTGGTTAGGAATGCATAGTGATGTCCAAACATTCCTTGGACGTTGTAGCATTTGCCAATCTTACCAGCCAGCAAAGCCACGTGAGCCCCTCATTGTAAAATCAATACCAACCCTACCTTGGGAAATAGTAGCAGTCGATTTGTTTAACTTCCATACCAGTATTTATCTTCTAATCGTCGATAGCTACTCAGGATACATGGATTTCACACTATTAAATCAAACAACATCAGCGGAAGTAATCGAAAAATTAAAAATTTGGTTTGCGACCCACGGAATACCGTCGGTATTGGAGTCTGATAATGGACCACAATTTTCCTCGAAAGAGTTCGCAGAATTTATGAAGTTTTGGGACGTTCAACACCAAATCTCAAGCCCAAATTATCCACGTTCAAACGGTTTAGCAGAACGCTACGTGCAGAAAGCAAAAGCAATGTTGAAGAAATGTTACAAGGACAAGACTGACATTTATATGGCGCTATTAAATTACAGAAATTCACCTAGCCTAATCCTTTTTACTATTGAAAATTTGTTATCTTTTAAATTCTTTAATACGTAATTTATTCTTATGTTTATTCCCTTAAAGGGGAGATGTCATATATATATGTGCAGATGCTGGTGCTCACTCTCAGTACATAACCATATGCACATATTCTCTTACTCACATTTGCTTACTCTTATTATAATTACATGCACGCTGAATACATTACTGAATAAAGACAGTCTGCAATTAACCATCGCCTCGTACACTTCATGACAGCAAGGTATTCGAACGAATATGGGATAACACTAAGTAATAATATTATAATAATAAAAATGATTTTATATCACCAAATCCGGCATAGGAGTGGATTGATGATAGATTTTAGGCGTTTTAGTTTGTTGTTCAGCGATTTTGTTGTGGTCTGTGTATTGTCGGTTGGTTCCTGTGTTACTAATGATTGAAGTTGTGCTCTTGATTTGCTGATTCAAAGCTATGTGCTAATGCTTCTGGTGCCTGAGTATTAAGGGGGTAGGTAGGAAGGACCTCTATACAATAACGAATAAGGACCTCGCCTAAAGGACGTAGGATATTTCTCCCAGCACAAGTAAGGGCCCGCGAACTGGTTGAAATTAAGGATGGGATGAGATAGGTTGTTTTCGCAGATGGAGTAAAGAATATAACCCACGCTCTGCTGTTAGGAAAGTAGGGTTAGGAGAAAGGATGTCTCTTTTCACTGCACTTTGAATTTATTATATACGCTGGCACACACATACTTCTTCACTCGAATCACTTCACCAACACGTATCGTCGTTGAATGGACCGTGGTGTCCTTTTAATACCATTTGCTGAGATCCTGATGATCCTTGTGGGATATGTGTTGATATACTGGTTATAGGTAGCTCATTTGCAGCTGCTAGCATTTGATTCTTATCCTGGTCACCGATTAAGTTACTGATGTAGAAATTGCTGTACACTGCTTACTGATGGTTTTATTGACTTCACTGATCGAACTGCTCGGCTTCACGTCTGACAAAAGACTCTCCGATTTGAGTCTCGGCTCGCTCTGATATACTTTTCGGCAAAGTGTTGCTGGCTCATGTTTCAGCAATACACTCTCTGGCAGAACGGTTGTCTGCTAGTCTTGTATATGTTGCAATCTCCGGCAACATTCTCGTGTCTGGAATGGGCAACATTCTCATTCCAGTGCAACATGTTCCTCGATGCTTCAATTCAGTCATTCCTATGATGCTGTTGCAGACTTCGCTGCTCTCAACATGTTGTTTGCTCTCATTGTCTTGTTACCGTTCTCTACTAATGACATGTTGAGTGGATTCCAGCGGTTGCCAGCCTCGTAACTCTCAACATGTTGTTCGTCTCCTGATCCTCGGTGGCATCCTCTCAGCTTCTCGAAATTTCTGTGGCTTCGTGCTATTTCGGTGTCGTCATGTGATCTTATGCCCAACTACTTATTTAGGTCCCGTTACGAAATCGCCTGATTTTGCCTTTGTACGAAAAAACAAAGAATGAAGTTTTGCTGGTTTTCTTATATATATATTTAAATGCGCAATTCATGGTTGGTTTTATCTTTAACCCTGAAAGACTTATTGGTGCGGCAAACACTCATGCTCTGCTTAATAAAATCAAATGCCATACTCAGTGTACGGCTGATTCTATATTTAATTTTCCATTTCAGGTTTATGCTAATGATAAATAATTACGTTGCCCAGTGTGTTGGGGCAATTTATTAACCCTAAATTTACCTCTTATTTAGCATATGCTAACGCTAAAACCAATTATATTCATGATTAAAATTGCGATTCATTGTTCGTGATGTTATTTATCGACTTATTTTACGTATCTTCACGGTGTAGTGTGATCCATTGGACAATTAAGCATGGTTACTTGGCCAAAAGTCACACAATAATTGATTGAACCTTGAATTTACGGTTTTAGGGTCGCAATTTCATAGGTGGCAACCCGAAGTTGACGTACCTGTCTTCAATTGTAAATGAAACAAATAACTCACTTTTAGGTAAATTCAAATTTAATGAGTTTAATATTTAGGGTCGAAATGAAATATTTACTAAAGCAAAACAGAAAATATGGCGCCAGGCCTGAAGTATTATACATGCGTCTATACAGACGTCTCTCCCGGGATATTTTATCCAATATGGATCGGCGGGTGGCTTTCAGCAGGTGGGTTTTTGTTTGCCGGCGTGCTGCCGCCTCTGGGCGGTCTGACTGCACTCTCGCGCATTATTTTGGTCACGGTGTGACTTCTGTAGCTCGAGCCTGAAAATTAGAAATATTTATTACGGCATGTAAGCTAAATTTGGTGACAAATTTAGTCCTTACAGATGTCAAACTTTTGTGTCTTATTTTCAATAAATCTCTTTTTTCTGGAGATTTTATAAATAAATGGAAAGTTGCAGCGATTACACCTGTCTTCAAATCTGGAAGAAAAAAAATGTGTTTCAAACTACCGAAACAAATCTAAACTTGATTCTTCTTTGAAATCGATAATTACACCTTCACAGCATGGTTTTGTTCATGGGCGGTCAAGAACAAACTTAGCTATTTTTACCAACTTTTGTATGTCACCTTTTTCTGATGGCTGCCAAGTTGACACTATTTACTAGGATTTGCCAAGGCTTTTGACAAAGTTTCTCATAATATATTAGTTGCTAAGCTTTTTAAAATAGGTTTTCATTCAAACTTCTTAAATTGGATCAAAAGCTATTTAACTGACAGGATTTGCCTCGTTGAAGTTGATAACATTAAATCTACCTCTTTTCTAGCATCATCTGGAGTCCCACAGGGTAGTATTTTAGGCCCTCTTCTTTTCATTATTATTATTAATGATATAAGTAGCTATTTTTCCTCCTAAAAGTTTTTATTATATGCAGATGAACTTAAAATTTATAATGTCGTTCGCAACAGTATTGAGATGGCTGCTCTCCAACGTGATCTAAATGCACTTTTTGAATGGTGTAATCGTAACCGATTATGTCCTAATATTAATAAATTTTTTCATGTTTCGTATGCCAAAATTATAAATGTTTTCCAAAGTTCTTTTTATATAGGTAACGCAAATTTAATGCGTGTTTATGAAATTTTAGATTTGGGAGTTTGTTTTGATGCAAGTTTTTAATTTCTTCGACACTTGTCATGCACTCTTTCTAAATCATATTCAATGGCCGCATTCAGCGCAGACAACTGTTGTGAACTGTAATGTTAGCGCTACCTTAGTTCACGATGTTTTTCTCTGAATGTGTTGCTACTCTACACGTCAGAAGTTAGATTCAATTTCATTTTTATGTAAATTTAATTCAATTTCAAAGGTTTCTCACTTAAAGTTGCTGCATTCTTTCTGCGTTTATTAATTAAACAGCGTCAGTAACAGCATCTGACAAGCAAACAGCTGTGTTCATGTAGCATAGAATTTGTTCGCTCGATTAAAAGGCGTTCGCTACTTTATCAGTTTTAGTTAGCGCTACCAAATTTGTACCATTCAGCGAATTTTTACACAACAGTTGCCAACTGTTGTCTGTGCTGAATGCGGCCAATGTATGTTTTTTAAGGCGGAATTGTTCTAACTTTTCTGATCCGTATACTTTGAAGTGTTTTTTTGCATCGTTTGTGAGATCTCGTGTAGAATACGCCTCTTTTATATGGAATCCCTGCTATTCTGTACATACACTTAGGCTTACTTTGTCGAACCTTTACCGTCTTATAATGCTCGATATGGCCGAATAACCGAAACTAGCTGAAACTTTTAGTAAAAACTTCTTGCATCAGTCATTTAATTAATGATTAAATTAATCATTTAATTCATCAGAATATTTACAACGCATTGTACAAAACAAAAATTATGAATTCGTGTGTAATTTGATTTCTCGTGTTAGTGCAAAACATTTTGGCTTATTTTATGCGTTCGATACTATCATTTTCGATTCTATCATTTCTATCGCAATTAATGTTAAAGTTTTATAGGTACTCGCCAAAAGGTAAAACCCAAAAAATGATTGATAAACTTCCGATCGAATTTTGTGTGCTTGGAATAAAGGAAAAGAAAACGAAATATTTCTATTTTTATAATACTAAACCTTTAAAAAAAACTAAATAACTTTGTTTTGTAGTTCTATAAAAATGAACATTGTAGGTGCATACTATTTTGAGTGTGTACTGAAGATATAAACTATGCAACGGTTTTGTAATAAAAAATAAAATAAAAAATTATCTCATTTATAATTATAGTAAACTTCAATTATAAACTTTAATATTCAAATAATACTTTTTTATATTATATTTTTTCTTATGTGTATGAAAGTACTTTTTTTACCTTTTAATAAAAAAAAATTATTTGTAAAAACTTAAATTTTCATATTAATAACCAGTTTCGGTTTCGGCCGAATAGTATAAAATGGCCCAATATTCGGTTTCAGAATTCAGTGTTCCGGTTTCGGTCGGACACTAGTGGTAACATTGACTGTCCATATTAATTTCAATCTTCCCATAAGAAATTTAAGTCATTTTGATTATTTTAAAATTAACTTCTTTAGAGCATATTATTTATTGTATGAACCTTTGAATAGAACTCTAAAAGAATATAATTTTCTTAGTTATAAAATTAATCAATTTTCAGCGATAATAAAATATGTTTATATATGCTTTAAATTCTTATTATTCTTAAGTTATTGTATTATATTTATAACTTTATTCTTAAGTGCTAATGTCTGTAATTTCTATACTCATTTGCTTGTCTGAGAAAATTTAAAATTTGTAGACAATAAAGTAAACTAAACTAAATGTGGTTTGGCTATATTTAATTTAAGAAATACTTGGTTACGTCATGTGTCCATTTACCACTGGGTTGTTTTTAGTGTGCTCTTTAAAGCGCTCATTAATACATACCCAATATGGGAGAGTATAAATGTGCAAACATACCCGGCACCGCAATAGAAACCATGAGAAACACTATACCATGATAGAATTACCAGGTATTATTATTCGCTGAAAATCAGCTGGGGATAAAGTGTCATTTTGGGCATATAGTGTCAAAATGAAGCGAGTAGGTGCAAACAATGTTGCTTCTTGTATTATTTAAAATGAGAAAACGACAAAGAATTATTTATCTTGACTTTGAACTTGATATAAGCCAAGTGATAAATATTGATAAATAGCAATTTTTTTTCTTTATTGCATCAAAAATTAGGTTTCTGCATAAGAAAAACAATATGAAGAAAATTATTTGACGTTTTAATGTTTGATTGATTATTAAATGAAATTAAAATTTGATAAAAATAAGGACACCTATATTATTAACTTCTCAAAACTTAAATGTTGTCTATGGCATAGAATTGAACAGAAGTAACTAGCAGCAGAAATATTACTTACTTCATATGCATATGTAGAGATCATGACAAAACTAAAGACCAAAAAATCCCCTTTTACTTCTTGGTGTGATTGTTATACTTTTATTTGACACTATATGCCCAAAGTAACGAGTAAAAGTAGCGATTAATACTACCTGGTAATTCTATTATGCACTATACCAGAGGAAAAGAGAGATCATGACAAAACTAAAGACCAAAAAATCCCCTTTTACTTCTTGGTGTGATTGTAATACTTTTATTTGACACTATATGCCCAAAGTAACGAGTAAAAGTAGCGATTCATACTACCTGGTAATTCTATTATGCACTATACCAGAGGAAAAGAGAGAAAAAGCTTTATGCTGCTTGTGTATCTAACAATTTAATGAAGCAATGATTTGCATGTTTGGTTTTCTTTTTTGCTACTTTATAAATTAAAATTTTAATAACTTTTAAGAATGGTTTTAAAAAAATAAAGGAAGCATGATTTTAAGTTAAATGTGTAGCTTTGTATTTGTGAAAGAATTACTAAAATCGCTTTAGTAGTTTTCAAGTTTAACGTCGTCGCAGATACGTGAGAAGCCTTTTATATAATAGTATAGAAGTATAGATATATAAAAATACAAGTTAGCAACAAGTGCTTTTTTAATTTAAAATTTCCTGTTAGCCCTTCACGTTATTATTTAGCAATATCTTTGCGCTTTTTCATAACTTTTATTATGCCAGCAACCATTGCTACTTCCGGCATTGTAAGCTTCGCATCCTCCTGAAAGTCGCAACGCCGAGAGAGATGAAGCCAGGCTCGTTCGGGATTTAGAGACATTGAAGTTTGTAACCACATTGTAAAGTCGATCTTTAAGGAACAGGTCAGTAGCTGAAGGACAAAATAACAAACGTTACTGTTGCAGTTGGATGTGTATAGAATTTTGGAGTCGCCAATATAATCTGTACCTGGTCGAACGGAGTGTTTCCAATGAAGAACATTGATTTGAGTATTGATTGTTTCGTTTCCTTAATATTCTGTCCTTGTACACCTTGAAAGTCACTCGGTTCCTTTTCGCTAGTGCCTAAACACTCCAAAAGCCATTCCTTGTTGTTCTTTAAATAGCTGTAACACACCTTTATCGATAAATTTGAATAAGCTTATTACTCCCAAAGAAGTACTTCACGATTACCTTAAGTGCTTGTTTGCCAATCTTACTTGTCAATATATCACTGGCCAAAACCTCTGCTATATAATCGGATATTCCAACATCGAGTTCCATTGCATAGTTAGCCGGTGGACTATGGCTAAGCCTGTCCGAATCAGCTGTACCTAAATCATCAATTTTAACCGTACTAACTGCACTCAACCCGCCCACGCCACGCCCAATGCCATCCGATAAATATTCTGAGTCTAAAATGATTCCATCCTGTACTTGTTTCAAAAACAATTCTATTTGATCTGTGTGCTTGTCGTCTTCATCGATTGAGCAGATGGCTTCCGAAATGGACAAACAAATGGTGACCTTTTTTGTATCTTTTTCTGGTGACACACAAAATTTACTTTTATTATAAATAACGGTAGTAAATTTAAATATCATTTAATATTATTCACCTTTTTCATATGAGTCAGCAGCCTTTATTAGTTCTGTATAAAGGCCAGCAAAGACTACCTGCATAAGCACTGAATCGCCTAAAAGTAGCTCATATGAGAGAGTGATTTTTAAAGACCATGAAATTCGAGACATACTGAGTGGTCTTGTGGCAACAGGAATTACATCTTGTAGCAACGAGCTTATCTTGTATAGTCCTTCCGGAATGCATTCCCACATTTCAGATGCACATGTCAGTGCTAACGACATAGCTTGATACATACTGGCTCCACCCTCCACAGCATTCACCAGCATCTCTACAATACAATCGAGCACTGGATAGGTAAAATGAACCATTGCCTCAAGCCAAGGTGGTCTTTTTTGATTCCAAATCTAAAAAATATTAAATTAAATTTATACATATTCTGACCTATTAAGAATATTATAAAAAATTAACTTATAAGCTTTACCTGACGCTTGTCAAGACAATCACTCCAACCCGGAGATCCTACCTCCTCCAAAGTTTTTACAAGACATGACTTAATGTCCACTGCTTTCCCAATAGAAACAATAATGTAGCTGAGCGACAAAACAATTTGATAGTTTGACTGCCCCACCGGATCTAAATTTAATAATATATAAGGAAATTTTAGTTAAAAATTTAAGGAGTTGGTCTAAAGATTTATAAACAGAGTGTTTCAAATACAGGTATCTTATATTATTATCTCACGCCCACTAAGGCTAAGCAGGTAAAGAAATGAATATGTATTTTTGATAAGCATCACCTTTTGAGTCGATTTAGCAATGTGCGTCTTGCTATCTGTCTGCACAATTTTAGAGCTATTGTTATGGAAATACAAGCAGAGAAAAAATATAGTTGCAACAATCATGCTTTAGGAGGATCATAGTATGATTCGGATTATGATTTTTGATACCATTTTCTTAAACATATAATGGTTTCTATGATCATGGTAAAATGATAACAACAACTATATTTAGAAAAAGAGTTTTTCCGTAGGAACCAAAATATTATTGAAACAACCATGATTCTCTTATTGGGACGAAAATGAAATGATTGCAACAACTTTATTATGAATTTTCATTTTAGAAACCAGAATATTATTGAAATATAATTTTTTATTTCAATGCACACCAATTTCCACAGCTATTAATTAAGATATCCCCTAGAGGTTTGTCTTTGTCTGCTGCCGAACAGAAATATTAATTCAATTGGAAAAACTTTTTGAAAAACTTTCTGTCCGAGCTGGGGATTGAACCGTGGCTCTTTCGCAAACGAGCCACGCAGACTACCAGTAGACCACAGCTGCTACTACCGGTCGCCTGACTAAAGTCATTCATTAACATGGTGCATTGAGTGCATTGTCACAAAATTAGCAATATTTACGGTAAATGCAAATATGTAAGCTACAATCAATGTCGAAAATGTCATTTTTCTGCGTGCAGTCTTTGGGATAAAGCGATTTATAACAAATATAGTAACTGAAGAGTTGACAAACGAAACGGCACATAACGAAAAATCGATAAAACTTATTGTCTCTGAATAAAGTGAAAGGCTTCCTGCAAACTGTTCAGACACAATAAGTTCTTTCGATTTTTGACTATGTGCTGCTTCGTTTACCCACGATCAGAAAGTAGTTCAGACAAACTTTCAAAATTCTAGTATGTTTGTCTCTATCATAATATTCACATTTATCATGATTAACCATTGGCGTCGGAAGCGGGGGGCAAGGGGGGCAGTTGCCCCCACTTTTTTAGCTAGATAAACAATTTAAAAGGAAAACTTCAAAAGTTATTCAAAATATCAGTTTTTTTTTACAACGATAATATTTTTGTAGTACATATTTTCCTCTTCTTTCTCTCTTCTTCATAAGCATGCTTGTGGATAACTATTTTCTTTCTCTGTGTTTGCAAAAAGATAGAACAAAATCTAGAGTTTCTATTGCAAACCCACCACTTCACTTTAAAAGCACCCTTAAGTATGTAGCTTAATGCTTGTTAATTTTGCAACTCTGGTAAGAAAAAATTTGACATGTTCTTAGGGGCTTTCCATATAGGGCTGTTCACATTTCAAACCGCCATCAAATCGATCATCAAATGATTTGACAATTGATTTGACCAACAGAATTTGTATGGATTTGATGGCGATTTGACGAGTGTGAACACTTATCAAATCGTTGGTCAAATCGTTTGATGAAAATCAAAATTTTTTGATTTTTCTGCTGATTTGCCGAACGATTTGACGAGTGTTCACACTGGTCAAATCGTGTAGTACGATTTTGTCAGTTCAAAAAAGTTTTCAACCTGTGCACATCGCGGCAAAAGAAGGAGCGGAAGAAAATAATATCAAAATAATAATAAATAACTGTTGCAAACAATTTATAATAATTTATAAAATAATTTCTTCTTCTTCCAATACGATTTTAATAACAAAAGGTATTAAAATTTTTCCGTCATCGCGATGTGCTTACTTCGGTGTTCAAGATAAAATGAAATTTGACGATAAATTTGAAGAGTCAGAACACTTCTGTGGTCAAACGATTTGACAAATGATTTGATGAGCGGTTTGAAATGTGAACAGCACTTATTGGACGACATGTTGTACGATAAGTTAGATGGAAAACTAATGGGACTATTTGATTGAGCGTTCGAACGATCCAACTTGTAAAGCAACATCATTAATTGCAAGCTCTCAAGCAGAACACATCCGGCTAATAGCTAAGCAACTTTTAAATGCCCTAACAATTGAGCAGTAATTTTACATAGTTGTACAATATTGTACAATCGGCAGAAAAAAACCAAAAATTTCGACTTTCGTTTTAGCTTACGCATGGTACTACATGTTGTACAATCTGCCATGTTGGTCCAATGTTTTGGACCATGCGAAAGCCCCTACTGTGAATAAGCTGATGAAAATCCACCTCGACGCTTTGAACAAACATCAAATCCGGTTCCTTCAGTATAGTTACCATTATATGATCGGCTACGAAAAGATTATTTCGAAATTTTTGATCTTCTCTCAAATGAGATAACGGCTAGATTCGATCAAACAGGTTGATATTTGACTTTTTTTTTATTCATACCAGCTTCACTCAACCGATTCACTTCGATTTAACATTCGGTGAGTCGGTTGAGTGAAGTTAGTGTAAACTGGCACTTTGTAAATCTTATTGTACATTTAAGCAGATCTTGACACTCTGGAATCGTTGGAAAATATTGTAATCGAAGCCTTCAACGGAAAAGTGCCTTCTGAACAAATTCTAAGAACAAAACTAGATCTTTATGCAGATGAAATTGCTGAAGCAATTGCCTGGCCAAACACCTTGAAATTGTAGTGGCATTGTATCCCAATTTGCGAAAAATTCGGATACTGTAAAAAAACTATTAAATGAAGTTGAAAAACTTATTGCTTTGCTTTTGACTGTGCCTGCATCAGCAGCTTCATATGAGCGTTCTTTTAGTGCACTAAGACGACTTAAGACGTATCTTCGAGCAACTATAACACAGAAACGACTCATTCATGCAGCACTTATACACATTCACAAAGATAAAACCGAAGAATTGAATTCGATGGAGGTGGTGAAAGAGTTTGTTTCTCGCAAGGACAGAAAGAAACATTTTGGAATAATTTAAATTGATATAACTTTTTGTACCTTATTGCATTTAAACCATGTAAAGATATGCCTAGTCTTGCTTTATAAAAGCAACCATTATTTCTTATATTTTCATATTAGCATATGAAAGATCCTTGATCTCTAATATTGAAATTGGAAGAACTTTTAAAAATAATGAAATTTTAATATTTTTTATATATTTTTATATTTTTTTTTATTTTAAACTAAAATAAAAAATTTGTTAATTCACATTCATGTTTCTTTGAAGAAATTTTGGTGAACTTTTTTTTCACCACCATTTGTACTGCCCCCCCCCCCATTTGTACTGCCCCCCCCAGATGAAATTAGCTTCCGACGCGCTTGTGATTAACAGAACCACAACATTTTTGCTACAACTAATAGTTGAGCCAATTATAATATGTTGACGATAGTATGATTTAAACCATAATGTTATTATTTTAATAGTACAATAATTTCAGTAAACAAATTATTATTGCAGTAATCATGTCTCAACCATGTATTTTCTCTGCGTGTGGATGTATAAACTTATATCTAAAAAAAAGATCAAGTTGAAAAATAGCTCCAATGGATTGAAAACAACATACAAAGTTATATTGTCAATACAGCAAAACCTCTTCATGAAAGTACCACAAATTGATCATTTAAAAAGTCCGCTTAAATGGATTGTCAAATTCTTTTTCTACCAAGTTGGCACAGCGTTCCTCTATACTCTTCAGTTCTAACCGTGAATTCTCTTTCATAAATTCTATCCAGTGATGTTCCTCGACGCATAGTCTTTAATTGTCGACGTTTTGGTGCTGATAATGTAGAGAATGGTCGAAAACGTAGACAATGTCGACAATTTTGTAAGCAATGTCAACAAAATGCAACACTGTAAAAATGCAAGTTCTTATTAGATTGTGTTGATTCTTAAATTCCTTTGAAAAATTCCTTTGACAAATTGAACAAACAAAAATGCATGTCTGGAATTCGTAAAAATAACGAATACTCCGAACTTGGACTCAGTTTAATTAAATACCATAGTAAACATGCAGCCTCTGACATTAATTGTCTACACGTCGTTAAAAGCAATTGTCTACACGACATTGTCGACACCGTCGACAATAGTATTGTTTACATCAAGTTGTCTACACCGCACATCACTGATTCTATCGACTGAAAATGGGTGCCTCAAAGAGGTAATTTAAGTTTTTGAAAGAAAAAAAAAATAGGACGGAGCCAAATTAGGATTACTATGATAGCCTTATGGGATGGTGCGTTATCGTGGTGCAAAATCCATGGATGATATCTGGTTAACCAAATATAGTTGCAATAACAATAAAAAAAATCATGTTTCTATAATAACAATTCAATTATCAGTATCGAGTTGAAATGCTGGAATGTGCGTAACTACAGTGTAGTCACACTATGTCACATTCTGATAGTGTAGCCTTTTAGGTTTAATTTTCTGATATTAAAATTTGCAAAAATCGAATGATAACCACACCTATTTCCAAAACAAAGGGACGTCATTAAAATAGTAAGTGTTTATAATTTCCTAACATTTTAACTGCGGTTGAGTCAAAAATAATTCCTTACTAGTAAATTCATAGATCATTTAGACACTGACATTTTTTTTTGTTTAAACAAACAGGTAATTTTTTTATCAATATACTTTACACGCGGTCTCCACTAGTCATAAATCGTGTTATGAAAGTTGTCTTAGCATGAATATTGCAGGTAGAAAGCACTTTTGCTCATGTTCTGAAATAAATGTCTTGCGATATCTTTTAAAATTCATGTTAAGCAACGAGCTGTAATTTTTCGCTTCTTCTTTTTTTAATTTTAATATGAAATATTATAACTAGGGCTAGGAATCTCATGTACTAAAAACTCGAAAATATGCGCATATAACATGCACTTAAAACTCTGAAATATGTGATAAAAGCAGGTAATATATGCAATTAAAAAAATTTTTCTTATATTTTATTATTGGTACAAAAATTAATATTGCAAGTAACTTAACAAAAAAAAGAAAAGATTAAAAATAATTTTTAAAATACATATAAAATTAATTTATAAAAGCCCAATAGGAAACCGAGCGCGTTTGAAGAGCTTCTAAGCAGTAGAGCACTTCGTTCTACCAGTAGATAGCGCATTTTTCAGCATCGTCATGCCATCAGATGTAAGCGCTTCGCTGTCACTATGGTAATTAAGAAAACGTAGTAAGGCAGAGCGCTCCGTTCTCCTTGTAATATATTCAAAAACAAAGGGAAAGCAGAGTGTTTTTTCTCTTTGAAGCTTATATTACATACTTAACTATTTTAAAAAATACGAGTATGCAATATTTTAAAATAATTACACTTTTTACAGAGAGTTTCAACGTTACGAGTCTTTGGCTTTGTTCTTAGTGTTTTTTCAGAACTGCTGTTTTTTGGGAATAAATTAATTCCGCCTTCTTTCATTTTTATTTTGCTGTTTGAATCTTTTACTTAAGTGCTACCCAATAGCTTCAGAAACTCCTAACAATACGGAGCTATATAATCAGCGCTATTTGTAATGAGAAGAAAGCACTTTTAAACTGCAAACAGGCAAAGCGCATACAATTTTTACTGTTGGGAAACAACAAAATATAAAGTGAACAATAAAGTAATCTTTTCCTAAAAGTTGTCGCACTGAATTTCAATGTTTGCAAATAAAAAAAAAACAAAACTATGCAAACAACCACATGCATTTATTGTAAGATATACAAAAATATGCGCAATATATATGCAAGAACAGGCAATTTTTGTAAAATATGCAAAACCATGCAATTATTGCAAAGTATGCAAAACTATGCACTAACGATTGAATGCCATTTTAAAGGAAATTTCATGATTCGTTGGATTGCCTGTTACAGGCCGGTTACACAGGCCAGTGACAGTGAAAGTGCGAAAGAATACGTGTACTGTTCGAATGATAAAAAAAATTTCGAACTTTCATGCTAGTAGCAAGAGGTGCTACACATGCACGTGAAAGTTCATAACGGCCTGTTACAGGACGGTTACACAGGCCAGTGACAGTGAAAGTGCGAAAGAATACGTGTACTGTTCGAATGATTAAAAAAATGTCGAACTTTCATGCTAGTAGCAAGAGGTGCTACACATGCACGTGAAAGTTCATTAAAAAATTCCACCGAATGCGAAGGTTCTCGCTGCTATTGCAGTTTGCGTGTGCTTTACTTGTTGTTTTGTTAGCTTTTAATTGTAAAAAAGCTATCAGTGTTGCTTCTTGTACGAAATCGACGAAAATCCGAAATAAACCCACCAAAAGTAATTAAAAACAACACTGATATCCCCCTTTTTGACATACACTGGCCGCTGCTGTCAAAATCCACTGGCTCTGAAATTTCGTTGCCAGTAGCAATGAAAGTGGCATGAAAGTGAATCCAGTGTGAGTGTATTTTAAAATAGTATGAATGTGTTGAGTTTTTCGAACTACAGAGCTAGTATACTGGCCTGTGTAGCATGCCTGTAATACACTCACATTTGATTCACTGTCCGCGGGTTCACTGTTCACTATCGGCGCTACTGTCAACAAAATTTCAGAGATAGTGGATTTTTGCAATTGTAGACAGTAAAGTGATTAAAGTGTTATTTTGTTGCGTTTTCGGGGATATTTTTTGGATTTTTCGATATATCTGCTATTTTTACAAAAAGCAACACTAAAAACTTGTTTATGATTGCAAACAAAAATGGAAGTGAAGCTCAATACGACGCAAATATTAAAGTAAATTAAATATATAGAGATTTTAGTTGTATAATTAATAAATTTATAATATTTTGTAATTATATAAAAAAAAATATTAAATAAAACTGCAATTGCATCGAGAATCTTCGCAATCGACGACATCTTATGAATCAACTTGCACTTGCACTTGTAGTCGCTTGCAACTTGCAGCTAATTTCGTAATTAAATATTAAATATTTGGTTGTGAAAATAGCCACCTTTCAGTTATAACAATAGCTTCTAACTAAACAAAAAAACTCGTTTCATTTCTATGGTGCATTTCGACAAACTGTCCATCACCAATGAATATTGAAGTAAATAAGAAGCAACTAGAACAGATGGTAACGACTGTTGACACCGACGAACAAACCGGTGGTGATCGTTGCAAACAGAGACCGTACTAAGTATGGATTTTATAATAAAAAGCGAAAAATAATAATTATCTTTTGACTTTTAAAATTTTGAGCATAAAATAATAATTATCTCCGCTTTTTATTTTTTTTTTATGGTAAAAATAAAAATCAAAATTTGCCTGATATTTTTTTGTTCACAAAATAACTAGTATGTTTTGATTTTAATTTGTTAATCATAAATAAAAAGTAATGTTTGCCCGATATTTTTTTGAGCACAAAATAATTGGTATGTTTTGATTTTTATTTTTTAAAGCAAAAATAAAAGTAAAGTTTGCCCGATATCTTTTTGGTCACATAATAACTTTTAAAGAAAAAAAAGTAAATTTTGCAAGATATTTTTTTGGTCACAAATAACTGATGTGTTTTGATTTTTATTTTTTAAAGCAAAAATAAAAAGCAAAATTTGCCCAACATATTTTGGAGCACAAAACAACTTGTAAATATTGATTTCTATTTTTAACGTAGAATTACGTCTTATACTCGTAGCTCTGTTTGTTTGGGGTCATTTTCACAATTTTTTTAAACACATTTAGGAAGCTTAGTTGACACTTGGGGGTATACCTACAGCCTTTAATATTCATCGTACAAGGAACAACTATATGCCAAAATATCAGTTAGAGTAGGAATAAAACGAATATCTACTTTTGGATTTTTTCACTTATTTAATAAAGTCACAAAACAGCAAAATTTAAGAAAAAAAAATTCGTATGAGAAATACACAAGCTGCTTCAGTAGCTGCTTATGCTGTTATTGTTGTTGTTCGTTTGGTTCGCAATCGCGTCCAAGGCTCATTTATAAGGTTGTGGCACTTGAGAGCGAGCTCGGTCGAACTGTCAGAATGGATGAAAAGAAATGAAGAAAATGAATGCTTGGAACAAGGAAAATCACAGTGACAGTTCAAGCAAAGGCGGGAAAAAGAGTGCATTTCTCTCAAGTGCCACAACCTTATAAATGAACCTTGATCGCGTCCATGATACAATTATTTTACAAGGTAGCCGTGACAGTTTCTGGCGATTGGTAGTTGTCAAAAACAGCTAAAGAATGTTGTAGTTTGCTGCTGTTGACTAGCTATGTGCTTATTTTTAACTTACCTTTGATTCATTAAATTTATTCGCGAAGTTGATTGAAATGTTTTTAGTTTGTTGCGGTTGACTTCCTATGCTTAATTCGTTGCTTATTTTTTCACTTTTCTTTGATTAATTGCATAAACAGCTAATTTTGACAAGTACCCATCGCCGCTCGTGAGAAAAAAGCCAGTCTACGCGGCTACCTTGTAAAATAATTGTATCATGATCGCGTCGTTTGTTCTTGTGCTGCTTTTATTCTGGTTGTTGTTATTAATATATATATGTGAAACAAGAATGATAGAATAAGAGATTACGCTTTGCGCAGGTCCGTTACTTCTGCTAATCGAGTTTGACAACCAGCTGTTCAGTTGACTACGTCACAATATTTTTTTTCTTTAAGAAACGTACTGCGATCGATTGTGTTTTATTTAATTGTGTATATATCGAAGTATATTTGCGAGTTTTTAACTTAAAATTTAAAAAATTAAGTGTGCAGCTGCTACTTGTGGTAATAGCAAACAAATATTTTTCAGAAACCTGATTGCAATAAATACAAAAATTAAACCAAAAAATTGTAGAAAACGCACACAAACGAAAACAAAAATACAAAAATATATTATCTTAACAAAATTTGTTTCATTATATAAAAACTTGGAACTATCATTTATTTGGCCTTGCAATTCACAGGTAAATTAATGGAAATAAAATATCTGGGAATGTTTAAACTACATCAATTAAACTCTTAATAAACATTTTTATAAAATCCAAGTCGAAAAATAATGCTCACTGAAGTTGGTTTCTCAGACAAATTTGTTTTTTGACTAAGCTGCTTACTGGCTGTAATAAAATAATAGTAAAAATAATGTTTTCAAAGGAGTACTTAATAAATGTACCTTCTTCTCGTTCCAATAAATTGCTTCTTACTTCTTTTATTTTAATTATACAAACTAAAATGTATGCAATTTTCATTTCTGTGTAGAAATCGTATGCAAAGTGAACGCTCTCCAAAACAGCATTGATATTATGACGTACATGCGCAGAACGACAATTTTGTTGTACTCATTTTCTTGTCTTCGGCGCAATCTTTGTATTCTATCATTCTTGTATGTGAAATGTACTTATATTAATACAGTGCAGTCTCGCTAATCCGGACACATATAGTTTCGGTGTATGTCCGTATTGCTGGATGTGTCCGGAATACAGAAAGAAGGAGAATTTGTTAAACAAATTTGAGCATATTTGAATGCATATTTTAATGCCTTATTAATTCAAACGTTTTTACTAAGAAAATAGAAAAGAAATTTTATATAAGAACACAAATAATAGGTCTGTTCCTGTACTCTAAAGTTCTACCAGGTTTCCCGGTTTTAGTCCGTAAAACGTTCCCGTACTTGAAAAAATGGTAAAAGAGAGTCCAGTAGATAGAGAGAACAAAATTTCACCTCACTGTCAAAAATTCCAAGTTTTAGTCCGAGAAATGTGTTCTGGTAAAAATGGTTAAAGTGTCAAACTGCTTAAAAACAGCTGTTTACAAGTAAGCAAGGATAAATTAGCAAAACATAAAAAGTTCTTTGATATAAATAATAACTATTGGAATGGCCACTGGAAACATGTTAAATTGTAAAAAACTAAATATAAATGTTTATTAGAAAATTATTTCAATATTGTAATGCATATGAATGTGAAAATTTTTATTCATTTCGACAAACAATTTTATTTGGCAATTAATACCATTTTATTCCGAAAAACGTTCCAGTACTTTTTAGTGTTTCTTTCTATTTTTGAGAGATTTTTTTATTCTTACGCTTTTGACAATTTTACCATTTTAAGTCCAAAAAGTACGGGAACAGACCTATAATGCTCTTAAACTTAAAAATTAATTTCTAAACTTAAAATTACAAATAATAAAATACAATTGCTTCACAAAACTTTTACTTTTACATAATGCCTTGCCTGATATTTTTTTCCCTGGAACAAATTTGGTTCAATCATTTTGCCTTTTCTTTGCTAAAATTTCATTTTATCCGATCCTTGGAATGCTTGCGGCACATATTTTTGAATTTTGTCTTTTTATTTTTCTTTATATCAAAAATTTTGATAATTTGAATTTTTCAGCTGAACATCGCACTGATTTTCACAGTTTCAATAAAAACTCAAATTTTGCACCTCTGAAAGATTTATCGTTTTATGTTGCCTTTTTGTCCCTGGCATTTTAAGAATCTAACTACTTAAACTTTTCAAATTTTAATATTCACACCATTATCAACGTGTAGATAAAAATTCAAGGCGTAAATTAAATGAACCAAATGACAATATGCAGGCAAATAAGCCTTGTTCTCACAAAAACCCACGCTTAATTAACAAAATAAATTTTAAAAGAAAACGTTGACTTGATTTACATAGCGACAGTCAATTTGTAAACCAAACATGTTCGATTTGGTTTTCTGTCCGAACTATAGAGATGTCTGTATTACTGGGAAGTCCGGTATTGCGAGTGTCCGGATTAGCGAGACTATACTGTACACATGAGATGCTTTCGTTTTTGTCGTTTGTTATTGGTTTTGTTTATTTTCAGCAAGATTAATAAAATAGAGAATACATAGAGCCCGAACAGAATCAAAAGTCATTACGACCGGCGATCCTCTCTCGCCAGACAAACAGAACTCGTCCACAATAAAAGCGATTGCGACTGACGATCAGTGTGACCAGAGTGGAATATTATATTGCACTTTGGCATATTTTAGCTTCGGGAAGCATATTTTTTTTTATAAAAATATGCAGCATAAAAAGTGGAATATTTTTGTATGATTATATTTTTCAAAATTCACAAAAAATGTCTATTTGGTTACTAAATGGTTATTTTTTGGCTATCGACATTTTTTTTATCTCTGAACCACCTTGCAAAACGCAATATAAGGAATTCATTTTGTGGTTAACTTCTTCGTTGTCAATTTTATTGCAATTCATTTAATAACTTCAAGCAGCTTAAAAAGTGAAGTAAATTTGCTTATATATTTGTTTGGTTAGTTTTTTTTTTATGGATTATGTTACAGCAGTAAGTAATTTACTTAAGAAAACACTAGGGGTATTCACGATGTGTTGTATTTTCCCTTGTATTGTGTATTTTTGACAAATTTGATATTTGTGGTAAATTTTGTAATATAATAAAAACAAAATGCAGTTTTCAAAATACAACCCTGTGGAAAATATAAAAGTTGTGTATTAGATCAGCTGATTGTACAAGCATTTCTACTCAGCATGGAGCAAGCTTAAGGCTACGCTGTGAGTTTATTTAATAAAAATTAATATACTTGATTTTAAAAATACAATATGTACTTTACTGAAGGTTCGATCACAATAAGTTGTAAGTATTGTAAATTTTGCAAAAATTTATCACAAATGCACCACATCGTGAATACCACTATTATTGCTAACAATAGCTATTTTTTTAACTATTTTAAAATGTGGATTCAAAACAATAAAGCAGAAAAACAAGTTATTGATCAAAGTTGGGAATCTGAAAATTTATCAAAATTTGTGATTTTCTCGCTTAGCTTAGCATTTAGTAATGCTGAGGTTGAGAAAATTTTTAGTTATAAGAATCTTTCTTATTTAAACGAAAATTCGAAATAGAATGCAAGAAAAAACTCTTAAATAATTTGTTGAATGTAAATACATGGATGCATGTTCAAAAAAAGTGTTGTAATGCCTATCAAATACCAGATAGCTTAATAAAAAAATTTAGAAATGCGAATTTCTATGATAATAATACAAGCAACAATTTAAGAATTGACCTCGAAGATGTGCCTGAATTTTAGTTTTGTATATTGTATATCGTTGCTTAAAATTCAAAAAACCATAACAATGTTTATAATTTTTTATAGGAGAAGAAAAAAATTTAAGTGCGATAGTAATCAAATAAATAAATGTTTTTAAACTTGCTTCTGTGTTTTTTTATATGCATATTTAGAATTATTTAGATATATATCTTTGAAATTGAAAGTGGAATATTTTTGTGGAATATAAAAATTGAAAGTGGAATATTTAGCATATTTTTTTTAACAAAAAGCATATTTTTTCAAATATCTTCTGGTCACACTGCTGACGATGCAGGGTTGCTTTTTTATAGAATGTTTTTGTTAGCAGCCATGTTTTTGTTGTTGTGTAAGTGAAACAGAAACAAAAAAGAAACGTGAGAACATAGCAAAAGCTATGAAATTGTCTTTGAACATACCCAATTGTTTGCAAAATATGGCAGCACTAATTGTACTCAGAGAGTACAATTTTGTATTCAATTTTACTCTAGCGATAAGTCGCTACGACTCTCGCTCAGCGATTTCATTTTGGATGGCTTTGTTAACTTGCATGTGTTCTATTGTGTGTTCAACATCACAAGTCGTTACGACTTTTGGTTCTGTTCGGGCTGATATGCGTGTAGCTACAGAGTCTGTACGTATTACTATATTATGCAATATATTTTTTCCATAATAAAAATATATTTTGTTAACATGTTAAATCTTGCTAAAATTTTAATTTTTAATTACTTTTAAAATATGCATATATGTATATGCTCTTTGCTACAGGAAAATTAAATAATTAAAAATTTTTCGATATTTATTTCCATTTATTAAACATAACTTTGAATTACATTTTGACCAGTTTTGACCAAAATAAAAAATGAACAAAAACTACAAATTTATTACTAAAAAATATCAAACGAAAACTTTTAATAAAACAAAACAAATTTTTACGTGAATATAATTGTGAGCTTTTTAGATCAAGTAAGTTTGAAGAAGGTAACAACAACAAATTTATTTTTGAATAATTTTTGTTTAGAAGATGAAATTCTTTAAAATAGTTTTGAAATTGAAAAATATTAATAAAAAAACCTAAATTTTTCTCTACTACTGTATAAAAAGGAATTCTGCGTCTACACTTACGATGATATCGAAACTGTGTCTTTTTTTTAATTAAATTTGTTTAATTGTAATTTTTGTTGCCGTTAGTTAAGAGTGCATTGAACATAACGGTGCCTTCCTGAAGCCCTTTTACAGTCATTTCGTCAACCGCTAGTCTACCGCAGCAAACTAAAAACATTCCAATAAACTTCGCAAATAAATTTAATGAATCAAAGAAAAATTAAAAAATAAGCAACGACTAGCATAGCTAGTCAACAGCAGCAAACTACAACTCCTGTAGATGTTTTTGACAACTCCTGATCGCCAAAAGGCTGTCACTACTACCTTTGCAAATAATTATACCATACGCAGAGCTAACTGAGCACAAAAAAAGAAGAGTAGAGAGCAATATGGAGTTTATTAAAACCATTCCAAAATAATCAGGTAGGACCGACTCGGAGAGTAATGAAGTAGACAGCTTAATTTAAGGTTAATCTTTTTTTGCTTTTTTGCAAATTAAACACTTCCTCGGCATTTCATAGTTTTGTTTACACTGTTTTTATAATATTTTTACTCAAATTAACACACGTGTCCGCACTGTTTACAATTTGAAAATTGAAATATTCTTATTTCATTTGACGTTTCTACGAACTTCGTCATTTTGACAACTACTCAACATTTAGATTTTCCACTCTTCGTTGACGCGTGAGGGCACTAAGCGAGCCGGACCTACCTGGTTATTCTGCTATGATTGAAACTCCTGCAGCACAAACGCGTGAAAAGAAAACGACTAAGCAATGCGTTGCAGCTGGGATTATCTCTTAAAAAACTTAAAACGTTAATTACTTAATTATTAAAATTTCGAAAATCATATATGCTATTTTAAACCTTTTTTCACAAAAATCGGTCCAGTTCTTTTAGAGTTTACCTGGAACAAAAAATTTTCAGTTGAAATTTATATAATAGTATAGATATAGATATAGAGGCACGGACAATAGTCTCGGTCCCATCGTCGTACGATGCGTACCGACAAGAACGTGGCTATAGCATTTTTAACGCTCCATATACAAGAGGGTCGCTACATATATTTCGGGAATAAATATATAATAAACCGCATTTTTTTATTGAAAATAGCAGTATTGTTTTTCGAAATATTCTCCTTTATAGTTAATACATTTTTGCATGCGTTAAAACCTGCGTCAGCTCCGAATGTAATTCGACATAAAATCTGTTTATTTCTATTTTTCTTATTATTTCGTATTTTTTATAATTTTTCAAGGCAACTAATGTAAATGAAGAATCAAATCAAAAAGTTTTTTTAAATATTTTAGGAAAAAAAATTTATTTTTTGAAAATTAGGGGCCGCTTTCTCAATGTCCGGTTAGTCGAGCTCTTAACCAGGAGTTAGCTAACCATATGATAGCTAAAAAAATAATTTTGATTTCACCAAGTGCTGGTTAAGCAACCGTCGGTTATATCAATAATTGTGAATTTTTCAACTGTGAATACGTGAAAACTGCATATCAGCTATTTTGCGCTGCAAACAGATAAAAAAAACATGGAAAAACGCAACAGACTGCCTAATTTTAGTTCTTATGGAGAAACATTTTTAGTTTCATTGGCAGAGAAGCATGCCCAAATTGAAAATAAAAAAAAGATGCTGTTGCATGGGACGAAAAAAAGAAGGTGTGGGAGAAGATCGCCCTGGAGTTTGTGGTTCGCTATGGAATTAAAAGGAGCTCCAAAAAACTTAAAGGAGAAGTATGAAAACCTCAAGAGGAGGGCAAAGAAGAGCTTGGCAGAAGAGAGGAAGGAGATATATAAAACGGGTGGCGGTACATACAGCAAAAATTTGAATAGAAATGTAGAGAGGCTAGCCGCACTTATGGGACGATCCGCAACTGGCTGCACAAACGATGTCGACAGTGACGGTAAGAAAATTTTAATGGAAACTTTATTTATAAAAAAAGGATATACATTCAAAGAAATATTTGTTCATATTGACTAACTCCTAGGATTAGTTGATAAATATTGTGTCAATATACAGTCAACAAAAGCTTTTGTCAATTGGATTTAAGGGAATAAGTTGAAATCATATTGACAAAGTTTTATTTTGTTTATTTGATAAATTGATGCTTTAATTTGATATAAGCCTTTATCACGAATATCGCGTTTTAATTGTTGATTTGATAAAACAATCTGTCAGTATGAATACAGAATATTTCAACATGAAAAAATGGTTTGTTGAATAGAAAAAGGCTTTTCTGTTGAAAACATATGTTTTCTAATACTAAATTTAATACTAAAATGTTTTGTTTTTCTGATAAAAATATTTTATTACATTATATATATACTAAACATAATAATGGTATTCACTACATTTGTTAAGCCCTGCTAACTTGCTAAACTTAACAAATTTGTTAACTCCTGTCAAAATTTTGTTTGGGAAAAGACTTAGCAGCTTGTTAGCAAGTTAACAAGCTCAGCACCGTGTTTTTGTTTAGCAGATACCATTTGTTAAGTCTGAAACGTCAAAGTTATTGAGTGTAGTGATGAATCGTTTTGTGAATGAGTTTTAACAAGTACCAAATTATTTATGATTTCCAGCTTTAAAGTCTAAAAACTTCCCTTTTTTAATAAAAAAACAAAATTTTTGTAAGGATGTTGGTAGAGATTTAAGACATTTCAAAGTTTCTGAGTAGCAAATGTATCAAAAGTGTTAACGCACTGTAATATAAAAATTATAAAACATTTTTGGTTACTGAGCACTGGTTACACGAGTTATTAAAACCACATATCTATTGCTACCATAGAAATAAAAGATAAGGAAGTGGTGTTATACTCACACACACTATACGTGTGTAGAAGGAATTTTCGTCGCTGAGGAAGCGAGATAGAGCGTCGTTTTTTGACATAAGCTCTTCCTGAGCAAAAAAAAAAATCAATTTTTGAGGAAGAACATCTGTCAAAACACAAGTTCTGCTTCATGAGCGCATTCATTATTTAGGGTGGCAAGGGCCTTAATTTTTTTTCATATTGGGTTAAGCATTAATAGTTATTTGTTTACAATTTCTTTGAAAACTTGACATGAAATTAAAGTGGATTAGCGACCGAAGGTTACAAGCTATAACTAGATATTTTTATATAAAAAAACTAATTAAAAGCCGACAGTTCGGAAAAACTACACAAAACTATTTATTTTAAAAGAGTTTAATTTGGTATGTATTTTAGTTGTTTAGTTTTTGTGTTATTTTAATATCAATTAAATAGTTTATAAAAAATAGTTTTTTCAAATGAATTTTTTAAAAATCATTTAAAGTAACTTTTGTCGTTTCAGTCTTATTCTGAGTTCATGTCTTTTACTTTATTTTAGCAATGCTTTCCTCTGTAAACAAATTGGTAACGCAACATATTGTGCTATATAAAAATTGCATAGTTAGCATACATCTAAAAAATAAAAAATAGTTTACGCCTTTATTTAGTACATAATTGAATGCGGCCCTGTTTGAATGTTTTTGTGTTTGTGTCAACTTCACTGTGTTTGTAAAATACTTCATTTCACTGCAACAACACCGCTTCCTTATATTTTACTTCTATGATTGCTACATAGAAAGTTGTCAAATTAACATTTGCAAACAATTTTTGGAAAATATTTGGAATTTATTTATTTATAAATGGTTGAAGTAAGAAAGTTATATTTCTATTTAATTAAGCTTTATTATTTATTTATTAGCCAAGTGCAAATAAACGCCGTCGTTTGATTTTGTGATAATTCGGTTTTTTAAATTTTAAGCTTTAGAAGTCTTCCAGCTGATTTTGACATATCAGTTTAGCTCTTGATTGTAAAATGTCTTAGCAGGTACGTTCACATCAACAGCTGCTAACTTTAACAATTTAGCAGTTTAGCAGGACTTAACAAATTTTAATGAATACCATTATTACATTTGCCATATACATAGTAATCACATTAGTTATAAATATAATTCTGGAATTCACAAAGGTTGATATTATCCATGCTATTCGTTATTAGCGGGGTTCACATGATCCTACATGTTGTCACGCCTGGCGTGATGGCCTTGAATTTGAAATATTTCAAATTCAAGATAACGTGTTGTCAGTCGGCTGTATCGAGCGTTCGAACGGTCAAATACGAGGCTTGTCCTACAATGCGTGACAACATGTAGGACCATGTGAACCACGCTATTAGCGCTGTTTAAGCTGCTTCTAGACGACGTGACATTGTCTTAAGACATGTCAAAAAAGTCGTCCGAAATTTGATGTCACGTCGTTTGGAAGCTCAAAAACAGAGTCTTAAGACAATGTCTTGCTACTTTCAGTGACATTAATTTTTAGAATTGTTTCTATTTTCTTGTGACTTTCTGTGTGACACAGGGTTGATTTAAAAAAAAAAACAAAGTGTGCGGTTTATTTTAATTTGAATTTAACGTTTATTGACGTTATTTTATTTCATTCCATAAAACATTTGTTTTTCATGGCGAAAAACTGCATAAAAGTAAGTTTTATAATTAAATGCTTATATCATATAGACCTATAAAAAAATTCTTTTTTTTAGTTTGAATGGCCTAGGGCAGGAGTTCTTAAGCTCATAGAGCTGTGGAGCACTTATGAATGCCTTTACAACCCAAAAAACGTTCTATACCACAACAAACATGCTCGTTACGATGCATTTGTAAAAATCTGTGAAGAACTACAGCAGGAGTGCCCAAACGTGGAAGTAAACGATGTTAAGGTAGCTAGTTACAATTGCCATTATTATTTTGTACCCATTTTGTGTTATTTGCAGATTAAAATAACGTATTTGCGTGGTCAATACGCTAGAGAACTAGCCAAAGTAAATGGCACGCGTAAGAGTGGAGCAGGTACAGACGACGTCTACAAGTCATCCGCGTATTGGTATCCTTATATGAGCTTCATTCACAACTTCGTGCAAATAAGAAAAGCACCAAGTAATTTAGACTGTGTAAGTAACGTTGCAAATTTTGTAGACATATGTATTTATAAAACTAATTCCATTCCAATTTTTTTTTCATTTAACAAGACCACATATCAAAGCGAGGATTGTGACACTGAGCAGAACGTGGACGAAACTCTACCTAACAAAAGACATCGGACGGAAACTCCAACGTCCAGTAAAAAACCCGATGCTGATGATGCTCTTCATGCCGCTTCGCAAGCACTTTGATCCATAGCAAATTCCATTGTTGAGAAAAATACAATTGATGATTCATTTATAAATTTTATAAGAGATGAAATGCGATCTATATCTGATACTAACTTGAAAACTGAGTTACGAAAAAAAATAATCCAAGACATATTTGAAATAAAGGAAAAGATGAGTAATTTGTCTGAATAAATCTTTTGATTTTTTATTTAACATATAGTTCATGCAAATTGAAATGTGGTCGTTAATTTATATTTATTAACATTTGGCATGTGTACGAAGGGGCATGTCAATTTATCGAATTAAATAAATAAAAAACATAGAACAGCAATAGTTTTAAAGTTAAATTTTTTAACAGCCTCCCACTGCCAAGAAACAAAACCCACTGTGTTGAAATATTCTGAATATACATTTCTAATATTAATTGCTTCACCAGGTGATCGGTTTGTCTGTGATCTTTGCAATTTACTTATGGCAACATTGCTCCGCCATGTGCCATTTGTAAGGCTGACCTGTTTTGTATTCTCTACATCAACCAATCCTTTGTCGAAACCTTCTTTTGATTTTATGTAGTTATGAAGGGTACATGCAGCAAAAACAATAAGTTCGATTTTTTCAATTGGCAAGTTGATTTCTTTTTGAAAAATCCGAAATCTATTTGCCAAAATACCAAAGGCATTTTCAACTACGCGACGGGCGCGACTTAAGCGATAGTTGAATATTCTATTTTCCATGTTGTTTCGATCTCCATATGGCTTTAACAGTCTTGAGCTGTTGAATACATACGGAACTTTTTGGGGAAAACCTGGAAGCTCCTTATCTTTTGGCAAGTTTAAAGAACCGTTATTAAGACATTTGTTGAACGAAGACTCACTGAATGCAGCCGCATCATTGGCTCTTCCATTTACACCAGCGCTTACGAATAGAAACGTATAGCTGGCATCTACAACTGCTAATAGAATAATGCTGTGGAAGCCTTTATAGTTATAAAAATATGAGCCATATCCTTTTTTCGAGCGAATAGCAATATGCTTGCCGTCTAAAAAATTTTATATTAAAACATATACATTCGTAATATATTAACTCTTTGTACACCAGTAGTAGAATTCTCAAATGCTTTAACAACGTTAGTTAATGAAAACTGTAATTTTCTATGAATGTGGCATGCACAATGACCGATAATGACAACGATTATTATTGTTAAGTCTTTGGGAACTCCACTACAGAGCCGGACTGAGCTCATTTCATATTTCATTAAGATTTCATAAACAATGCTTGCGGTTGCTCATTTATCCGTTCTGTCCATAATTAGACGGAGTCTTTTACGTACAGACGTGTTCGAAATAATAAGAATGTCTGTACATACATTCAAACAAACAAAAAAACGCAAATATTTACTAATGAGCATAGCCAGACACTAGATTTATCAGTGCTACAAATTGATCTAGTGCGTACACAAGGATTAAAAATGCAAACCAACAGACCTATAGCACCCAAGCATTGAGGAAAATTCCACTTGTTTTGAAATTCTGTCGCAATGTTTTCCCATTCCGTTTCACTTTGAGGCACCTTTGGAAAAACGAAGTAATGAATGTTTATTTTAGAAGATAATATTTAATTTGAACCACTACTTTCAAAAATTCATCCTTCAGCGCGTCATAAATTGCAGAAAGCGTCTCTGGAATAAATTCGCTTAGTGCTTGCACAGAAATACGAAATCCGTAACTCAGCTCTACATAAGAACAGCCTGTAGCCAAAAACCGTAGAGTTGCTAACAGTCTAAATGAAAGTATGTATTAAAATCAATAAACACTGAGTTCCATATAAAGACAATGTTCCTTACTATAGTAAAGAGCAATTATATTTACTTGGTTTTAACTGGAATTGCTTCTCGCATTACTGTATCTTGCTTCGATATCATCGGCGCAATCTTTTCCAACAATTCAAAAAAGAGATTTGGTGTCATTCTTGCAAAATTTCTAAAGCCTCTGGGATCTTCAAAACGGAGCTCACTCATGGCCAAAGAGGACAAATCTTTTCCCTTCTGTCTTTGCAATAGCCATGCACGACTCCACAATGCTCTGTGTCTACTTTTTTTCTTTTTGTTTCTTATTTTTAATAGCATTTAATAAAATAATTATACTAGAAATTGTTGCGACGGCAGTCTCTGAATCCATTTTTTAAAATATTTTTTTGATGAATCAGCTGTTGTTGTTTACATTTTTGTCTCACAGAAAATACGTTCGTGTGGAAACAAAATAGAAAATACTTTTCACATAAGACAAAATTTGGCAGTCACATAAAAATTTGTCTTAAGACAATGTCACGTCGTCCAGAAGCAGCTTTACATTATTATAAATCACAGTTTGTTAACATTGCTGCTCACATTGTGAACTGTTATAGTGTGAACAGCACTTATAGCGAATAGGGGGTTTCGGATGATCCAACTTGTCATCCGACATGTCTGACGACAAATTTACAGAGAAAATTTCTTTGAGCTTTCGAACAATCCGACATGTACGCCAACTTCATTCCATTGCATGCTCTCAAACTAAACACATCAGCATAATAGCTAAACAATTTTTAAATGCCCTTAGAATTGACCATAATTTTCCATACTTTAGAGAAATTTTAATTAATTATATCCATAATTCAATGTTTCTAACGTTGTTCATATTATTTTTCTATAATATTTTTCCGCTTCGTCGCTGTTCACCCGCTGACGCTTTTATTGAAATGAAAAAATGCAGCAAATCGGATCGACTTGCGTTCACATGCCCAACATGTCGGTCCGACCGGCAGAAAAATCAAAACTTTTTGATTTTCGTCCGACATGTCGGTCCGACTGTCTTATTTGCTTTCGAATGATCCGACTTGTCGTCAAGCATGCCATATCTGTCCGACATGTCGGATCGTCCGAAACCCCCTCATAGCACGGATAATCTCAACAAATAATGGAAATAAATAATAATGTAATACAAATAAATAAATAACCAAAACTCCTGCCGAATTCATTGGAAAAGAACTCAATTTTTAGTCACCGCTAATGATAAATGCATTTAGAAACTCAGCCAAAAATGGTGAAGTTCCTCATATGTCGAAGTTGCATTGTGGCAAAATTGGTGCACTTGAAAACAAGAAAAATTTATTTCACAAGATCATATTTACTTATTTACTATCTAGGGTAATTAGCTTCCACACACTTAAAAAATTGCACTGGACTTTTAAGCTTTCCCGAATTTTATCTCCTTTACTTTATTTTGTACTTGATCTAAAAAGGCAAATGACGCCACCAAAATACCAAGTATTTCTTTCTGTTGTCATGATTAAAGGTTTTTTGAAATTGATAATCCATTTTATCATTATGAAATGGAAATTTTGTCCATTTGACTCGATCGATTATCAATAACATCAATTATATCTTCAGCATAACAAATCTATTTATCAAGCCGACAAAGTAGTTTGTTAAAATTATTTATTAAAATGATGAAATTTTATTCCAATTGATTGACGAGTCTGTAAGCGTGAATAAGCTTAAATCAAGTTAACAAACTTATATTTCAAGCTAGTAAGACAATTGCTATTTTTAATCATATGAATAAAGTTTCTTTTGAATTGACGAAAAATAATGCATTTTTGATAAAATTTAATTGATTGGACAGTTTGGTTTTGTTAGGGATTAACAAAAGTTATGTATCAATTTTACCAAGAATATTTCTTTGAGTGTAGGAGGAAAAATTAAAAGAAATATTCCACCAACTTTGTTTTCTACGTCCACTTTTTAATGAGCACAAGCCATATTAAACTAAATCATTTTTACAGCTATCATTGCAAGCAGATCAGAAGCCGTAACACCTTGACGATTCTGTTCAAAGCGCCACGATGGAAGACCTAACGCAAGCTCCGGAAGTGTTAGAAAATGTAAGATAGCAATTTTTTAATGACTAATTGTTTTTATGTTTGATGCTAATGATGAGATTTTTATCCTTTGTTTTTTCAGGTTAACTCACAGAATAATTCGGCAAACTGGTCCTAATGGAACCCAGAGCAATTAAGAAACAAGAAGATTGCCAAGTCAATTTATGATGAAAGTAAGACCAAAAAGTCTACCAATCCTCAGCAAACTTTTTAGGAAAATGAAGAAACGTGGTCGGCAGAAAAGCACAAGCGGGAGGCAAAGAGGCGGATTTGGGAGGCTAAGAAGCACAGTTGGAAAAAACGCACGCTTCTTTAAAAACGCAAGTTTTGGAGCTAGAACTTGAAATTAAGTCCCAACAGCTGCAATAAGTGCGACTAACCTCTCCACGTTTCCGTTCTAGTTTTTTTATACGTACCCTAACCCGTTTTATATAGTTTTTTCCTCTCTTCTGCCAAGCTCTTCTTGGCCTTCCTCTTGAGGTTTTCATATCTTTCCTTTAAGTTTTTGGAGGTCCTTTTAACTCAATAGCGAACCTCAAACTCCAGGGCGATCTTCTCCCACACTTTCATTTTTTCCTTCCCATGCAACAGCATCTGTTTTTTATTTTCAATTATTTGGGCATGCTCCTCTGCCAATGAAACTAAAAATGTTTCTTCGTAAGAACCTATTTACCTTAAACATTTTATGTAAATTTTGTTAACCCTTTTTTTTACATGAACTAAAAATACAAAATATTTATAATTTTTTTGTTTTCAACCTTTAACCTTTTAAGGGTATTTTCCCCTACGACGAGTGACAATCTTGAAGCGATGTAGGGGCTTAAGCTGCAATGACGCAATGCTGCCGGCGGGAGCAGTTCCTCCCTGTAGGGCATAACCCTACAGCTTTGCGGAGCCTACAGTCTTGGTCTTGTGGCGAACTAAAAGTTACTCCCCCCTAATCAAGGGTGTCATGCGTACCGTGCCCATTGGATGGTTTGCAGTCAGGGGGTATACCGACTGTATTGGAACGGCGCCTTCACGATAACAGGCCGCCTCGTGAAGTAACTGTGGCCTTACCATGGTATGCGGGCTCTGGCATGGTCGACCACCCTTTCCCAGCCATAACAAATAGACTGCGACGTTTTTGTCCTCGGACACGAGCTACCGGTCGAACCAAAGATTATGAGTACAACCAAAAAACAGAAACACAACAGACCTTATGGAACAGAGATTCCAAGGAGAAGGTCAAAAGCAGGGCACCAAAGTTAGGAGTAATCCTCCTCCGCCAACCAGAACTCAAGTCAATAGGACTTCACGCAGAAGCGATCAGGTGGAGCATAAAATCCATAAAGATGATCACTGCAGAACACAGATCAGGAGGAACCCGTACGGCAGAGATCGAGTGGAGCATAACATCCACAACGATCAAAGGCCTAGTACGAGCCACCAAAGGAAAACTTCGAGCCCTAGGAGATATAATCCTGTCACAATGCCCCCGGAAAAACACCGGGAAGATACGACATCGGCTCCGAAAAGAATCCCATGTACGGAAACTGCGTCCACATCCAAGGAAGCAGCACAGAAAAGGGAAACAAAAGAAGGGCACACACACAAGCCCTTCCATAGTAGACGTCGCCTTGTCCATCTTCCTCATCGTGGGGAGCCAGGAGGACTAGACGACCCACTGAGAGTTGGTCTAAGTGGAGCGGGCGTAAGATGGTATCTGCGCTACCTGGAACAGGGCATGGCACCCGAAGTAGCTCGTGAAAAAGCATTGGAGCATCGGGGAATCACCGGCTTACCAGAGACAACGAAGAGGAGTTGTAATGAGATAACGCCTCCTCAACGCCCAGAGAGCAAGAAGATAAAAATAGCTCCTGGGAGTAATAGTAGGTCAGAACCTGGGGCCAAGTTACCCAAACCAGAACCACTGAAAAAGAGGACCAGCTATGCCAGCATAACAAAAGGCATACAAATTGCGGTCCTACCCAAAGAATACCCCCGGCAAATGCTAAGTCCGGATGAGCTCTCGGAGCTAGAAGAAGCCATACTGAGCGAAGTAGTGAAGGGCTGGTCCACCAAGCTACAGTTTGAGGGAATTCACTTCCGTCCGGGCATGTTACTGGTCGACTGTTCGAATCCCTCAACAGCAGAATGGCTGCGAGCATCAGCACCAAAGCTCGAGCACTGGAAAGGGCTAGAACTGATGGCTTGCCTAGGGGAGGAGGTTCCAAAAGGGCATACTATTAGGATGTTCTTGCCAAGAAGCTCAAGTACGGAGATCAATAGATCGATGGGACTAATTGCCGCCCAGAACGATGGTCTCAATACGAAGTATTGGAAGATACTGAGCTCTAAGGATGAGGGAAGTGGGCACATGCTTACGTTCTCAATAGATAGGGAGTCACTTGAAACTATCAAGTCACGGGGCTCAACTATCAGCTTTCGCTTTGGAACCATTCCGGTGTTGGGCACAAAATCGCCCCCAACGACCAAACCGTCCATAGCAGCAACATCCACAGCTGTAGCGCCCACAGCTGCAACGTCGATAGTGGTAACAGAAGCTACGTCCACAGAAACTACGTCTGTAACTCCCAATGAAGGGAGAGACGCAACGCCACCAACACAAATAACTGGTGAAGTTGTCACGGAGAAGTTCGCCTCCGTCTCGGTCATCACCGCAACACCTTCAATCGGAGATCAGGCAGAGGGCATGAACCTCGCCGCTCTCTCGATTGATGGTAGTAAAGAACCTTCAACTGAGGTAGGAGCAATGCTGCCTGAAGAAGATCGGGGCAGCAGCGCGGTGCTATGACGATCGGCACAGAAACCAGCACGAAATTTGCCCAGGTAAACCTCCACCATGCAAAAGCTGCTTCAGCAGTTATTGCTCGGAGGTTTACCACAGAACAACTGGGCTTCGTGCTGATCCAAGAACCCTGGTGCTACAGGGGAAAAGTCAGTGGCCTCTACTGCAGAGAGGGTCAGGTAACTTGGGACCACAGAACAAGCAATCCCAGAGCATGCATCCTAATGCAGAAAAATACTAATTATATTTGTCTTTCAGAATTTATGACGCGGGACCTAACAGTAATCGAGACTAACATCGAAACTGATGGCAAGCACCGCGCCATAGTGATCGCATCCGCATACTTTCCTGGGGACGATCTAAACATCCCCCCAGCGGAGATAAAACGGCTAGTGGAGCACTGCAGGAAAGAGCAACTTCCACTAATCATCGGCTGTGACGCCAACGCACACCATACGATTTGGGGAAGCACCGACGTCAACACCAGAGGTGAGTACCTTTTAGAATTTCTTTTAAGTAGTAACCTAGACTTTTACAATGTGGGGGTAACACCTACTTTTGTCACTAGGGCTAGAGAAGAGGTCTTAGATCTCACCATAGGAAGCCCAGAGGTTGGGGATATGATTAGGGAATGGAGGGTATCAACGGAACCTTCAATGTCTGACCATAGAATAATAGAGTTTAGACTTGGGGCAAAATGTCAAGAGATAGAACCCAAAAGAAACCCAAGAAATACCAGTTGGGACAACTACACCAACACCCTGAAAGAAAACCTACAGAGCGTAAAAGCTAGGAGTAGAATTAGTAACATCCTAGAACTTGAATGCTATGTAGAGCAGGTAAACAATGCAGTATATAATGCCTACGAATCTAGCTGCCCAACAGAGCACAAGGCAAGAACAAAACATACTCCTTGGTGGAGCGCTGAGTTAACCAGACTCCGAAAGAAGGTGCAATGTAGTTTTAATGCCGCAAAGCGCAACGGAGAATGGCACAACTACAAGGCGACTCTAACGGAGTACAATAAAGAAATCAGAAAAGCCAAAAGACAAAGCTTTAGAACTTTCTGCGAAGACATTTCTTCCACGCCAGCCGCAGCCAGGATACACAAAGCAATGGCTAAAGGCAAAGTGGAGACAAGAATGTCACTTCTATTGCCAGACGGAAGCTATACGCTTAGAGAAGAGCAACGAGCCAGTCACCTTCTAGAAACTCATTTCCCGGGCAGCACACCGGTAACTGAGTATGAGACAGCAGACAGGCAGATTACTCCAAATCAAGAAGAATGGAAACTCGCAACGAGCATTTGTACTAAGGCTCGTCTAGATTGGGCACTCAGAACCTTTCAACCATTCAAGTCAGCAGGTGTAGACGGCATCTTTCCTGCACTTCTACAAAAAGGTGCAGAAACTATATTGCCTCACCTAGTAAAAATAACTAGAAGCAGCCTTGCTCTGGGCTATATCCCAAGGAAATGGAGAAGGGCGATAGTCACCTTCATACCAAAAGTAGGGAAAATAGACTACACGCTATCAAAGTGGTTTAGACCCATTAGCCTTACCTCATTTGTACTTAAAACAATGGAAAAGGTAATAGATAACTATTTAAGAACTGAGATTCTGGAGAAGGCACCAATGCACCCATGTCAACACGCGTATAGGGCGGGTAGATCTACAGAATCTGCTCTATACCAGTTGGCTAGTAACATCCAGTCAGCTTTCAAAAACAAAGAAACCGTACTCTGTGCCTTTCTAGACATAGAGAGAGCCTTTGATAATACTTCTCACGAAGCTGTGAAGAAGTCTCTACATAAAAAAGGAGTAAGTGATATGCTCAGCAGATGGATATGCCAAATGCTTAGCACTAGAACTGCAGAAACAAAAGTGGGCAACACCACTAAAAGAATCAAAACAACAAAAGGCTGCCCACAAGGCGGAGTCCTTTCTCCACTGCTGTGGAGTCTTGTTGTGGACGAATTATTAACGATGCTAACCGAGAATGGCATAAAATGTCAGGGTTACGCAGACGACATCGCCTTAATAGCGAGAGGGAAGTTCGAGGATACACTCTGTAACCTGATACAGAGAGGACTGTCAGTAACAAAGGAGTGGTGTAACACGGTGGGATTAAGTATCAACCCAGCGAAAACCACCATAGTACCTTTTACTAACAAAAGAAGCCTGCCAAACCTCCGAACAATGAGAATGGATGGCACTGAAATTCCCTTCAAAGGAGAAGTAAAGTATCTGGGACTTACACTAGATTCAAAGCTCCTCTGGAGAAGACATGCAGAGGTAACTATAAACAAAGCAACGCGCGCACTCATGGTATGTAGGAGCCTGGCGGGGAAAAGCTGGGGTTGTAACCCAACAATTCTCCGCTGGATGTATACCATGATGGTGAGACCCATCCTCACATATGGTGCAATAGCATGGGCTGAGAGAACCAAGCTAACCACAATGAGGAATATGCTAACAAAGGTGCAGAGACTGGCCTGTGTATGCATCACAGGGGCCATGAGGACATGCCCTACAGCAGCACTAGAAGTAATTCTGGACCTAACACCCTTACACCTTGTCATAGAGGGAGTAGCCAAGCGAACTCTGCTGGGCATTGCAAAAGAGGGGACAGGTTTAGGTAAAACTATCAGCAGTAGAGAGAAGGAGGATATTGCAAAGCAGACTCCCTACATCGATCTACCAAGAGACGATATAGTAAAAAGGTATAACTTCGAAAAACACTTCGGAATTAAGCTTAGTACCAAGAAAGAGTGGGACAGCGAGATGATATCGCAAGTTAAGAAACCACATAGTATAGCATGGTATACAGATGGGTCCAAGACATTGGAAGGTATAGGTGCAGGGGTGTACGGGCCAAGAACCAAGCACTTTGAACCTATGGGGACAACACCCAGTATCTTCCAAGCGGAAATCCTAGCAATACAGCTGTGTGCACAATTCAATCTGGACCGTAAATACAAAGGTCAGGATATAGTTGTGATGTCAGACAGCCAAGCAGCAATCAAAGCATTAGTTTCCTGTGAGATATCATCGAGAATAACATGGGAATGCCTAACAAAACTCAACGAGCTAGGCAAGAATAACACTGTTACTATACTTTGGGTCCCAGGACACAAAGGAATACAGGGTAACGAAGAAGCCGATGGTCTAGCGCGACAGGGTGCAGCCACAAAATTTATAGGACCAGAACCATTCTGCGGATTGGGCACACATTCTATAAAAGAAGAACTAAGAAGGGAGGAGAGGCATAAACGTTCAAACCTTTGGAAAAGCCTCCCAAAGCTAAGACAATCCAAATTGCTCCTCAGAGATTTTAACACTCGGAGAGCAAAATTGTGCATAAGCTTAGGCAAACCGAATCTTAGGATTCTAACGGGGTTCCTTACAGGACACTGTAAACTGAAATACCACCTGATGAAATTGGGCATAGAGACCGATAGTAACTGCCGTTTCTGTGAAAAAGCAGAGGAGACTCCAATACACCTACTTACAAACTGCGACGCCGTGGCTCGCAGGCGTAAACTAGCACTGGGGAATTATGAGCTGAGTCTAGAGCAGGTTTCATCCCTTGAACCTAAGAATATTCTCAAATTCATTAGAGAAATAGGGCTGGATGAAATTCTGTAATCCGCAAACCCAGCGGAGCTTTGAGAAGGAGGTACAATAGATCTCATTTAGGTCGCAGTACGCATCTCCACCACACAACATTAACATTAACAAGGGTATTTTTCCTTTCTTTAGTTTGAGACTATGTGCCTTATAAGAACAACTTAATAAATTTATACGTTTTAGTTAATAAAATGTTGAAGCGAAGCTATTTTTTTTTTTAATTAAATATAAAGATTAAATCATATGCAATGTTTTCAATTACAGTTTTTATATAAGAAAAAAAAACTACTTAAAATGATTATTACTTGCATCTTGATTGAAGATATTAAGACTACTGCTGTTTTGAGCCTCGCAAGTTTTTGTTTCAGCAGGCCTTAAACTCCAAAATAATTGTTTATGTTGTTTTGTTTTTGTGTTACTCGATAAGTTATATATAAAGATATAAAAAAACCTTCTGAATCATAATAAAATACTCCCAATTTTTCACGCAATTATAAGCAAATTCTGTGCTTTTATATATGCAAAAAATCAAAAACAATTTCTGCATTTTTTTTTTTATTTTTATTCATTTTTAACCCAATTCTGAGTGATTTTTCCCGGGTAATCGGAGAAGGGAGTTTTCATCTTTAAGACAAAGTTCAAAAACATTTTGGAAATTTTTAATGCCAATTTGTTCATCAACCGTCAATATTCATGAGTGTAAGCAAAAAATGTTATATATTTTTCTGCTGTCTTAAAAATGAAAACTCCCTTTTCCAATTATCCGGGAAAAATCATTCAGAATTGGGCTGTTTGTATTTTTGTAACTTTTTTTGCATAAAAAGTAATTCGTTGCTGAGTTATACTCTCAAATACCCCTTTAAATACTGCTACAGCAACAACAGCGCCACCTACCGGGTCAAACTTTAAAACAAAACCATCTCAGACCCAGCCGCACACTCACACTTCCATTCAATTTCATCAAAATCGGTTGAGCCGTTTAGGAGGAGTTCAGTGACAAAACCATGTACAGAAGAATTTTAAAAATATAGATAAAGAATGGCTTTTTTCCATTATAAATTTTTATAATATTTTAAAATAGCTTCATTTTAGCAGTTTTAAAATAAGTTACAAAAAATTAAATAAGTTGATAAATAAACAACTACAGAAAAATAAAAGTACATGCAAATTAATAACAAAATGCACTAAAATTACTAAAGATGTGTTGCGCTAAATAAGCAACTAAATATTGGAGATCGAGATAAATAAATAAATATCTATGCATTAAAAACTTATAAATCCAACTTAAATTTAGCATCTAGGTGATCTGAGCAATAGCTGATGCAATGACAAAGCGGTAGACGTTTGAGATATTCGCGACCCAATTGTATATCGAAGAAGAACATGCCATCTTCGTAGGGTGTCTTTTTGGGGCATTCAGTCATGACACTCACCAAATCCATGCGATCTTCAAACACTCGCGCTCATACACCCTTTATGGCAACGATGTTCCCGATGCACTGCTTTGTAGTATTGCTGCGTATTGTTTGGGTGGAAAATAGTCAAATGGAACTTCTGTGTTGAATGGAATTGAGGTCACAGAGGCTTGCCATAAAGTTTCTGAAGGCGCCTTTTCACTGCTCGACAATATAGCAGTTTCTTTTTCAGCCTCAACAGGTTTTGGTAGCGCCAGCACTTCTTTGACACCGGATGCTGCCACTTTATTATAAGCTTTTTCATTATCTTCAACAGTGGTTGTTGAGGTTAACTCTTCGACCTCTTCTTCAACAATATACTCCAAAACTTCACTTAAATGAAGATTATCTTCCTTGTTACTTAAGACGTATTTCATTAATGCTCTTTGCTAGCTGATCTAAAAGCAATGAACAGAGGCGCACACAAACAAATTCAGGCGACGAGTCTTCGATTATCTCAATGCTGCTGCATGATACTGACTTTGGATCATACTTGGATTTGTTAGGTAAGGAACTGTTGGCTTCCATGTTCGTTAGATCTGATGACGAGGTATGGCTGGCTCGTCGAGCTACCATCGCACTTTTCGTTACGCTCATTTTTTATTAGTTAAGTTTTTAGTTCTGATCCTTTCCGATTCTCATCGCTTTGTTTTTCTCCGCTTATAGCAGAAGCAGCAAGAGCTGGGGAGCTGCTGCTGTTGCGGGGACTGTACCATTACCATCGATTGATGTTGAACTGGGGGCATGCTTTTGTTTTAAAGGTGTTGAAGACAGGTTAAACAACACTTTGGGACCAATGCAATATTTTGATGAATTACGTAGGCTTTTTTCTCGTAAACATTTACCGTCTTAATGGCTTGGCAAATACAATTGTGTTGTTGTGGCTGCGATTGTTGCTGTTGCTGCTGTTGTTGTTGCAATTGATGTTTTGAATTAGGTGAATTTAGGGGCTTCTACACAAAGGGGCTGCTATTTGATATTTGCATGCGATTATTGTATTGTGTGGATGCAAGCATGCGAAGAGTTATTTGCAATATGCGTGAGTGTCCACATGAATTGGATACAATTGGGTTGAAGGTATGCCAGATTCAATTGTGCCATCTTGCCATACAACCGTAGCTGTGTTGTATAAAATTAACGACTCAGTTACCACTTCTGTGCCTACTTTAGGTATTTTTTCTAAACGAGATTGGACAGTTCCTGGAGAGCTGGTGATTTTTTTCAACTTTTTAAATTGTTTTTATTCCATTGCGAACGAGATTTTTGATGTTTAGGACTGTGGTAAGAAAGAAAGGTCTTGGATGATGTAATTATAATCTTAAAATACACAAATTTTTTTTAGGTTTATATTTTTGTCCTTCTGGTTTCAGAATTTTAAAATCAACCTTGCAAAATAGTCTTGGATAAGAGCTGTTCTGGTGTTGGTGTTCCTGTTGCTTTCTTCTGCATTGGTGTGTTTGTTTTCAAAGATGTCATCTTCCACAGCGTTTTCTTCATCATGCGGCTCTGCATCGTTGTTCTTACGTGCAAAATTATGTCACATATTACATGAAACTATTATTGCCATAGCAGTGGCTCTTTTAACCCTCATTCCTAGTCTTAGTACTGGAAAACGGCGCTTTAACACACCGAAGGTTCTTTCAATGTAATTTCTCGTACGTATTTGAGATTCGTTGTATAATCGTTCTGCATCTGTATTGGGCTGCAAAAAAAAGTGTCATCATAAAATCGCTAACACCGTTTCCACTATCACCTACAAAGAGACTGTCACCAAATTCTTTTTGCTCAAATCTGTGTTTAATGCGACTATTATTGAAAATGTTGCTATCATGAGTAGAGCCAAGCCATCTACATACGAGGTCGATTATTTCCAAGTTTGCGTTGCACACCCCTCGCACATTGAAAGAAAAGTACCTCTTTCAGTTTCTAAATATCTCGGCATCTTCACCGCCGAAAGAATCTATCCTTATATGAATACCGTCGATGCATCCCACCACTTTTGGAAATTTTGCTATTCTATAAAACGCATTATTTGCATTTTTGATTTCGTTGTTGTTTGCTAGCATTTTTATGAACTCTTTTGAAAGCCCAGCAATCGCAAAAGAAACTGTTTTGATGACTCGACTTGCTGTAGCCTCACTCACTCCACAAAAATTGGCCACAGTAATCATAAAGATGCCTGACGCATAAAAACGCAATGCTAGAAGTAACATTTATCAAGGATTCATAGCACGATTCCTAAAAATTGGAATTGATTTTAACATTGATTAAAGGCACAATACATTTGGAAAAAACCTTTCAGTATTTCTTTTAATTTTATTTTTTGTTTTATCCAAAATTAATAAATAACTCCTTTTGGACACACGGAATCTTCTGATGAATTTGTCCTCGTCGTACTCTTCAACGTAATCACGTCTATTTGCATATGTCCATGTTTTGTTTTGATGTAAACTCAAATTAGAAAGAAACGAAATCTTTGCATAAGAAAGGATTCCATTTTGATGTAAAATAAATAAAAAATGTAATCTTGTCAGCTGTTCCTTCGATTAGCAGCTAACCGAAACCACAACTTGTCGTTAACTTAATCAGCACTTACTGACAGTTAAGCCTTAACCGAACATTGAGAAAGATCTTTTTTGCTAACTGCTGGTTAAAGTTCTGATTAGTGCTTTACCGGACATTGAGAAAGCGGCCCTAAGGCCTTTCCACACTTGGTCAACGCAACTCCAACTCAAGTTGCAAGCCTGTGTATTTATACCGGAAACTTCAGATTAAGCAACTTGCACACAACAAGTTCTCGACACGTTCTCAACCTGTTCAACGCAACGCGGCTTTCCGCAATTTTCATCGGCGACTTGTTGCATCAGTTTATTTGTTTTGTGAATTGTTTGTAGTGCAGTATTAATCAAGGTGAATAACTTAATTAATTAGTTCTTTTTTTCATTAATAGAATCTTAAAGAAGAAGAAATAGTTTGCAGGATGAATGAGCAAGTGTTAAATATAAAATTAGTTCAAGAAGTCGAAAAACATGAATTATTATATTATTACAATTATTATATGTTGCATGACTTTTGAAGCAAGTCTGAAAGTATTCGGTTTATAGTTGCATTGCTTTTCAACTTTTTCGCTGTTGCGTTGATGTTTCGTTGGAATTGCGTTGACCAAGTGTGGAAAAGGCCTGAGATGCAAAATTCTTATGAGAGATTAAATTAGGAAGTTACCGTTTCCAGCGATGTTTATTTCCTGACGCAACAAGGCGTTGAGCATTGAACATTCATTATGTTCCTCGTATGTAGCTTAAATTGGTTAAAAAGTTGAATTGAAATCTGGACTTCCTTAAGAAGGGTCCACCCTAGTATCAAAAATTTTATGAAATTCTTACATCAGATTAGAAATCAGCGACCCCTTTATACTGGCAACACATACACAAAGAGTATAAAGTAAAAAAACACAGCTATATCACTCTATATACTATTATATAAAAGAAAACTCACAAAGTTTCATCCAGAATAAGGTCGGTAACCACTGAACCGATTTTGATAATTTCTTTTTATTCAATTCCTATGACAATTTCGATTAACATAGCTTACCAAGGTTTTCGAAAAATATATTCTTTAATTATTACAAAATCACGCATTTTATTTGATGATTACATTCAATAAGCAGCACAATACAACATTAAACAAAGCTTCCCTTTTTTGTCGCAAGAGCTCCTGTCAATTCAACAGGGCAGCAGCGTTGCCAGACGTTTTTTTAAAAAAAACTAAATTAAAAAACTGTTTTCCAACAAAAAAACTGTAACCCTAAAAAAAGCTAGTTTAATTTGATTGGTATTTATTTATTAAAATGAAAACAATAGAAAACAATTCATTAACAAAAACGTATACAATAACATAAGCAGTTACAAAAAAGTATAGCAGTGAGGGGACTGCCAACCGAAACGAAAACATATATGTACAATATTAATATTCCCTGAAAGACTTTGTCTTGCCACGGACCGCCTTACTTCTATATAAGAATTTTCATGCTAATCGGAAAAAAATGTTATATTTTCACCCCCTCAACCTTTGATTATTTCTTTCAAAATACTTTTTCTTCAGATAGCATTTTTATTTTATAATTACACCAAACTATATTATTACATTTAAATTGAATATTGTTGATATAAAAATAAAATACAGGGAGCACTATTGAATAAAAAATAATCCTCAAAAAGGATATTTAATTTTTTTCTTTCAATGTATATGTAGGGCTGTAGCTAAAATAAAATAAATGTACTTTTTTTATATATTATATTTTGTTTGATGGGTCTTGAAGTCTCTTTTAATGCCTGCATTTGAGATCTTGCTACAAGGAAAACAGAAAACATAGCAAGCAAAGTGCAGTTTCATCATTAATCCGGTTCATCATTAATGCACATTATTTTCATCTTTTATCACTTCAATATATTTTAAATTATGGATTTTAATTTAAAAAACAATGTAAAACATAAGTAAAAATATAAATTAAACTTATTGAAATAATTAATATACACTTAAAATACATAATAATACACACATACATAAAATTTGTATTTACATACATTTCATTGAATTTCATTTACATTATTTTCACTGTTTGCGTATGTATACTATAGGCTTATGGTTGCTGATATAAGAAACAAAAAACTTTGGACGATGCAGTCCCACTCATGATAAAATAATTATTAGGTAGCCTTGACAACTACTTATTTTCTCACGAGCTGCAATTTCAAACAAAAAAAAAACAATATTAGGTCACACACATTGGCAGCTTTCAGCGGAGTCAATAGTTGGCAACTGTTTTTTTTAAATTTGAGTGAGAAACCTTTGCAATTAAATGATCCTCACAGCAGATGACTCCTCTGAATGCGGCCAATGTGTGTGACACACGTTCTCTATTTTATTTTCTTTTGCTTGACACTCGATGGTCGAAACACGAAATGTCACTCCTACTTATTACTTATTATACCATGTTCCCAGTCAGAGAATATGCTGGCGACATTTATAAAACTACAAATGTTTTTATGTTGGTCATGAAACTCAAATAAACGCTCTTGAATATTGGCTACCAGGCGCTCAGCAAATGCAGCAAGCATGGCAAAATTAAACAAGGTAGTGTTAGGGCGGAGAGCCAGTGACCGAAACTGTCAAAGCAAAGTTGACATTTCATACAAAATCTGCAACCAATAAGAATGCAATATGAAAGCAAGAATTGGCAAATATATCAAAATGTATGAGTTTGACAGTTATGGTCACTTGGAAAGAGAACACATTCAGCCCTAACACTACCTTGTCTAATTCAACTATGGCAGCAAGTAACCATCAATAAGTTTATCTGCTGACAAATCGTTCCTTCATAAAGAAATCATTAAGGATATTTACTGTTTTTCTGTCAATGTATATGTAGATCTGTAGCTGAACTAAAATACATTTACAACAACAATTACCAAGCAAATCTACTACAACGATGAACAGAGAATAGCAGTATCACATCGGTTGCGCAACGTTAGAGGGGATGAACCGAATTGGCGGCGGAAAATAAACAGCACTTTGCTTGCTATTTTTTTTTGTTTGCCTGGTAGCAAGATCTCAAGTGGAGGCATTAAAAGAGACTTCACGGCCAGTAAAACAGAAAGCAAATATTAAAACTTTTAAATTTATTTTATTTTAGCCTACAGCTAGCCTACAGTATATGAAGTATACATTGAAAAAAAACAGTAACATTCGATGTAACAATAGCTGCATTCCCGTGGTCGTTGATCTAGAGCACGGCTCTATTTTATTCACAAAACAAAAACAAAAATTAAAACCAGCTCAATTTCTAGCTCTATTTCTGATCTTAAAGTGCTGCCAAGTTTCGAGCATTTTTTATCAAAACGAACATAGTTGGCAAATCTAAATAACTATTCATTTTCCTATTTTGACGTTTCACCGCTCAATGGGCGTTTTGATGGTTGCTTGCTTATGTTTTCTAAGTTTCCTATCTTGTTATCTTTGCTGTCTGTATTGATGACAAGAGTTATACCTTGAACACATTGACGACGACAGCAACAGTGCGTCAAATGTCAAATTATTTGTACATGCTTTTCTTATGGAGGTGAAAGTGGTAAAAATATTGCAACGACAATGAGTGATTGCAACAAAGTCGCTGTCGTCGCTTTAGAATTTTTTCTAATTTGACGTGCGACAATAGAGCAATGTAAGTGTTTGTGTATACGTGAATGAAACAATTTAATGATACTTCCAGATTGTTGTTTCTTTCTTCATATTGTTTCGCACTGTTGCAGTCGTCGTCAATGTGTTCAGTACATTACTCGGAAAAGACAATGATGCAAACCAAAGATTTACCCTCTACCAAAATCGTTCAAAGCGCCTAAAGAAGTTTTCACTTCAAAAACTTTAAAAAAATATTTGTATTTTTGAAGTTATCATCTTATGATATTTTTCAGTATTTTTCTATGACATGCTGCCTTATTTTGACAGTTGAAAGGGTTTCATATAAAAAATTTCAAATTAAATGCCAAAATAAGGCATCCTATTTTTTTCTCTGATATTGCGAGTGAGAACACCTTATTATAATTACACCATGCTTTTAAATAAATCACTCAATTTTTTGTTTTTGAAATTTGATTTCAATAATGTTCGTAAATTTGTTTGAATGTTCGGAAATAGTTATGGAAAGTTATGTACCACTAGTCATGGAAAGTTATAATATTAGTTATGGAAAAACTCTTTCTACATTTGCTGTGGCTTTTGGAATGCATAGAGCATACAAACAAGACATTCTTCACTTCCATCGCTTTTTATTTTTAAAATAAATTCCCAAAAACCTTTAATGTCAGCATTTAAATCACTAAAATTAATTTGACGTAATTCTAGACATTCACCATAAACTTTTTGCTATTCAGCAATGCTTACAACATTTGTCAAATTTTGACTCAACTGCGATATAGATGGGTGATAAGTATATAAAACTTAGTTGGAGACAGAAGTTCCACATCTTATAAAAATGCATTTTCAAATTTTATTAACTGTTTATTACAAAGCGAATCTTAAGTAATTTATGAGTTAAAGATTTTTATTTTCTTTTTCAAATCTGAAATTTTAAAAAACTGTAATTTGCACTACGAAAACTTCATTTTAAAAAACTGTATGCCTGCTTATAAAACTGTAATTTACAGTTAAAATTGTGAATATGGCAACGATGCATGGCAGTCATGTTGTGTACTTGCTTTCAAATTTTTTTGCCCATATCTCACGATGTTTGTACGACGATCAAAATATTTTGTTGTTGCTTTTGCCCATATTACACGATGTTTGTTTTTAGGACGAACAGTACAGTTAGATGCCTAAAATGGAAAGCAAAGACAATATGGGTATTCACGATACAGTGCAGTTGTGCAGTAGAGTTTTGGTGAACACACTACCATCACTATTTTAAAGCTGTCAAAATGTTTTAATGCACACAAGTCCAAGTCCTCAAGTTTAAAGGCTTGATTACCCAAGCGTAACGTGAGGTGGCGTAGCAGGATATAGTGTAGTGCGACGTTGCCTCGAGGATAAGCGATTACCGAAATCGTAATCCAACGTAGTGCAGGCGCCGTAGTGCAGGGCACTCATTTTATTCTAGTAGGCTTATTTACTTCTCCTCGTCAATAAAAGATTGCATTCTTTCTTATATAGTATTAAAATTTACAATAATGTGAAGTTAAACAAATTTTTCACTTGTAACACAGCTGTCGAACTGTCAAAAATCGTAACGTTGCGTAGAAATCTATTTTCTACAGACTACTACGCTGCGTCACGCCACGTTACGATTTCGGTAACGACTTGTACACATTTATCATTTAACAGATTTTAGCTTGACAATTGGCAACGTCGCGCTACGTTGCCTTACGCTTGGGTAATCCAGGCAATAGTAGAAAAGCCAAAGAAGTAAAATATAAGGAAATGGTGTTGCTTACACATACACTGTACGTGAACTGTCGCACCATTCGTAAATTGTGCGAGCGAGAAAGAGTGTGTTTTTTGACAGTTTTGAGAACCCTGGCATCTGATTGGAAGACTCCTCAGCAAAATAGTTGAAAATAATTTAATTTTAAGCATTTTTCACTGCTTTAAAAGTAACAAAATTAAAGAAAAAAAACCACTAAAACAAATGCAATATGAGTTGTGCGGTTAAGAGTTGTAATAGTTCCCGAAAACTTCAAAACAATGCGCATTCGTTCCACAGGTAAATATGTCCATACGGTTTAAATTCTTTTAACAAAAGTGCTTTATTTAGTTTCTAACGATATTTTTTTAACTTATTTGTGTTAGAAATGTTTATATTTCTTATTAAAAATGGTTTAAAAATGTAAATTAGACCCCGTTGATTTTGTGCCAGTTTGATCAAACCACATCTGTCAAAACACAAACACTGCTTCAGGGGCGCAGTCATTTTTCGCAGTTGAATACATGTTTGGGGCGCTCTTGTTTTCAGCATAGTGAATCAGATTTAGTACCTGTTTGTTAAATTTTTCTGATATTTACACAACAACTAGGCAGAAACACCCAAAAAATAAGGATTTTAAAAAATTAACCTAATATAATTTGTAATTAAAGTTTAAGTTTAGAATTTGTAGGCCTTCAAATATAGAAAAATTACCTAAAAATCTTGCAGTTTTTTTAGTTTTTCAACAAAACTAAGCTTTATGGGTATTAAAACAAAGGTAGAATTCCATAAGAATTCATTAAGATATAATTTTTTTATAATTAAAATTTGTCTGAAAGACAAGTGGTTTTTCTTTTAAGAAAGCAATACATTAAAAAGAGAATTATTAAAAAGATAACTACATTCAGAACTGCTGTAGACAGAGAAGCCTGTGTGGTACTTACTGAGGTTTGTAAACCCTAAGCAGCATCCGAAGGCCTCCTTTTGATACATTTATTTTTTTTTTAAATTTGGAAAAACCTCGCGATTTTAAGTAAAAAAAGGGTTGTATCTTAAATGCATGTATTTTTATGTTTGATATCTTGTTGAAGAGATACTTGTATTATCTCTCTTTTGATACCCATAAAGTTTAGTTTTGTTGGAAAACTTAAAAAATCAGCTAAATTTTTAGTATACTTTTCCATTTTTTTCCACTTTTTCCACTTTTGGATGCCTAAAACTTCTAAGCCAATTGCGACCGATCAAAATTTTTTTAAATAATGAGAGTTGTTACTATTCTTGAAATGTTTCTAAAATTTTAATGCATAAGAACAAACTTTAACAGTTTGGGCCTTCTTTTACGATACAACCGAATACGGCCCTTTGTGATTGTTTCTGTATTTGTGTGAACCAATACCAATAAAGAAAATACCACACTTTTCTGCTATTACAGCACTTCCTTATATTTTACTTCTTTGAGAAAAGCACTTGTCCAGATTTTTGACGTACGTGTATTTTGTTTTCGTAAAGTGCACAAGTCCTCAACTGCACAGAAAAGTGCACTGAATCGTAAATATTCCTAATATATTTTTTTTTGTCGTACACACATACATGGTGTTATATGGGCATTTGCAAATGTATTGAGGCGAGCTGCCAGAATTGAGTTATAAGTATAAATTAAGTTTTGCAGCCTTGCCAGCCAGCTTTTTCCCATTTGAGATTGTGTTAGTCTGTTCGAATATATATAAAGGCATTTTGACAATGCACGGATGTTTGACAACCACGCGAGCACCGCTGAACCGATTAAGACGATATAGGTACCAAACAATTTGCTATTTGAACTAAATTGTGATATGCTATGTTAGATTTGCCATTCCTACTTTTCACGCCCACTATTTGCAAATAATGCCATATTTAAAACGATTTTGGTAGTATAAGACTACAATTTGGTAATTAACTTTGTATGGTTACTTTCGCTAACTGTACTAAAAATGGAAGTGACCCACTTAAGTTACGACCATTTTTCGGGGGATAAGCGTGGAGTGAAGCAAAGCGCACTAGGTTTAAGCTTAATTGAGCTGAAATTCTGGAAGTCGATTTGTTTCGAGTACGAGATGGTTTAAGTAAAAAAATGTTGCCACACCCCCATTACCGCCCACAAATAAAAAAAGTATATTTTGAACGGTTTGGTCGTATATATTCGTATATATTCGTACTAAAAATGGTGAATATATAATTTTTTTTTTTCGAACAGCATGAAAATTCGTATATGTGCAGCAAGGCGGTCTTAGCAGGACAACGTCTGCCGGGAATATGCCGTCACTATAAATATATAGACAAGGAAAAAGCTAAAAACATAACTTTGGAATGGCTTGCAATATTTGAAAATTTCTTTACAGAAATTAGTTTTATGCTGTAAAATATTGTAAAAAAATATTAAAAACAACATTTTAAGTAAATTTATTTTCATCAAAAATGGCCCTTGATTTTTAATGATAGAAACTGTTTATGTGTAAAAATGAAGCTATTTTTACAGATAAATGATATGTCATGTGAAAGAGTAGGGAAAACGAAAATTTTTAAAAAATGTATAACTAAAACAACTTTTGTCCTATTTTTGAGCACAAATTGGAAAAAGTTTTTTGAAAACAATATAAACATTGCATTGGTGGGGTAACGGTAAAGCTTTTCTCATTTTCCCCTTTCACTTAAATAAACTTTCAGACAAAGAAAATTTGATGAAAATCAATTTGGAAATGGCGGAGATGTTTCCTTGCTAAGTCCAAACTTGAAATTTCAATCTTTTTTCTCATTCCTAGGCTTAAGAAATGCGTTATACTGAAAAAATCTATACGTTTTGAGATATCGCAATAATTTTGAAATTTTTTCAAAATACATAAATAACATTTTCGAAAAAGCTTACAATTATTTTTATTAATCAACGACTTTTTATACAAAAGTGCGTTGTACTGAGAAAATCTATAGATTTCGAGATATCGCCAAAAGTTTGATGTCATAACTGATTTTTTTTTAAAAAATTTAAGAAGAAAATATTTATGCTCAGTATCTATCTTTAAAAAATTACATTTTAGAATTACAAATTTTAAAAATTTGTTACCCAAATTTTTTTAAAACCAATGTTTTAAATGTTTAAATGCAAAAAAAGCCAGACAAATTATTTTCATCATATAAATTACCGTTTAAATAAGGTATTCAAATTAAATAAATTGATTTTTTAATATTTCTTCTATTTTTTTCATAATTAAATAAAACAAACACAATAATCTTTATACAACTTTATAAACATGAATTAAATGTATAGAGTCAATCACTTAGCTGACTAACTTGATCTAAGGATCGCCATTTAATTCATGTAATAATTTAATAGATCATAAAATTAATTAACTTTATAAACTTTAATACTTTAATTTTAAGATTTAAAATTTTTACATGGTATTTAATATTTTTATCGAAAGCGAAGCAGCGGGTATATTCTAGTTTTTATGTACAAAGAGTACAAAACAAAAAAAACACATTTTGAGGGTCCACCCTAGTGTCAAAAAACTTTTTTTAATTTTAATATCAGGTTCGAAATCAGCTACCCTTTATACTGCTAGGACATATACAAAGAGTATAGAACAAAAAAACACATTTTAGGGTCAACCCTAGTGAAAATTTTTTTTTAACATTCTAACATAAGATTTAAAATCAGCGATAAGCGCATCTACAAAGAGTATAAAACAAAAATTTAGGGTCCACTAAAAAAAGTGGCAAAAAACCTTTTTTCAATTCTTACATCAGACTTGAAATCAGCGACTCTTTTATACTGCCAGCACATATAAAATAAACCCATTTTTTTGGTTCACCCTAGTGTAAAAAACTTTGTGAAATTCTATCACCAGATTACACTGTATTACACACATTTGCTGCAGTTTCCATTTCTTAAAACTTAATTGCAATAAAGATTCTCACGCAGTATGATTTAATACAAACACCCAAATAAAAACAACAAATGCGTTTTAAGGTACATACGAAGTTTACGAAGGCGTTTTTAAGCATGATCTTTGAAATTTTTTTTAAACTTTTATTATATATCAGTATACATTATTTTTTTGTATGGTGTTATTAAGATTTATATTATTTAAATAATTTTTTTGTTATTTGCACTATTTTTGGCATTTCTCGGAGGCGCAAAAGTCGATGTCTCGAAAACGTTGACGCTGCATGGCCGACAGTTAATCTCAGGATCGACAGGACTGAAACAAAAATACCAAAACTTTTCTGAAAAAGGAAGGCCGTTCACGCCGTAATCTTACATACTTTTACATACTTACTTAGTTGGTGCTACAATCGTATGTCGGTCTTGGCCTCATCTAAGGATTGGTGCCAGCCATTTCTGTCTTTCGCTTGCTGGTGCCAGTTGGAAATTCCAAGCATTGTCTACTTGGTCTTTCCAACGAAGATGCGGTCGTCCTATTCTGCGTTGACCGCCGCTGGGTGCCGAATCGAATATTTTCTTCACTGGAGCATCGTCTTTCTTGCGCTGAACATGACCTGGCCAGCGAAGCCGCTCGATTTTAATGCGCTTGACTATGTCGATGTCAGCGTACAGCTCATACAGTTCATCATTCCACCGTATTCGGTACTCGCCATTGACGCAGAATGGTCCGTAGATCTTACGAAGAATCTTTCTCTCGAATGCTCCTAAAGTCTTTTCATCTGAACTTCTCAGCGTCCAGGTTTGTGATGCATAAAGTAGGACAGGCATGATGAGCGATTTATAGAGCGTGATTTTTGTTCGTCGAGAGAGGGCTCTGCTTCTCAACTGCCTACTGAGCCCAAAGTAACACCTGTTGGCAAGAGTTATTCTTCGTTTGATCTCAATGCTGATGTCGTTGGTTGAGTTTGTGCTGGATCCCAGATAGACGAAGTCCTTCACAACCTCGAAGGAGGTATTGTCAACTGTAACATGGGTTCCAAGACGCTGGAATTGTTTGTTTGTTGACACCAAGTATTTCGTCTTATCTGCATTCACTGCCAGACTCATTCGACTAGACTCTTTTTCTAATCTGGAAAATGCTGCACTGACTTCGCACGTATTATGGCCAATGATATCTATGTCATCAGCATACGCAAGCAGCATAACAATCTTGTAGACTTTGTGCCACTACGTCTCAGATCAGCAGCTCGGATGATCTTTTCCATCATTAGGTTAAAAAAGTCGCACGACAAGGAATCTCCTTGTCTGAAACCTCGTTTGGTAACAAATAGTGGGTAGAGGTCCTTCCCGATTTTAACTGTGCTGCTGGTGTTGCTCAGTGTCATCCTGCAAAGTCGTATTAGTTTTGCAGGAATACCAAATTCAGACATGGTGGAGTACAGGTGCTTCCTTATTGGGCTGTTGAAGGCGGCTTTGTAGTCGACAAAAATAAGGTAGGTGTCGACTTGTTTTTCTTGAGTCTTCTCCAAGATTTGTCGTAGCGTGAAAATCTGGTCGATGGTGGACTTTTCAGGCCTGAAGCCACACTGATAAGGTCCGATCAGTTCGTTTACAATTGGCTTCAATCTTTCACATAAAAGGCTTGACAAGACCTTATATGCGATATTAAGAAGGCCTTTCTTGTGGATTGGGCAGAGCACACTGAGATTACAATCGTTCGGAATACATTCTTTCGACCATATTCTGCATAGAAGCTTGTGAATGCATTTAAATAGAGCTTTGCCTCCGTTCTTAAACAGCTCAGCAGGTAAGCCATGAGCTCCCGTGGCTTTGTTATTTTTAAGCCAAGCTATAGCTGTCAGAACTTCACCATAGTCGGGCTACTGAACCTCGACGTTGTCATCCGTAATTGGGGTTTCCAGAATATCATCTCTATTGGCGGGATTGTTGTCAGCGTCGCCATTTAGAAGCTTAGAGAAGTGTTCCCTCCATAAAGTCAGTGTACTCTAGACATCTGTCACTAGATTCCCGTTTTCATGCTTGCAGGAAGAGACTCCGGTTTTAAAACCATCGGCAATACGTCTTATTTTTTCGAACAATTTTCGGGCCTCATTCCTGTCACCATATATCTCAATCTTCTCCTGCTCGCGCTTTTCCGCCTCTCTTTTTTTTCGCCTAAAAATACGTTTCTCCACCATCCTTTTTTCTTTGTATCGCTCCTTAGCAGCGCGCGTTACAACCGACTGCAGGGTGGCTTTGTAGGCGGCGTCTTTCTCTGCAGTGGCGTCGCGACACTCCTGGTCATACCACTGGTTTCGGTGAGGGCGGTGGTAGCTAATCACCTCTTCAGCAGCCGCACGCATGTAGCTGGAAATGTGTATACAATGCGTGCATATATCATCGATTGGAGGAATACTTTGAAGTAGGAGTGAGAGTCGAGTGGCGAAAGCTTCGACTGTCTGTTTCGATTGCAAGCTTGTCGACGTCTAGCTTTCTCTCTGTAGGGTTGCGTGTATTCTTAGCTGCGCACAGACGTATACGGGTCTTGGTTGCGACAAGAGAGTGATCCAAGTCAATGCCTTCAACGCAATCTACCACATTTAAAAAATTGATCCCAGAAAAAATAATGGGGGAGGTTTAAAAAAAGTAAAAAAATGGACCAAGTTTTTCACCCTTATACACTTGCTAAATAATAAAAATTTAAAATTTTTTAAGATATAATATGTTAATGAAAAAATGAATCCACTTTTATCCAAATCAGCCCAGCCAATCCGGAGATTAAAATTCGGCCATTTGAAAATAAGTAATTTCGATAAAAACGCTTTAAAAGTTTTTGAGACGCTTGCTAGTTATTCAGGGGCGCGTGATTGCGCACTTCGTTAAAGACCGTTTTACGTCGAATTTCTTTATAATATGTTAGGAGGGTATTTTAAAGACTTATAGGACCAAAAATAAAAAAGTCGGTTTTTTTAAATTTATAAACTTCGAATGTACCTTAACAAAATTTCTACGTATGAGAGACACACATAGAGTGAGAGAGAGATAGTTGCACGAAGCCGCTTCAAGTTCTAATACAACTTTCCATTACTTTACACAGCACTTGGCCGCCCCAGAGTCCATGAATTTTCGACACACATTGTTTGCGGCAAAGTATAAAGTCTAGCTACTTATTGCATCTGTCAGTGCATGGAAAAGTAATCAGTCTTACTACTTTCTCGATGTAACTGTATGCTAAAAAGTACTGTATGCTTCACTCGGTGAGTCGGTTGAGTGAGGTCAATCTGAACCGACACATACTATTCAGTTAATGTTTAGGAAAATAAGTAGACCTTACTACTTTATCAATACAATTGTGTGCGGAAAAGTATCAATCCGAGCTACAATACTATTCAGTTACAAAAGCAGCATGCAATTAAAAATGCAATGAAAATAACAGACTGATGTTTTTTCTACTGCTTCTTTTTTCTATTGCTTCTTTTTTCACATTCAAAGTGTCCGAGCAAGTAGTAAAATTAACCTTTGTGCTCAGATTCAGCATACATCGAGTATTAAGCAGTACATTACTGCACGTACTTCTGTTTTCGTACACAAAAGTAGTGCTACGGAAGGTATGTATGGAACCATGCCAGATATTGCACAGTACTCGGGCGATTTCCTTCTGGGTAGCGATCATGGATCATGAGTGACATTCAGTGTTGCCAGATTTTGGGAGAGATCATTCCGGTTTTGTTCATGCATTTCAGTAGTTATTCCCGTTCTTCCCTTAACAACTTCCCGTTTTTCCCCTTTTCAGAGTTCAGTGTTTTATTTTGAATAGAAACCAAAATAAATGGTTTTCCAAAAGAACTTTGACAACTTTGAATTAAATTTCTGAACGCACCCTTTCACTAATCATCGAACTGTCATTGTCAATTTATTCAATATACTCAACATCAGAGATAAAGAGATAGGAAACTCAAATTTTGTGACGTCAAAACATATGATTTAATTTTGTTTTATGTACTTTGGTGAAACTCGTTTATTGTGTACGTGAGCTCACCTCAGATCAGTGTTGCCGCAACGATTCTAAAAAAAGTATCTATGAAAAGGGTCACAAATGTATCCACTTCAGATAAAAAGTATTCTCATATTAAAGTAATGAAACCCAATTCTTTAAGCTTTAATAACAATTTTATTTATTTAATTGAAAGACTAACAAATAGCTTTGTAAAAAAGTAATAGTAAGAAACAAAACATGTACATGTATAAAATAATAACATTAAGACCTAGTGCTTGAATATTTGAAGTATTTTTGGATTTATTTTTTAAAAGTTAAAATAACGAACAATGATATTTAAACTTTAAAAGTATATTGTAACACTCATAAAACAATTTTGATTATGTTCAAAATGATGCTCAATGAGAGCCTTTCAAAGAGCTTTAGCGCTGTTGTTGATATTTACTATTCTATTAATCTTAAAAACTAAAACCAAGAATAAAATGAATAACTATGAGTTCAGCTATGGCCGGGACTCGAAAAAATACTGAAAAATGGCAGAATGACGTGTTTTTGAAATTGAAGTTTTAAAAAAAGGGTTTTTTGCCGGTTATTCAGTGTAAAATTCAGCTGAATAGTTTTTGTTTTCGCTAAAACACATTGCCGAAAAAAGTAGTTTTGAGATAAACGAATGTAAATAGAGTGAGTATGGTAATTTGTGTTGTGCGCTCGATACCTACTAAAACGACTGTAGAAGCGGAGATAACGTCAGTATTCTTACAAAAAATTTAACAGCATATTCTCAAAAAACTATACTTTTGAAATATAAAAAAGAAAAAGAAGAAAAAGAAGATAAAAAAAACATAGCTGTTAAATTGCGATTACGATAAGTAACAATTAGATTTTATTTTAAAATCAAAAAAAAATTACGACTACTTGGAATTACGAAAATAATCGAAAAGAATCAAAAGTTATCAAGAAAAAATTATACGACTAATCTTAGAAATTATTTTTGATTGTGAAGTGCAACCAGTCATTTTAAACTGAAATCGCCCATACGCTGATACGGCTTTTCCAGTTAACATAGTTATACGAAAACTTAATTAACAAAAGTGTTCGGAGCTACAGTATGAATTTTGGGTTCATGGTTCCTTTTTTGTAACCGCCACTTATGCTATACATGGCTTGTATCCAATGCTATACATTGGATTTAACGGAACAGCTGAATTTTATTAATGATTATCGTGCCTATAATATTAGTGATATTTAATGAATATTTAATTTTTTTAGTGTTTCTGTATTTTTATAATTCTATATGTGAACGTAAAATGTGCATTTGATGTAATATATCAAAATGTATGCATTTACTTATCTATATTTCCCATTTACACTCGGGGCTATTGTATAGTATATGTAAGTAACACGTCATTGTATAGAGTATTTTTAGTGCTTGTATATGTCTCGCCATGTAAGAGCATTCGTTTTCTCTTTCACTCATATTTTTTTAGGACAATCGTCAAAAGCAAATGAGCAGGAGTAAATTATTCTGTAATAATATTGTAGTCAAGTTGCTTTCGATTTATTAATTTAATTAATAGTGTTACAGACCAGGCAGGCCTTGCATTATAGGCGCTAAGTCAACAAATAACTTTTTTTATATATACATATATATTGTAATATTGATTAATTAAAGACTCAATAAAGTACTACTACTACTTCGATTCTGTTTGATTGTTTTAAGCATTTTATTTTAAAGCACGGAATATTTTCTAAAATTTTATTCATAAATAAACATAGAAATGTATATAACCATGCATTTTTCTCGTTCTTGTTTTTTGACAATCTTTTTTTAATAATTCATATCTATGTTTGTTTATCAAAAAAAAAATTTAACAAAATTTTTAGTATCCTTTATTTATATTAAATTTAAAAGTTAAAAATTATGCGTTTTTAAGTACATATTTTGCAAAACAATACTTTTACCTACTCCCAAAAAAAAAATCTACTAGTCTTATCGTTTAAAGTAAGCTTTAAATTAGAAAAAAATTCATTCAGCAGCAGCTGTGCTATGAGGCAGACTTAATATATTTATCAGAAAATTGTAAAGTTCTTTGTAAAAAGGTTGCGTTATGCATTTTTTGATAAATAAGTACTATTCAAAAATGTCTCAATATCATCATTTTTCTTAACGTTTTTGTCGAATTAAAACGAATGCTTACTTTTTTATATTTTTGCTAATAAAAACATATATTCATATATGAGGCTTTAAAAAGTATCCATAAATTTTTCCTAACGGCAACACTGCTTGGACTTCTTCCTATGGTGTATTTATTCTAAGACAATTTCACCATGATGTTTCAGGGATGTTTTCCATGGCTTTTCCGAAGTCTTTTGTGGTATACCTTTTGTTAAACATTTTGTTCCAGTAATACGCAGTTTTACAGTTATCGGACCTCAAACGTAACTGGTGAAATTCTTCATTCTACCATAAACCAGGGTTGTTTTCCGTTGATTTTACGATCACATATAAATGTTTTGTGTTAGTATTGGAGCCAATTTAACGTGAAATCGAACATAGTGCTATCCCTCTCCAACGGAGTTTCCCATATCTTTATCTCTGCTCAACATTTTCATCACGGTAAAGTACAAGAACGAGCAACGTCTGCAAAAATTTACTACCGAAATTCGGAGTCGGTGATCGCAACTTTAAGAGCGTTAAATCCAATTTTCGGTCGTAATTCTCGCTCTAGTAGCCAGACAATAACAAGTTTAGTGCAAAAATTTGAGTCTACATATTCGTGGTGTGATGTTGCCGTGCCAGTGAGACAACGGGTTGGTCGAAGTGTCGAAAATATCGCTGGCGTCCGTAGCAAACGATCCAAAACAGTCAATTCCACGGCGTCCTCAAGAATTGGGCATCGCCCAGACTACTTTATGGCGAATTTTGCGTAAGGATCAAGCTGACTCAAGAATTGAAGCCTATGGTCCATTTGAAGCGACGTACGAACATCGATTGGGCTCTGAAAAAGATGCACCAATATGATGAATTTCATCACAAAATCATCTTCAGTGACGAAGCTCATTTTCGGCTCAATGGGTTCGTCAATAAGCAAAATATGCGTTATTGGCCAGGTGAAAATCCACATGTGCCTCATGAATCACCACTTCATCCTCAAAAAATAACTGTTTGGTGCGGTTTGCATACCAGCGGCGTTATTGAACCATATTTTTTCGTCGACGATAACGATAATAACGTTGCTGTGAAAGGCCATCGTTATCGCGCAATGATTACCGATTATTTTTTACCCGAATTGGAATATATGGACTTGTACGACATGTGGTTCCAACAGGACGGTGCCACAAGCCACAAGCCACACAGCACACATTACAATCGATTTATTGAAGAGTAAGTTTGATGAGCGTGTTATCTCAAGAAATGGGCTGCCTCGTTCGTGCGATTTAACGCCTCTAGACTATTTTCTTTGGGGTTACGTTAAGTCATTAGTCTATGCCAACAAGCCGACGATGTCGGAAGAGCTCAGAGCCAACATTGAACGCGAAATAGCGGCCGTTTCGGCAGAAATGTGTGGCCGAGTCATCGAAAATTGGTTCCAACGAAGTCAAGTTCCATTCATAAATATTTTAATTGTACTTCAAGCCGATAATAAAGTTTTGAAACATCTCTAATGGCTTGCGTTTTATTTAAAAAAAAAATAGTCAAGTCCCTAATGGAAAACCCTTTAGTACAAACCATACTAACGTAATTAAAATATGCCTTAAAATAATATAACACATTTATTACTTGTACATTAGAGTGGAAGGAATTTTTGCATCCTTAGTTTTTTTCTGTGACATAACTTTTGAATTTGCACGAGGGTTTTTGTATTTCATTGCAATTTTTTTTAACTTCAATTTTTATTTAATCTGAAATCGAAAAATGTACTTCCAATTTTTTTTATGCAAACCTCTTAATTAAGGCATAATTAACAACTTGTCATGAGTTCCTTGTGATAACACGTACGCGCTGAAAGATATTCTGGCTCAAAATTTACCGAAATCGGTCATTCTCCATAAAATCTGTTTACAGCAAAATTGATCAGATAATTATCTTCAAAAATGTCGTTAATAGTTTATACGTAAAGCCCACAGTTTTTACGCTATGAGACTGTTTATGTCTAAACAGTGCAAAGTAGAAATATCTTACTACTTTGACTAACCGATTTCTTATACTAGTTTTATTTAAATTGATGGCAGAAAAAGCTCTCTCAGCGCATGCACCGCTATGCGGAAGAGAAAAATGAACGGTATCTATTTTTAAAATTTTTTGGAATATTTCACTTGTACAACAATTCAAGGAAACATTTTACAATAACACATTAGATATATAATTTTCGGCGATGATTTTTATACTTAATGCATCCATACACTGGGATTGTGTATTTCGGTGTTGAATCCCCATAAAGGCAATCTTTTTTTTTACTTTTTGCATAACAGAAACTCAAATATATTGTCTTGATGAAGAGTGATTCTTGCGCACTTGTTTATTTTCCTTATTTCACGAAACACTTATGGCAAACAAATGGTTGTAGACCAGTGTTTGGCACGCCATAGGCACGCGTGCTCGGCACAAATCGTTTTTTTCACACAGACATGTTTGGAAAAGCACACAAACGATGCGGCGTAGCAGAGAAATACTGCATAGCTGAGGTGTTATGGCCCAGTTAGCCTCGCATGGCACAGCAGCGCATGCAACGCAGATAAGCAGCTAGCACACAGTCAAATAAATGGTGATTATGCAACGCCTAGTCACATAGTCAAAATATAACAATAAAAACAAGAATACAACGATTTTATTTTAATAAATTAACCGCACTTGTTCAAACAATTTTACAACTCCACATCTGTTTTGCCAAAACGTCAAATACATAGAAGAATACACAGATATTAAAATGAAATATGGTCCAGTTAGCCTCGCATTGCATAGCAGTGCATGGCTTAACAAGCGTCACATCGAAATCTGTTTAGTGAGATTTGTGTGTATCTGATTATGAACAACATGGCAACGCATGGCAATGCTCAGATAAAAACAGAAATGCATCTCCGAATACATAGATAAACATAGAAGATCTATTCATTTTGATTTCTGTGTATTCTTCTATGTATTTGACATTTTGGAAAAACAGATGTGAAGTTGTAAAATTGTTTGACCAAGTGCGGTTAATTTATTAAAATAAAATTGTTGTATTCTTTTTTTTTATTGTTTTATTTTGATTACGTGACTATGCGTTGCATAATCACCATTTATTTGGCTGTGTGCTAGCTGCTTATCTGCGTTGCATGCGCTGCTGTGCCATGCGAGGCTAATTGGACCAATAGATCTTCCATGTTTATCTATGTAGTCAGAGATGCATTTCTGTCTTTATCTGAGCATTGCCATGCGTTGCCATGTTGTGCATAATCAGATACACACAAATCCTATTAAACAGATTTCGATGTGACGCTTGTTAAGCCATGCACTGCTATGCCATGCGAGGCTAACTGGGCCATAAAGCTTAGCAGCGTTCAGTACCCTCCAGGAAATGTGAGCACTCCCGGATATTACCAGAAAACATTCCATGGAATGTAGGACGCATTCCCCTTTGTTGCACACTCCATTGCTTTTTTACATAGCATGTCATTAGAGGGAAACATTCCTCCCCGCTGTGTTAAATAGTCATGTGGAAACATTCCACTCCGCTGTCCTCAAAAGTGAATTGGAAGCAGTCCTCTCACCTGTTTAAGAATTAATGTGGAAACATTCCTCTCCCTTGTTATGAAAATGGATTCGGCCAGGATTCGAACCCGGGATTCCTGAGCGACAGTCGAGCACGCTACCACTAGACTAGACTATCGAATTCTACAATAAGTGGCTAGAAAACAATGATATTAATATTTTCTATTGTCATTGCTTGACAGTAAATAAAAGTTTCCACATGCATTCTTAAAGAAGCGGTTTGGAAACAATATAAATACAAAACTACCCTTAAGCTTCCAAAAGATACGGTGGGGAATGTTTATTTATCACTTTTCAATGGAATCCTTCCAATTTTTCCTGGAGGGATGTATTTATCTCACCGTCGTTCTGTAGATCAAAGCTTCAGTGTTCAAGCGAATGTCAAGTGGATAAGATCTGCGCTTGCGTGTTTCTTGAATATATTTTATTACATCAAGTCGATTTAAGACAGAAATGAATTATTGATATAGTTGTGTTCCACGTATATATATATTACAAACACACAAAATTTAGAACTTCTAGCATGACCTTAGCCAAAGATATGACGCAAAAACAAAATACCCTTTCATATAACTTATATGGTGATTGAAAACTTTGAAGCAAGATTTCTGGAAACTTTGAAATAAGACTTAAGCTGTTATTGCTCATCGACACAGATATAACGTAAGATTACACTGTATAAAATTTTATGTATGCAAAATTTTTGGAAGTATGTATGAAAAACTTTTTTATTTTTAGAAAATAACGACGTGGCGTGGCATCAGAGGTAAAATTTAAAAAATTATGCATTACAAGGCATTACGATAATTTGCATAGCCAATATAAGGTAATTGTGGGGCATGCGATGGAGAAATAAATTAATTATTTAAAAGCGGTATGTCCACATATCATATCATCTAGTGCGCAGTTTCAAGTACGTATAATGAAAACATCTTGCGCTGTCAGTTAGGCCTTGGCAAAACACAATAAGCAACAAAAGCACAATAAAAAACATATTTATCTTTTACTATTAGCCTGCCTTTATATATTACCGTCTGCTTATCTGTATTTCACATTATCCGTCTGTCGGTCTGTTTCCTTTTGACATTCCTTCCACTACTTATTTATTTAATTCCGCAATACAAATCCGAGCAAAAAATGTCCCATAATGCCTTGTAAGATTTCTGCAAAAAGCGCTTTAGCACTAATTTGTTTTCAGCGTGAGCTTTAAAGCGCTCATTAATACATACTCAAGATGAGAAAGTATAGGTGTGCAAAGTTGCCCGACACTGTTGTAGACCATTTCGAATTACGTGTCTAAATTGATATCGTGGCTCCATGATCAGTTTTTTTTTAAGAAACAGGCGTCCATTTGCTTCGCAGTGCTTCGAGATCGAAATACTTTTGTTAGATTTGGCTCATTTTGAAATGCACATACTCGACACCAAGGCTCATTTATAATAACTGTCCGAATGGATGAAAAGAAATGAAGAAAATTAATGCTTAGAACAAAGAAAAGCACACTGACAGTTCAAGCAAAGGCGGAAAAAAGAGTGCATTTCTCTCAAGTGCCACAACCTTCATGTTAAATAGTATGTTATGCTGGTGGAAGTAATGCCCAGGGATAGCTCAATCTCACGGTATGTCACATGACGATCATGCATTATCAGCTCGAGCATAGCATAAATGTTTTGTGGCACAATCACAAATTTTGGTCGCCCTTTACTAAATTCGTCAGTGAGCGAAATAAGGCCCCGCTTGAATTTTGTGTACCACCGATATAAAGAGTTTTTGAAGGTGTTTCATCGTCTAAAGTCGAATTGAGTTCATGGATGCACTATTGTTGAGATAATTCACGTCAAAAGTTGAAAAAAAATAAACAGTAGAATGTTAACATGTGGATTCCGTGCACCATTCTTTTGCTGAAATACAATTTTAAAAGCACTGTAAACACAACAGTGAGCGCATACAACAAAACGTTGTGAGCACGGCTATGTTAACAAACAAAATTTTCACACCTGAGGATGTCAGAAACTAATGCATCCGCAGAAAGTGACAATTGGCCGACTTGGCGGTGGTGCGAATTGACTTTTTTGTGGAGTGCCGTTAAAGATCGATTAAGACTAATATCGTCAGAGCCATTCTTAAGAAAGAGTCCAGATCTCTCATCAAGGTCTTGGAAAGACCCTCTTCTACAAGGCAGCCATATGAATGAAATCGCGTTACATTAAAAAAGGTTAATGTTTGTTCTTTCTAATAGAAGAAATAAAGTTTTTGAAGGAGATACTTGCATTTGTGCCACCCTGTTGACTTACTCCATTTAATTGACTTTTAATTACTTACCCGCATCGTTTGCAATAAGATCTGACACATTAAAGCACTCCCCTCGGCATAGAAAAGCCTCACATTTTGGTGGTTCGCTTGTGTCCTCAACGAATGAATGTTTTGCCACATTCTTGAAATTCTCAGATGATGGCAAATAAATTAGCATATGTTTGATAATGATACCAGCAAGATGTGCATCCCGCATTAACAAAACCTATAAATCTTAATAATCAATACCAAAAAGTCACACAAAGTTGCGAACATGACTACAAACCTTCACCAAGAATGACCAATCTGCCTCGGGAGATGCTAGCAAAACTCTTAGCTCCAGAGATATTGCCGTATTAGTATTCAAGTCAATAAACTCAGTGACCCATTGACATGAATGCTCTTTCGGGAAGAATCTAGGTAGTGCAAACATTATCCAAGCACTGGGCAAGCCTTGTCTCGACGAAAACATTTCCATATTTTCAATTCCTTTGCGAAAGACCTATTTCAAGAAAGCAATATACAAAAAACCAATAATCTATTTGCTTTAACTTCAATGCCTGCTTCAATGAGCTAATTTTGTGAAAAGTATCATATTATGTTAACTCAATGAAAAACAAAATTAAATACACTTGACGACCACTTATAGTATAGCCAAGAAATATGCATATCTTTCGAGAATATTTTTTAATCTATTTTTGAAACTTGTCATTGAAGTTATGTCGAAACTTATTCGGATCAAATCCTAATTTCTTTGATAACATTTTTAATTTTTTCAAAATCACAGGCTTTAACTTACGCATTATGGAAAAAGAAACAAAAATTAGAGATTACACGTGTTTTTTCTCATCGATTGAAATCCGCTATTAAAACTTCGAAATTTTTTATTGTAATGTGTAAATTGTATTCTTAACATTTAAAATTTTGTAGTTCGTATACGTTGGTTAAATCTTGTTAAAAGAGGTGTGTCAGGTCGAGCACTCTGCAGAGAGAAACCTCTATGCATTTTCATAGGTTTACTTATTTGGTGGATTTGGTGGAAAAGGGTTTAATAATAATTTCCATCCAATATAAATCTAATTGAATTATATTTTATTATTATTATACAGAAATTTTATAAATAAAAAGCGGGATTTATATTAACTGAAATAGCAAATGTATGTTATAAATAACATGTAATGACCCTCTACTATAGTGGTCAAATGGGTGAGATGGTCCTATTATTTTTTCACCACCCGTAAAATAAATGAAAAAAATGTCGAAAATAGTGGTTAGTAGGAAATTGTTTTTTACCTTTTAACATACATATCTTCCGAACATACCTACCCTCCCTCCATATGCTATCCTTCTGGGAGTCCCCCACAGAAAACACAACATTTCTTCTGGACGTTTTTACCTCTACTACCACCCGTCTGGGGTTTCCTATTAGTATTAAGAAAAACATAGAAAATGGTTAATTTTTCGTCCCAATTGACCCCTACAAGGTTCAAATGTATAAGCCGCTTCTATTATTTATCCATAGTTCTTCTGAACGTGCCCACTATATATCTGCCACACTCCTTTGTGTTTCCCTACAAAAATCTATCGTATTGAATCTTTATCACTCCGTTTATAATGCTGGTAAGGAGGCGTGGTAGGTATAAAAAAGTATATATTCTAGATCAGCATCACCTTCTTAGTCGACTTCGCCCTGTCTGTCGACACGATTACAGCCGCAATTTTAAAACTATCGTATTGGAATTTGGTATACATGCTTATATTATTGATTGCTTAGACCAAGTTCGAAAATGGATGAAAACCACGCCTAATTCATACAAAATTTTTTTATCGAAATCTCTAAAAATGCCACCAAAATTTATGTGGTGACTTGGAATTTTGCACATTAGCTTTAAAGTAAAATATTCACCATATTTTTGAAATTTTTTTGAATCGGATAAAAATCATGCTTTATAAAAACTGTTAAGTCTCTAAAAATTCAACTAAATTAGTTTAATGTATTAAAATGATGCACATATGCTAAGAAGCAGATCTTTGATTTTCAAATACAAATACAAATCCAAATAGAGCAATTGAAAAGCAATTGAAAAGTAAATACTAAATACAAATACTACGTATTGGTATTTGAAAAAAAAACACAAATACTTGGTATTTGAAAAAGTAAATACAAATACCAAAACTTGAGTATTTGCAGAGCTGAATTTTCAAATACTTGCAAATACTATTTAAAATTATTTAGTAAATACTTACAAATACTTCAGTAAATACTTAGTCATGTATTTATAAATGTAACGTACCATTTTATTTTTATATGCATGTTAGCGGAAAAAAAACCAAAACAAGAAAGGGAGAAAAAACACATAAGTGCTATCAATATAAGTATACCGAAACAAAAAAAAAACAAAACTACTTATATATAATTAATTTAAATAGCATTAAAATTTTTTTAATATGTTGTGATTGGCCTTCAACAGAACTAATTGCAATATGCATCATGCGATCGATTAAAAATTTTAAGAAGTAAATAATTGAAAATGTTTTTAATACAATTTTTTGTTATTTATTACTTGAAACTAAAAAAATAATTCATTTACGGAGTAACAAAACCAAAACAAAACACATTAAGGATATTCACAATTGCGTGGTTTTCAATGCAGTTAAAAAACCACCACAGTGTTGTACCACACTTTAACGAGCTAACATGCATATAAAAATAAAAGGTACGTTTCATTTAATGTTGACTAAGTATTTACTGAAGTATTTGAAAGTATTTGCTAAATACTTTGAAATAGTATTTGCCAGTGTTTGAAAATTCAGCCTTGCAAATACTCAAGTATTGGTATGTGTATTCACTTTTTCATATACCAAGTATTTATGTTTTTTTAAATACCAATACGTAGTATTTGTATTTTGTATTTATTTTTCAATTACTTGGACCAGTATTTAAGAATTGTTTAAATAGTATTTTAAATACGTTGTATTTAAATACATCACAGGTCTGGTTCAGACCTTCACAAGAGTCGTAACAACGGTACATTAAAGAGGGCGACCGCGGAGGACATCGCTGCGTGATGACAGGAACATTTGTGGTGTGTTCAAACGAAATGCATTTGCCACATCCAAAGAGTTTGTCCGGAAACTTGATTAAGATATCCACCACTGTTTGAAGACGAGCCGTTGAGAACGATTAAAGAAGTTACAGACCGGCAGAGAAACCTTTGCTTACCGCTAAGCATAAAAAACAAAGTGAGGTGTTGCAATTTAAACAATTATGTCTGAAATTGTGACAACTAGTTGCAATTTGCTTCGTTGCAATTTGCCTCAGTGCTTCGAATATTCCAAATGCTTAATGTTCGCAGATGATGTTAAGCTTTTTCATAAAATATCACATTATTCTGATTGTTTTAAACTTCAATGTGATCTGATACGTTTCCATAATTGGTGTACTATTAATAACCTAAATTTGAATATAAGCAAATGCTGTGTGGTTACCTATGCCAAAAACATGAACCCAATCAGTAATATTTATTCCATAAATAATATAGTTTTGACACGAAGATTCGAGATAAAGGACTTGGGTGTAATATTCAATTCCAAATTCAGCTTTAACTCTCACTATGACTTTATCGTAGCAAAATCAAACTCCATGGTTGGTTTCATTAAACGGAACACCCAAAACTTCAGAGATCCGCACACAATCAAAGCACTTTATGTGTCACTTGTGCGCAGTATTATTGAATTTTGTTCTATTATTTGGAACCCTTTCTATGTCGAACATTCAAATCGCATTGAAAAAATCCAAAGAAATATAACAAGGTATGCGCTCAAAAAGATGCAATGGTCAGATGGTCTTCCATCTTACATTGTTCGACGTAAGCTTCTTGGGCTACAATCTTTAATGGATAGAAGGTTATGTTCTTCACTTTTATTCGTTTACAACATTTTAGTCGGTAAAACTTCATCTATCGAATTATCGAATTATTTCATCCTGTATGCTCCTCCAAGAAATCTTAGAAATACAAGATTATTAGAGTCGAGATTTCATAGAACTAATTACGCTCAAAATGAACCTATTAACAGGTGTATTAGTTTATGTAATAGCTTTATTCATATACTAGATTTTAATTTACCTGAAAATCGCTTTAAACTTAATCTATTTATGTTGTTTAACTAATGTATTTTACTATGTGTATTAAATATTGTTTTTGATAATTGTATAGTCTGTAAGATTTCAATATCAGTAGACTGAAATAAATAAATAAATAAATTTATTGTTTTTTAGACTCAGTCTTCCAAAAGTGCACCTAAATTGAACCGTTCAAAAATCGAAAGTTCAACTTGATTAATTCAGATGGGATGTGCACGGTACGGCACCACACAGGTACACGACTTAAAGCCTGAAACTGCAAAATAAATTTTAAACACGGAGGCGATGGCATTATGGTCTGGACTTGTTTTTCCTATAATGAAGTTGAACCATTTCAAAAAATCGATGGAATTATGGATCGATTTGTATATAATGACATTTTAGAAAGCAAGATGCGACCGCATTCAGAGTGGAATATGTCGCTTCAGCGAACGTTTCAGCCCGATCACGACCCGAAGCACACTTCAAAGCTCATCAAAGATTACATTAGAGGCAATGGGATTCAAGTCCTTGATGAGCCGGCACAGTCACAATGACTTGAATCCCAATGAACATTTTTTTTGGGATTTTGAAGGTAAAAGTTTCTGGTGAAAGGTTTTCCAATAAGACTGCACTGAAAGCATTAAGCGCTAACATATATACTTTAATAGAGTCGATGCCGCTCAGATGTGCAGCGGTTATCAAGAATAATGGATCTTACACCAAATATTAATTAAGTTGCTTTTGTTTTGCTCTCAGACAAACTGAATGCAGTCACATTAATTTTAAATTTAATAGAGAAAACAAAACCAAATTGGAATATGATTTGTTTTTAATATGATGTATGGATATATGCTTTGGTTCCTATAATCATTTTTTTGAGTCCCTAATATTTAAAAATATACACGATTTTGTAGCAGAGTACCGATTTTGTTGCTATTGTTTTGCGCAACACTGTATATATAATTAATTTAAATAGCTTTCAATTCTTTTAATATGTTGTGATTGGCCTTCAACAGAACTAATTCCTCAAAATAGAAATCGGTGAGGCCTTGTCTTCTGGAGTCGGACACCAAATGTTTGTTCATAATTGACCTCTATATAAAAAAAATGTTAATGGATGGCCAAAAATCGTCAAAGTTATAAAAAGTACTTATGTATGTGTTTTTTCTTTCTTTCTTGTTTTGGGTTTTTTTTCGCTAACATGCAAGGGACGTAGTCTCATTATTTAAAGCTATACTAAATAATATTATTGGCATATAAAAACAAAAAGGTACGTTACATTCAATGTTGACTAATTATTTACTGAAGTATTTCAAAGTATTTACTAAATACTTTTAAATAGTTTTTGGAAGTATTTGAAAATTGAGCTCTGCAAATACTCAAGTATTGGTATTTGCATTTACTTTTTCAAGTACCAAGTATTTGTGTTTTTTTTTCAAATACCAATACGTAGTATTTGTATTTTTATTTATTTTGCAATTACTTGGACCAGTATTTAAAAAGTATTTAAATAGTATTTTAAATACGATGTATTTAAATACATTACAGGTCTGCTAAATAGATTAAACTTCGCCTTGAGTTAGAAACTTAGCAAAATTGTATAAGGACTTGGCTAATTTCACATACAAAATGTCGTCATCAAAGAAGCATACCTTTACCTAATTCCTCAAAAATGTGTGTATTAACGGCATATTTAGCTGTTCCTGTGTGTAATCCTCCTTATCTTAAACGTGTTCTGAATTTGCGTTTAAGCGGCATTGGATAAACACCTCGACCATCCCCTATACGAAGTGACTTCATCAAACTTTCAAAACATGCATTACTTGGAATATACTGTGGGTTATTTCACATTCGAACCAGTCGAAGATAATTCCTTACTAGCTTTTTGTGATTTTTATCTAAGCAAATCAGCAAAACGAAGCGTAAGAAGACAAATTGGTCATTTCAGCCCTTGAAAGAACTTTGACAGAACTTTGATGAACTTTTTTGTGTTGTCAAATGTTTGAACACCAAAGAGTTTTATGCCGACTTCGAACGATTTATGTTCTCAAAAAGGTTTTCATGATGGTTTCAGGTTTCTGCTTTGGAAGGTTTGCCACCCTGTGCAGAGAGATGGCGGCCGAACAAAAAAACATTGTCTGAGCTAGGAACTGAAGCCAGGCTACCCCAGTTATTTGGCATACGGGCCACGTACTCTACTCAATAGGCTAAGACTGCCATGTAAAATCATGTACCTCCTTTTTAAAAAACATACGGGATTAGATATGTACAACCCAGAATAAAATCTAAGATCTGTTAACTCCAAGATCAGTTACGTAAAGATGAGCTTATGACCGAAAATTATGTTTTTTTTATATTACCTTTGAAATAACTCCGAGAGATGCACCGCGAAGCAAAAGACAATAAAACAGTTCTCTACACTTTGCATGTATATCCCGAATAATAACACTTTGGTGAGTAAGTTGAAGACCTAAAAAGTGGCAGAAGATACAAAAATATATTAAATTAAATACCTAAGTACATCTAATTTGCTTGTATTTGGCATGCTACAATTACCAGGAAAGCTCATTAAGCAAACCACAGAGGCTATATTATACAGAGGTGTCAGTTCGAAGTTCACTCAATTTACGCTGTATAGAAAATCGAAAACTGAAAAAAATTTAATCAAAATTTTAAATACCATACGAGTATTTACTATACATATAAAATTCATTAAAATTGTTCAACTTTTGCCACCATTTTTCAACTTTTGTTGCCATTCATTATGTTTGCTGCCAGTCTTTTAAATTCAAAATGAGATCAGCTCTCAGTACTCTCACACAATATAAATTTAAACATTTTTAAATCTCTATTATGGAGGTTTAAAAGAGTTTAAATTAGGTAACATTTAATTTCTCAGTCGCGGAAAACTTTTTGGCGGAAATGCCCACATATAATCCTGCCACAATACAAAGTGCTCCCATTTTGTCAAACATTAGCCGATCTTTATCTCATTGGAAAAGCAATACGATAATCAACATGTTTCAGTACAAAACTTTAAAAAATTAACCCAACTCTGGAACGGTTTTTATTTTATTTTTAATTGTTTGTATGTATGCATGTAATAAACTGTGTAATAGCTCACAATTAAAATCAAATGGCAGTAAAACATCAATGAATGTCAGCGCAACAAAATTCGTACTTTAACAAAACACATAAACTTTAAAAAGCAATTTAAAAAAATTGTGACAAATAGGGCCTGCAATTTCGGGTTGTTATAGCGATCCCTGGATGTTCAATGAAATTTTCTGTGCAGAAAAAATTTTAAATAATTATGTTGATTGTCTATGATTTAAAAACAAATTCTAAATGTTCGATAGTTTAAATCATTCTTGATTTTAAATACAAATTCTAGTTGTTTGATAGTTTAAAATCGCTTATTGAGCTTTAGGTCAGGTTAGAACAATTAATTGCTCTAACGAATTTTTTCAAAAGAAACAACAACATTTGTAATATGCAAAGGAAAACATCATTAGCTGATTTTATTGTAATTTCGGCTCTGCTACAGGCTTCATCAGAAATCTTTGTGATGCAGGCAGGAATCGAACCCGTTTCTTGTTGTTGTTTTTATTTTTGCTTTACTTTAGTTTATGCTCATGTTATTATATGGACTCCAACAGCTTGTACGAGAAGCAATACTTTCTTCCATACAGAATTGTTTTGCTTCAAGTGTCTCTCTTATCGTTGGTGTGCTTCTTCATGATACAGAATTATCACATACTAGCAAATACCCGCTGCTTCGCCTGCGATAAAAATATTAAATACCATTTAAAATTTTGAAATCTTAAAATGAAAGTATTTTGTTGTATCTTCAAATGCAAAATATAAAAATAATTGTATTCATTTAAAAATGAAAATATGTTTAAAAATGAAAAAAAAAATATTAAAAATTTAGTTTATTTATTTTGAATTACATTCTTTAAACAGTTAGATAATGTTATGGTGACATAAAGGTGCTTGGCTTTTTCTGTATTTTGATTTTTTTAATAAGTCCGGCGTAATAGGAGTATAAAAAACTTGGGTACAAAATTTTTTAAATTTGTAACTCAAAAATGTAATCTTTTTTCTTAGATTCTGAACACGAATATATTCTTAAGTTTTGAAAAATTTCCAATCTTATGACATTAAACTTTTGGCTATATATCAAAATCTATAGATTTTCTCAGTTTTTATGAAAAGTCGCTGATTAACCCGTCGTCAATAAACATGGATGTGTTACACCCGTGTTTCAATAAATTTTGCATTCATTTTTTTATCTCTAATTTAAATAACAAAAAAATATTTATAAAGAACACAATATGAATTATTTTTCTTTTTCAAATTAATATATTATTGACTTAATAAAAAATATTAAAAAAATTATTTTGTGTATAGTTTTTATTTTCAATATTAATTTTTTTCTCGAGTGTGACACACCCAGTTCACTGGTGGTGTGACAAAAAAATATGACGACGGATTAATAAAAATAACTGTAAGCGAAAGATTTTTCGAAAATATTTTTTACATGTTTCTAGTATATTGAAAAATTCCCGTTATTATGTCATCTAAATTATTTCGATATCTTGAAAACTACACATTTTTTCAATATAACACATTTTTTTGGGCTTAGAATGAGAAAAAACCGATTGAAATTTCAATTTTTGAATTTGAAAGCAAGCATATCGGTCATTTTAAAATCGCTGTTCATCAAATTTCCTTTGTCTGAAAGGTCAATTAAGTGAATTTGGAGAATTGAGAAAAGATTTAACGTTACTTCACCAATTCAATGTTTTATATTGTTTTCACAAAACCTCTAAAATATTCAAATTGTGCTCAAAAAATAGGCCAAAGTTATTTTTGTTGTAATTTTTTTTTTCATTTTCCATATTCCCCACTCTTTCATATGACATGTCATTTATATGCAAAAACAGCTTAATTTTGACACAAAATTCATTAAACATATTATTTTTTGAATAAAATTTTATTTTTTCAAAATTTTTTATATTTTTTAAAGTGTTCTTAACTTAAAAAATAATTTTTGTGAAAAAAATTATTCACATATTTCGAATCATTCCAAAGTTATATACTGTATACATAAATCTATGTTCTCAGTCATTTAGTTATCTATTTAGCATTTTTATTGATGTAAAGTATTCTCTGGCAGACGCAGGAGCCACATTCCCCTTACTGCCTTTTACGAATTTTTATGCTATTCAGAAAATAAATTTTATACATACTTTCACCATTTTCAGTATAGTTGCCGAAAGTAACCATAATAACTGAATTACCAAATTTTAGTCTAATAAGAATAAAACCGTCTTCACTCCGAGCTCATCCCCAAAAAGTGAGCATAACTAAATTGGAACACGCCCATTTTTAGTATATTTGCCAAAAGTAACCGTGCGAACTAAATTACCAAATTTTAACATTGGGCCAAATGACTCATTTCAGCCCATTGAGCCAAATGAGAAACGAAGTCATCTCACTTCCCATACAAATTCTCAGTTGCAATTCAACTCATTTAAAACAAATAAATGAGATTGGATACGTTCTTAAAACTTGTTACAAACAATTTCGAACGCATTCAATGAAGAATGGATAAAAACACCGAACACACTAAATCCAAGGGAAAACGTCAAACAACAAACCATTTTATACACGTGTATCATCATCAATATCAACCAGTAAAAACAAAACAAAGAAGCAGTTGTCAAATGAAATGAGATACTAGTACTTTTCAATAACTGATTCTGAATTATTCATTTGGCCTAATATAAAAGTGAGCGGTTAAAAGGGACGTGGAAACTAGTTTGTAGTACAGCTGCAAGAAGTAACCATACAAATAAAATTACCAAATTTTAGTCTTGTGCCACCAAAACCGTCTGAAATATAGCATATAGTAGACGTGAAAAGTAGGAGTAGCAAAATATCAAAAGCCTATCACGATTTGGTTGAAATAACAAATTGTTTGGTACCTATATCGACCATATCGGTTCAGTATCTCTCACTTGATTGTCAAACATCCGTGCAGTGTCACAACGTTTTTAATAATATAAATCAGAGATTGAGACTTTTATGACTTTTTCACAAAAAGTCTCTGAAATAAGATTCTTAAGAAACTTTTATTATATAAAAGTTATTATTGATAGTCGAAAGTAAGAGTTATTTATAACTTTTATTTTTAACTCCCACTTAATAACTCTTATTTTTAATAGTTATTTTTAACTTTTATAAAATAAAATCAAAATTAAGAGTCTATGAAGACTTTTAAATTATAAAAATAATTTTAAAAGTCTTTGAAGACTTTTATTTACAAAAGTTAATTTTAAGAGTCTTCTGAGACTTTTATTTTATAAAAGTCTTTTCAAAAGTCTTAAAAAAAACAGATGCGTTGTTGGACACACGATAGGAGCGAAGCTATTTTACAGTTTCATAGATTTGATAATGTAATGGTTTTTTTATAATACAATAATAAAATAAATTTAAATTCAAAATTTAAAATAGCATAGAGTGTATTAAAAAACATAAGTTATAATCACACAAGAAATTTTATTTCATTTCTTTATTATTTTATTTTATTACATGTTACATTCATTTTGAATTATTTTTCTATATGTGTTTAATTATTATAATGAAATTTCATTGATGAAATTATGGGTTGATAATTACTGAAAAAGCAAACGTTTGTTATTGATGTTATGTCATCAATATATTTAACAAATACTGCATCACTAGTTGCCCTCGTGTTGTACAAATATTTGAATCGCTTATTATTTGATACTATTTAATATTATTATTTGTATATTAAATTTATCAAAAAGGAATTGTTTAAGTGCCTGTGAACATTCATGTCTTAAATTGAAATTAAAATCTCCCCCTAAAGCAATTGGCATTTGTTGTATGGTTTGTGATAGCTAATGCACAATCCTTTTGATCGATTATTAAGGTCACATCGCAAAGGCACGTTAGGTCGGTTGCGCATTGATCCTGCTTTGCTCAACTTTACGGGATGAACTGTCAAAACGCCCAACCTTATAATTTTGAAATCATCATGTCGCATTAGCAGTGCGTCTGTAACTTAGATGATGCCACTGTACGCAGTCAAACCAAAAAAATCCCACCAAGTCTGAAATTCTCAAATCACAATGTTTATGGAGGAAGTACATGATGGCTGTATTTCTTTATTCACTTAGGCTGTTCATATTTTAATAGCTCTCGCTATTAATAAATAAAGTATATGTTATATTATTAAACATTAATATTATATAAAAAAATAATTAAGGAAATATAAGGGTTTTTAAATTTTTGTTTTTTTTTATATCAGTGAACATATCAGCTGTATAAATAATAGCTGCGTTTTATTCGTTCTGGTTTAACCAGTGAACGAATAGATCGCATTAGTTAAAGCTTTGTAAGTTTTGCCTTAGACCGTTTGGGGCATTGTCGCCAAATGATATGACCAAACGGCTGATTGCAAAACAATACCATTACTGCTTCTGACCGCTTGGGGCATTGTCGACGACAGCATTGTAAACAGCACAGATGTTTCTTTTGCCAGCATTGGGTGACTAAGAAGGGTTGTAAACCAAACTCTTACTTGCGAGTGCTGCCACAAACTAAAACCAATATCGACATCTATAGAGCCGTAGCGAAAAAAAATAGTTCAACGAGATGAACTAGCTACTGAGCAAGTTCATCTTTTTGTTAGTGTTCTGCATGTTATTTAGAACCAATTTGGTTTAACCAGAACGAATAAAACATACCTAATATCAGCTTTATAATTAAGAAAATAATTACAATTTGTTATGTTTAATAAATAAATGTTTTTGCATATCTAACCAGCGTAATAGTTATAATATTATTTATATAATAAATAAAAATCTATATTATTTGTTATGTTGCATTGTTGAAGATTAACAAAAACAATAACAAACAGGAAAATCGAAAGCAACTGATATTTATTTATATGCAAACAAATTTACATACAAATAAACAACAGCATCAACAACAAAAACAGCTACTGAAAACCAGAGATAAAGAGATAGGAAACTTAAATTTTGTGACGTCAAAACATATGTTTTTTCCATTTTTATGTACTTTGGTGAAACTCATTTATTGTGTACGTGAGTTCACCTCAGATCAGTGTTGCCGCGACGATTCTAAAAAAAGTATCCATGAAAAGGTCACAAATGTATCCACTTCAGAAAAAAGTATCCACATACTACAGTTCTGAAACCCAATTTTTTAAGCTTTAATAACAATTCTATTTATCTAATTTGAAGCCTAACAAATAGTTTTGTTAAAATGTAATAGTGAGAAACAAAGCATATTCATACATATATAAAATAAAAAATAATAATATTAAGACTTAGTGCTTGAATATTTTAAATATTTTTAGGATTTATTTTTTTAAAAGTTAAAATAATGAACAACGATATTTAAACTTTAAAGGTATATTGAAACACTCATAAAAATTTTTTAATTATGTTCAAAAAGGTGCTCAATTAGAGCCTTTCAAATAAAGATCTTCGTCACTGTTGTTGATATTTACTCTTCTAGTAATAGAGTTCAGCTATGGCCGGGACTAGAAAAAACACTGAAAATTGACAGTATGACGCGCTTTTAATATTTAAGTTCTAAAAACAGGGTTTCTTACTGGTTATTCAGTGTAAAATATACGATTTTTTTTAAATTTTGATAGCGAAAGCCACTGATGTGAATAACATATTAAAATTTCACATGATTCGGCTGGATAGCTTTTGTTTTCGATACAACACATTGCCGAAAAAAGTAGTTTTGAAATAAATGAGTGTAAAGAGTATGTATATTTCTGCTGTGCGCTCGACACCTACTAAAACGGATGTAGTAGCGAAGATAACGTCAGTATTCTTACACAACTTTTACGGTGAATTCTCAAAAACTATACTTTTGAAAGATGAAGAAGAAATAGAAGATAACAATTTTAGACTACCAGCGACTGACTTAACAAGGAACATATGTACATTTCAGTACTTCAGTCTGTTATATTTTGTGTTATTTTTATATTTTTTATAAATTATGTTTATAACATGAATTTGAAAGGTTTGATATTTATACAAAAAACTATATACAAAACATAGCTGTTAAATTGCGATTACGATTAATAAACAATTAGATTATATTATTATACTTTAAAAATAATTATAATCATATAATCCTTAAGGGAGATGTGTTTGATAAGCAATTGATTTAGATTAAAAGTAATCAAAAAATAATTACGACTACTTGGAATAAGGAAAATAATCAAAAAGAATAAAAAGTAATCGAGAAAAAATAATCCAACTACTTATAGATATTATTTTTGATTCTGTTTGAGGTCGACTCGCATCGTTTCAACGGTGAGGTTGTGAAGTGCAACCAGTAATTTTTAACTGAAATCGCCCATACGCTGATACGGCTTTTTCAGTTAACACAGTTAAACGAATAACAGTTATACAAAAACTTAATAAGTTTTATTAACAAATATGTTGGGAGCTACAGTATGAATTTTGGGTTCATGGTTCCTTCTCTGTTACCGCTGCTAATGCTATACATGGCTTGTATAGTACTGTTTTATAAAAAGAGGAATACTTGACGACATCCTAAACGAGTTGAAGCGAACTGTACCTAGCCGCTGCAATTGAATTCAACTGAACGGCTGAATTTTATTAGTGATTATCGTGACCATAACATTAATGATTTAATATATTATATTTTTAGTGATTGCGTGTTTTTATAATTCTATATGTGAACGTAAAATCTGCATTTGATGTAATTTATCAAATGTTTAGTATTTTTAGTGCTTGTATATGTCTCGCCGTATACAAGCTGTCGCTGTCTCTTTCACACATATGCTTTTAGGATAATCGTCAAAAGCAAATGTTAAAATACTCCTTGAGCAGGAGTAAATTATTCTGTAATAATATTATAGCCAAGTGGCTTTTGATTATTAATTTAGTTAATAGTGTAACAGACCAGGCAGGCCATACATTACAGCATTAGCGGCTGTAACAAATAAGAAATTGTTTATATATATATATTTTGTAATATCGCTTAATTAAAAACTCAATAAAGTACTACTACTACTTTGTTTCTGTTTGATTATTTAAGAATTTTATTTTAAAGTACGGAATATTTTGTAAAATTTAATTTATAAAGAAATAGATATGTAAATAATCATTAAAAAAGTTTTTAAAAAACAAGAAAGAAGAAAAAAGTGATTGACAAAACTAACGGAGCAAATGTTGTAATGCATTTTTTCGTTCTTGTTTTTTGACAATCTTTGTTTAACAATTTCTATGTTAATTTATCAAAAAATACAACAAAAATTTTAGTATTTTAGACTGAAATTTTTGAAATAATCAAAAAGAATCAAACATAATTTCTAAAAGTAATTTTTCTTGATTACTTTTAATTATTTTTAATTATTTTCGCCATCTGAAAAAATCGTAATTATTTTATGAATGTTATTATTCTACAATTACAAACAGAAAATAATTGTACTGAATCAATTATTTCACATTTCTAAAAAAATAATCGAATTGCTAATGAATACGATTAATAATAATTATTTAACAGCTATGATACAAAATAATATATAAATACATAAAAAAGTAATTTAATAGCTTATTCAGTTAAGTGTAATATAAATAAAATGGGTTGCTATTGCCCTATATTAAAATCAAATTTAAAAGTTAAAAATTATTCGTTTTTAAGTATTTTGCAAAACAATATACCTTTACCTATTCCCAAAAAAAAAATCGACTAGTCTTATCGTTTATAGTAAGTGTTAAATTAGAAAAAATCATTCAGCAGCAGCTGAGCTATGAGGCAGACTTATTATATTTATCACAAAATTTTAAAGTTCTTTGTTAAGAGGTTGCGTTAATGCATTTTTTGATAAAAAAAGTAATGTTCAAAAATGCCTCAATGTCATAATTTTTCTTAAAGTTTTTGTCGAATTTAAGGAAATGCCTCCTTTTTTAAATTTTTGCAAATAAAAACATATGTTCATATAAAAATTATTTATTAAAGAAGTATTTAAACTTAAACTGAGGCTTAAAAAAGTATCCATGCCTTTTTCCAAGCGGCAACACTGCTTGAACAGATTCCTATGGTGTAATTATTCTAAGGTAATTTCACCATGATTTTTCAGGGATGTTTTCCATTGCTTTTCCGACGTCTTTTGTGGTATACCTTTCGTTACCCATTTTCTTGCAATAATATGCTGTTTTACAGTTATCGGACCTCAAACGTAACTGGTGAATTTCTTCAATCTACCATAAGCCAGGGTTGTTTTCCGTTGATTTTACGACATAGTATAAGTGTTTTGTGCTAGTATTGGAGCCAATTTAACGTGAAATTGAACATAATGCTATCCCTCTCCAACGGAGTTTCCCATCTCTTTATCTCTGCTGAAAACTACCCTGCAGCAACGAGTATACATCTATAAGAGTTTTCACTCGTCGCTCGTTATTTTTTGCTCGCTAATATTAGCCATCCATCGACAGAACAGGCATTTTGATGGCACATTTATTTTATACACCTTCAAAAGTGCGAGTTTGTTTACATTTTGTTTTCTATGTTTTGATCATTTTGGCTGTGTGCACAAGGGAGCAAAAAGATAGGTAGTTTTTAATGTGCTTGCCTGTTTCTTCTTATTTGAATATCTGAAGAAACATTGCAAATTTTATGAATGATAATAAAATATTAGAGCTTCTTGTTTGCATGTGCATGGTTGCCAAATTTATTTTGTTTTCAGCTGGACATTTTTGTTGTGATTTTGTTGTAGCTGTATTTTGGTTGCTGCTGCAGAGAAGGGTTTTTAGATATTTCATTAGCTGAATAGAAAGACAGAATTCTGATTCGGCTAATGAAATAATTATTGGATAATAAAAAAAATGTAGCAATAAAATAAAATTGGTTTAGCAGTATTTTAAAAATTTAAAGTAATATTTTGGTTGCTACTTTGGATACACAAGCATAATTTTTAGATACTTCATTAGCCGAATAGATTGACGGAATTCTGATTCGGCTAATGAAATAATTATTGCTAAGTCAGGACTTGAAAAAATTTTTATTAACGTAACAAAGTAATGCATTTTAAAAAGGTTTCCTCTGATTTATTTGGAATATAAAAGAAAATACATACAAATAAAACCTTATTGATTTTAAAGTATTTGCGCTGTAGTTGGGTTCTCCTGCCTTATTTTCAAGGTGTATTTCTGCAATTTTTATTGATAATAAAATAAAATACACTCATTTAAATTTTTTTCATGTTTTTTAATATTTTTTAAAATTATTTCACGTCCAAAGTGGACACCTAAAAGAAATTTGTGTTGCTGGCACAGGTGATTACGGCACTTGAAGTCATTTGAAGAAAACAAAATTTAAATATATTATTGTTCTGCGAGTTGTAATTCTGGCAGATAGGAGATTTAAATATTATTAAAAAATGAAAAAATGGTGAACTTCTAAGCAGACAATTACAAATATCAGGTTTTTTCGTCAGGGTAAAAAACACGAAAAAAGATTAAAAATTAACAATTCTACTATCTGCTAGAGCCATTGACTGTAATATTATGAATTGAAAATTCAGCCCAATCGGCTTGATAGATTTTTTTAAACAACCTGGTCAAAAAAGTCAAAAAACTTTGTTTCGAGAAAATAGCTTTTCTATGGACGACGATTTTAAATATTTTGTAAAATATTACTTTTGAAAACAATTTTCTATGAATATAATTTATATAATTGTATAAAAGTATATATTGAAACTAGGCTATTTTTTTTGGGGGATTTACATTAGGGCGGAGAAGGGATGTCAACTTTTTAGTTTGGACGATCACGGGATTGCAGTTGCAGATCTCGAAAATAAATACAATATATGTATGTACTGTTGTCTTGTGTAAATGTACATTAAGGTGGCCCTAATTCATAAAAGTTGTTTACGTCATAGGCTAAAACTATTCGATTTGATATAAAATTAAAATCTATGCAGTTTTTTCGAAAAAAATTAAAAAATGCAAAATTCAAAAACCGACTTTATGGATAGTTATTTCATAATCTTAAGCTATTTCGTACAAAACACAACAAAAGCCAAAATTCGAATAATTTTTTTAGTTAGTAGTTGGGTATTTGGGTGAAAACAAAACAAAACAAAACAAAACAGAAAATCGGTGCGCTCGACCTTTTTTAAAAATTCTGGAAAAATTATCAAAAATTTTGTTGGATCTGTAGATACTGGAAATGGTATTTTTTAACGCTAATTTATTTTGCAAGTAAGGGGGGTTCAAAAATTAAAAGGATTTATTTCTCGAAAACCAATAGAGATAAAATCTTTCAACTCTTTTTATTTCAATATAAAAATATAAGATTTTAATATGTGTATCCAATCGTTTTCAAAAAAGTGACAGTTTTGCCAAAAAGCTCTAATGAAGATTGATATTTTTTTTCATCAATTTTATAGTTTTCAACCCTGATTTGTTCGAAAGGTGATCCAAAAATAAAAAATTTTTTTTCTACAACTCAAAGGATCTTTAAAAGTGTGTTTAGAAGATGTCAAAAGTTTAGTATTTTTGTTGTTTTAAATTAGTTTCAATAATTTTTTCCTGATTTTACAATTATACAATTATATAAATTATATTCATATAAAATTGTTTTCAAAATTAATATTTTACAAAATCGTCTATAGAAAAGCTATTTTCTCGAAATAAAGTTTTTTGACTTTTTTGACCAGGGTGTTTAAAAAAATCTCTCAAGCCGATTGGGCTGAATTTTCAATTCATAATTCTACAGTCAATGGCTCTAGCAGATAGTAGAATTGTTAATTTTTAATCTTTTTTCGTGTTTTTTACCCTGACGAAAAAACCTGATATTTGTAAATGTCTGCTTAGAAGTTCACCATCTTTTCATTTTTTAATAATATTTAATTCTCCTACCTGCCAGAATTACAACTCGCAGAACAATAATATATTTAAATTTTGTTTTCTTCAAATGACTTCAACTGCCGTAATCACCTGTGCCAGCAACACAAATTTCTTTTAGGTGTCCACTTTGGACGTGAAATAATTTTAAAAAATATTATAAAATATTAAAAAACATGAAAAAAATTTATATGAGTGTATTTTATTTTATTATCAATAAAAATTGCAGAAATAAACCTTGAAAATAAGGCAGGAGAACCCAACTACAGCGCAAATACTTTAAAGTCAATTAGGTTTTATTTGTATGTATTTTCTTTTATATTCCAAATAAATCAGAGGAAACCTTTTTAAAATGCATTACTTTGTTACGTTAATAAAAATTTTTTCAAGTCCTGACTTAGCAATAATTATTTCATTAGCCGAATCAGAATTCCGTCAATCTATTCGGCTAATGAAGTATCTAAAAATTTTGTTTGTGTATCCAAAGTAGCAACCAAAATATTACTTTAAATTTTTAAAATACTGCTAAACCAATTTTATTTTATTGCTACATTTTTTTTATTATCCAATAATTATTTCATTAGCCGAATCAGAATTCTGTCTTTCTATTCAGCTAATGAAATATCTAAAAACCCTTCTCTGCAGCAGCAACCAAAATACAGCTACAACAAAATCACAACAAAAATGTCCAGCTGAAAACAAAATAAATTTGGCAACCATGCACATGCAAACAAGAAGCTCTAATATTTTATTATCATTCATAAAATTTGCAATGTTTCTTCAGATATTCAAATAAGAAGAAACAGGCAAGCACATTAAAAGGTACCGATCGTTTTGCTCCCTTGTGCACGCAGCCAAAATGATCAAAATATAGAAAACAAAATGCAAACAAACTCGCACTTTTGAAGGGGTATAAAATAAATGTGCCATCAAAATATCCTGATCTGTCAATGGATGGCTAATATTAGCGAGCAAAAAATAACGAGCGACGAGTGAAATCTCTTATAGATATATACTCGTTGCTCCAAGTCATTTGTTGTTTAGTGTTTCTCAGCGTCGGCGTAACATTGATTTGCTCGCTGAGCATTTAGATAATAAATTAACTGATGGTTCTGAAAGAAACCTGGAAGACTCACGCTCTAATGCTGCTGATGCTATAAAAATAGCTCAAGAAAAGAACAGTAGATATCATTCTGAAAAACATAAGCCTCCGCCACAGTTTGAAATAGGTGAGTTTGTCCTAATTAGAAATGTTGACTCAACGGTGAGAACAAACAAAAAATTCATTCCGAAATTTAAGGGTCCATACAGAATACATAAGGTACTCTCGAATGATAGATACGTGTTTCGCGATATTGAAAACTTTCAAGTTGCCCAGCTCCCCTACGATAGTATAATTGAAGCTTCACACATGAGAAGGTGGGTGAGCCGGGACAATGCTAAAGTGTGCTCTGTCAACTACTGATAAAACAATTGTACAAGTATATGCTCTCGAAAGTCACTCAGGAATTGACCTCAACCTTGTTATATGTAGTTAATTAATGTAACCATTTGTTAGTTGCTTAATTTTAAAACATGTTAATGTAAATCAACTAAAACTTGCAGATTGTTAATAATTCACATTATAAGGTTGTTATTGTATATAGACCGAGTCAATCGATTGTCAGGATGGCCGAGTTGTAGTAGTTAAAAGTAGTAAGTAGTAGTGAATTGCAGCCCTGTCAACAGTGGTAGCCCTGTGAGATATAGATTTGAGAGGTAGAGAAAAAACGGCTTGCAAGCAAATTTTGTAAAACTGAAAAATAAAATTAAAACAAAATTAAGACTACAAAACTTAATTTAAATTGATTTTGAGTATTTAAGCTAAAAATAAATTAAATCTACTAAATTGAAATTGATTTTGAACATTTAAGCTAAAAATAAACGAAATCTACTAAATTGAAATTGATTTTAAAATTTAAGCTAAGCTAAAAATAAATAACTAACTTACTTAGTTGGCGCTACAACCGTATGTCGGTCTTGGCCTCATCTAAGAATTTGCGCCAGCCATTTCTGTCTTTCGCTTGCTGGCGCCAGTTGGAAATTCCAAGCTTCGTCAGGTTGTCCTCTACTTGGTCTTTCCAACGAAGATGCGGTCGTCCTCTTCTGCGTTTACCGCCGCTGGGTACCGAATCGAATGTTTTCTTCACTGGAGCATCGTCTTTCATGCGCTGAACATGACCAAGCCAGCGAAGCCGCTCGATTTTAATGCGATTGACTATGTCGATGTCAGCGTACAGCTCATACAGTTCATCATTCCACCGTATTCGGTACTCGCCATTGACGCAGATTGGTCCGTAGATCTTACGAAGAATCTTTCTCTCGAATGCTCCTAAAGTCTTTTCATCTAAACTGCTCAGCGTCCAGGTTTGTGATGCATAAAGTAGGACGGGCATGATGAGCGATTTATAGAGCGTGATTTTTCGTTCGACGAGAGAGGGCTCTGCTTCTCAATTGCCTACTGAGCCCAAAGTAACACCTGTTGGCAAGAGTTATTCTTCGCTTGATCTCAATGCTGATGTCATTGGTTGAGTTAATGCTGGATCCCAGATAAACGAAGTTCCTACAACCTCGAATGAGGTATTGTCAACGGTAACGTGGTTTCCAAGACGCTGGGACTGTTTGTTTGTTGACACTAAGTATTTCGTCTTATCTGCATTCACTGCCAGACCCATTCGACTTGACTCTCTTTCTAATCTGGAAAATGCTGCACTGACTTCGCGCGTATTATGGCCAATGATATCTATGTCATCAGCATACGCAAGCAGCATAACACTCTTGTAGAATATTGTGCCACTACGTCTCAGATCAGCAGCTCGGATGATCTTTTCCATCATTAGGTTGAAAAAGTCGCACGATAAGGAATCACCTTGTCTGAAACCTCGTTTGGTAATAAATGGTGGGGAGAGGTCCTTCCCGATTTTAACTGCGCTGCTGGTGTTGCTCAGTGTCATCCTGCAAAGTCGTATTAGTTTTGCAGGAATACCAAATTCAGACATGGTGGAGTACAGGTGCTTCCTTATTGGGCTGTCGAAGGCGGCTTTGTAGTCGACAAAAAGATGGTGGGTGTCGACTTGTTTTTATTGAGTCTTCTCCAAGATTTATCGTAGCGTGAAAATCTGGTCGATGGTGGACTTTTCAGGTCTGAAGCCACACTAATAAGGTCCGATCAGTTCGTTTACAATGGGCTTCAATCTTTCACATCAAACGCTCGACAGGACCTTATATGCGATATTAAGAAGGCTTATCCCACGGTAATTGGCACAGATAGTGGGATCGCCTTTCTTGTGGATTGGGCAGAGCACACTGAGATTCCAATCATTCGGAATGCATTCTTCCGACCATATTCTGCATAGAAGCTCGTGAATGCATTTAAGTAGAGCTTCGCCTCCGTTCTTAAACAGCTCAGTAGGTAAGCCATCAGCTCCCGCGGCTTTGTTATTTTTAAGCCGAGCTATAGCTGTCAGAACTTCATCATAGTCGGGCAGCGGAACCTCAACGCTGTCATCCAAAATTGGGGTTTCCGGAATATCATCTCTATTGGCGGGATTGTTGTCAGCGTCGCCATTTAGAAGCTTAGAGAAGTGTTCCCTCCATAACGTCAGTGTACTCTGGACATCTATCACTAGATTCCCGTTTTCATCCTTGCAGGAAGAGGCCCCGGTTTTAAAACCATCGGCAAGGCGTCTTATTCTTTCGAAAAATTTTCGGGCCTCATGAATGTCACCATACATCTCAATCTTCTCTTGCTCGCACTTTTTTGCCTCTCTTTTTTTCCGCCTGAAAATATGTCTCTTCCTCCTCTTTTCTTTGTATCGCTCCTTAGCAGCGCGCGTTACAACCGACTGATGGGTGGCTTTGTAGGCGGCGTCTTTCTCTGCAGTGGCGTCGCGACACTCCTGGTCGTACCACTGGTTTCGGCGAGGGCGTTGGTAGCCAATCTCCTCTTCAGCAGCCGCACGCATGGAGTTGGAAATGTGTGTCCACTGCGCGCATATATCATCGATTGGAGGAGTGCTTTGAAGCAGGAGTGAGAGTCGAGTGGCGAAAGCATTGGCTGTCTGTTTTGATTGTGTATTCTTAGCTGCGCGCAGATGTATACGGATCTTGGCTGCAACAAGATAGTGATCCGAGTCAATGTTTGCACCACGGATCGTGCGTACATCCAATATACTGGAAGAGTGCCTTCCGTCGATCAAAACGTGATCAATTTGATTCTTGGTTTTTTGATCAGGGGACATCCAGGTGGCTTTATGAATATTGGGATGCTTGAATCTAGTGCTACTTACGACTTTGTTTCGTGCTGCGGCGAAGTCAATTAGCCTCATTCCGTTATCGGAGGTGTTGTCGTGGAGGCTGAACTTTCCGACTGTTGGACCAAAAATATTTTCCTTGCCCACCTTAGCGTTGAAGTCACCAAGCACGATTTTTACGTCGTGACGGGGGCAGCGCTCGTAAGCATTTTCAAGGCGCTCGTAGAAAATTTCCTTGATCTCATCGTCCTTGTCTTCTGTCGGAACGTGCGCACATATTAGGCTTATATTGAAAAATCGAACCTTGATGCGGATTATAACAAGTCGTTCGTTCGCAGGTGTGAATCGCAGGACGTGGGGCCGTAGTCTCTTGCCAACTACAAATCCGCATCCAAACTCGTGCTTCTCCGCATGGCCGCTGTAGTAGATATCACAGGGTGCATGCCGAATGCAACCCTGTCCCTTCCATCGTATTTCTTGGATAGCAGTGATATCAGCTTTGTATCTTTCCAAGACATCAGTCAGTTGGATAGAGGCACCTTCCCAATTAAGGGTTCGGACATTCCAGGTGCATATCCGTAAATCATTATCAGTTTTTCGTTTGCGGTAGTCGTCATCAGATTTTGGGATAATTTTTCTTTTTTTCTTATTTGTTTTCATTGAAATTGGTTTTTGCGGGTGGGCTTCAAACCCGACGCACAACCTATTTTAAGCCTAGGGAGGCCCGCCGCTCAGATTAGCCGCCAAACTAACGGTTGTCAGTTTTAACGTTGCCCAGGAAAAACCACGTGGAGGTTTGAGTCGACTTCAGGCGATTTCACAAAGATTATGCTGGCCTTGCCAGGTTGAGACAGTCAGACATGTTACATTGTTACATCGCCCCCAGATTCCCCCAAAAAAATAAATAAACTAAATAAAAATAAATAGAAATTTAAATCTTCTTAATTGAAATTGATTTTAAAATGTAAGCTAAAAATAAACAAAACTACAATAGAGCGAATATAAAGTAATATTAAACAACTAAGAAATAATATAACATAAACTTGAGACTAAGCTATAAAACCAAATTTAAAAACAAAAAACCACCATTTAACCTAAACTCGAAGCCTAAATTGAAGCCTAAAACAAACTTAAAAGGAAGCCTAACAAAAATAAAACAAATATAAATTAACCCTAACTAAAATCAAACAAAATATAATCAAAAACTATAATAACATTAAACTTAACTTAAACTAACTTAAAATAAAACTACAATATATATAAAATAAAAAAATACATAACGAAAACTTACCTTTTAGATGATAGAAGAGAAAAACTATTTAAATTCAAACAATACTTACCTTTTTGACTCTAATTAAAACTACAAAATGAAAGCTTTTTTTTTATTATGCTGAAAATTAAAAATATGTATAAATGAAATACTTATAAATTTAAATTATTTTTAAATTATTATACATTGATTAAATCTAGATTTGTAAAATGATTAACTAAGTTTTTTTTTTTGTTTATTTGGTCAAAGGGAGGAAGGTGTAGCTTTTGTGGAGGAGATAATTTTTTGTTTGCCCCGATTTCCTCCACGGTAGGGTGGGAACAGTGCGGGCCGAGTCCTAACACCTGGGCTCGAGAGTGTGGTGGTTGGGCGGTCGAGACAGGGCACTCCAACCTTTTATAGCAACACTTTGACCTTTTTTTAGTTTTTTTTTTTGTTTATTTGGTCAAAGGGAGGAAGGTGTAGCTTTTGTGGAGGAGATGATTTTTTGTTTGCCCCGATTTCCTCCACGGTAGGGTGGGAACAGTGCGGGCCGAGTCCTAACACCTGGGCTCGAGAGTGTGGTGGTTGGGCGGTCGAGACAGGGCACTCCAACCTTTTATAGCAACACTTTGACCTTTTTTTAGTTTCTTTTCAGATACGAAATTTTTGGTTATTTGTTTTGAATCGCGACGTGGTACATGGTTGTATGAACGTGATTTAATTGTATAGCGAGGGTACAGGTGGTTGGTCACCACGAACCCCCCACAACTCCCGAACTGCTAGCACTTGGCTAGCACTTGGTCTGCGAGTCAATTGGACACGAGCGGTGCGGTCATCTTGAGAAGTGATGGACCCGACACTAGTCTGGCCATAGTCACCAGGGGCGCTGCTGAGAGGCGCCCTCAAAACAGAGAGACACTATCACTTCGCAAGATGGCGGCACCGTTCAACAACGAAAAAAATTAAATTTGGTTTTAAATTCAAATTAAATTTGAAATTAAATTTAAATAACTGAAGAGCATTTCCGGTCCAAGGTGCAACACTGACCATGAGTTTAATTTTTTTTTTGTTATGGTGACCCAACAGTTTCGCTTCCATTACAATTTGGGCCGACGTGGCCCGAAAATTAAATTAATATATCTCTTTTTATTTTTTTTACGTTTAACCACGTTGTCGCTACCTAACTGTCGACTTTGATTTCGCCTCCGTTACACTTACTGTAAATACATGTCAGTTTTTGTTTCAGCTTAAAAATATTTTTCTTAGCTAATCGTCTGCATTTTTACATGTCCGTCTGTTTAACTGTATTCCACATTATCCGACTGACGGTTTGTTTGCTTTTGACAGTGTGTCCACTACACATTTATTTAATTTTGCAATATAAATCAGAGCACAAGAAAATAACCCTTAGTCATAAGATTTCTGCAAAAAGCAGTTTGCTGTGTAAGGTAGACGTCATCGGTGGCTTAGCGGCCATGCCTGAACAAACATAATTCAGAATTGTGTACAGGTGTTGGAGTCCTCGCAGCTATATTGTATTTAAGATATACTTGGTTACGTCATGTGCTTATTTACCACTGGGTTTGTTTTCAGTAGAGATGTGCAAGTCGAAGTCGAAAGTCGACTTTTCCTTGATAATTTTCGACTTTTGGCAATCGGCTTCTGATATTGAAAAAAGTCGAAAGTCGACTTTTTCATTTTAAACTTATAAACGAAATAGCTGTTTAACATATAAAGCTGCGTTGGCAACTCATGATTCGATAAATGTAAAATAGTGATCGGCAAAATTAAAAAAAAAAAGAGACTGTAAGGAAGGAAGTGTGACAAACCAATTGCGTATCATCTGATTACGTTACGGTATTGGCGAAAGTGTTTATTTCTGGCCTCAGCGGCTTCTTTGGACAGCTGACCTATAGGTAGTAGAGCTTTTTCAATCACAAGTTGTCCATGTATCAAAATTTTGTGCATTGTTGGACTCACCGGGTACCAGTTCAAACTAGCATACTTTTTTGCTGTTTCGGCAGCATAGTGATTATATTTTTCGCCGTCAATTTTATGGCCAATGCAGATTGCTTCTAAAATTACTTTTAAACGAAAAATAAGGTTTCGGTCAACCCCCGTAATCTCTGCTGCCAAATCGAGATCGGAAAAAAAAGGCTGCTTGTGTTGCCGTCATTACTGTTTCCAAATCCAGGCTTTGGAACGTCCACAATTAGTCCCATTCGGCATTTAAACTCTTCTTTCATCTTTGCTTTTTGGGTTTTCACAACATCTTTTTCTATTTCGGTCCTTGCTTGCCATTTAGTCAGAGGAAGTTTATAGGACAAATGCAAAATATCCTCAAAGAAGCGAATTCGCGCGTGAAGCGTTGAAAGACCAAACTTTAGCGAGCTTTCGTCGATTTCACCAATTTTGTCCAAATTATTAAAATCTTTTGAAGTTTTCTTGCAAATGTAGCACCTCATGGTGGAGCTGGTGTTAGTAATAGCGTTACAAACTTTAGCATCGATCATAGTCAGTACCAATGTATGATGCACACTAATTGTAATTCCATTTAGCTCAAACTCCGTTTGAACCAAGGCGCTAATAGCGTTTTGAATGTATTGCACTTCTTGGTTTGTAACGTTTAACGACTCCTTCACAAATTGAATTCGTATCGGCCGACAGTAGCGTGGTGAAGATGGAGTCGGGTTCTTCCAAATCACCTTTTCACATTGATTAGACCCATCACAACCCCATGTATAAATCAGCCGCAAACTTGAAATCTTCTAAGGATTCCAGTACTTCTTGAAGATACTGCAGAAGTCGAGTGCACGTGTGGTTCAAAAGATCCTGTAATCTTATCTCAGCACAGGGAGCAGTAATTTTGATAGACGACGTTGGAGGGTAAAAATCTTTCTTAGCCTCTTGGAGATAACTGTAGCAAGGGTAGTACTTACAGTGGCTCATCCTAACTACCTCGTACTATTTTCGTGTAAGATTGCCGTCAACGAACATAGAAAAGGCTTTTAATACTGGCAACCGTCCAGTGCATTTCGAGTTAGATTGACTCTGTTGGTAAGCCACTTTATATTTGAGTGCGCGATTTGGCGACGAAGTTATGTTTTTCAGTATTTCAGCAGCATTTCTCTTTCCGTCTGTTTCCAACTTGATTTGTGTAGCTGCAACCAACACATGTGTGTCGTTGGATTTGCGTAAATCCTCCGTTTTGCGCCTTTGGGTTCTTTCGCAGGACTCTTCAAAACGTTTAGCTTGCCGCCCAGCACAACTAACAGCACTCGGTATCGAAAAACATCCCGTGATCCATGAATGATCTATGAAATCTTTGGGTTTTCTTTGGACTTTAAGCCATTTTGCTTTAAATTCGCTTTTTAATTTCCCAAAACGTCTATTTACTAAATCTCGCTTTTCTTTACAAAAATTACCCAATTGCAGCTCACGATTTTTGGTAGCTTCAATGTTAGTGTTTATTGCAGAAAAATTACTTTTATCGGTAACTTGTAAAACGTCTCCACGTACTATGTACTTGATTTTCGAAGGACCTAAATTTGGAATAAATGGTTTTTTCCAATATACAAAAAACGAAAGTGGTACAGTAAAGCAGCATAAATTATGATATATTTTTCCGCAGTAGGTAAATGGCCATTAAACACAAAACCCGCAAATTTTTTTTTTCCATCTGAACAATACAACGTTAAAGATTACATTTAATCACAGATTGAAGTGGTGATGCATAACTTTTTGACCAGAGTTCGCTTTTGGTACCCATTGAAATTAACAAATATACCATATTTTTAAATGCTGCCTTACTAATATAAATTTAAACTATAATATTATTTAGTTAAGTGGATTCAATAATATTTACCTGCTTTACTATTTTCCATTTTACTTAAATGTTTAAACTGACAACACGCCTTCGAACAGCCTGCTAAAACTGTTGCTTTATATAAAAGCAACAAAGTAGTAAATACACAATTAACAACAAGAAACTTTGACAGCGTGTAGAAAACGAATGTAAGCAAAAAGGAATGAAACAAACGGAATCTAGTTAATCATTCTATTCTCTTTAACCTGCAATCGGTAATTATTAAAAACACTGACTTCTGAAAAATTGAATTTTGGGCGCCCAGATACTTAAAATACCCCTCTGTGCGTCCCAGCGACGATCGTCGGCTGTTGAAGGTCTGAGCATAGACAAGGCAGTACGATTCACGCGCTCGATTTGCCAATATGCTCGAGGGGTACGCACGGCGCTTAGTCGTGTTCGATATTGTGCTCCAGACAATATTTGCTGAACTCCTTAGATGTATATCGTCGACGACGACATGCAGTGCCACGGTCAGTGATGGTACGTTTTGACATGCCAAAATATCCAGTCATTTTGTTTAACACATCTATGATGTGTTTTCAACAGCTCTAATAACCGTATACTTTGTAAACACATCTATCAGCCCGATAATGTGCACATTACGCTTAGTACTCATTGGGAACGGCCTGAGGTGATCAATATGTATTATATTGAAAGGTATGGGTTGCAAATCATATTAGTGGTACTCACCCTCTTTCCTACCACCAGGCTGTTTATTGAACGCACAATCAACACAAACTTTAACATGCGATTTGACGTAATTAATCATCCTTGGGAACCATTAAAAACTTTCTTAGCTTCTCGGTTGTCCTCTCAACACAACGATAACATAATCAGCTATTGCTGCTTTATTGTGAACTTTAAGCTTCTCTACGATCTGCTTTACCGCGTCTTAATGCAGCTGCATACTGAATAAAAAATCACATTCGTCAATGTGTGCCTTCATTACACTTATTGATGCTGAATCAATCACGTGAGGCTCCTCATTCGGCATTTTGCTGAAGACATTGGACATGTGCCATGCGATCCTCGGATCCGTGTTCGATTGAAATGTCGTAGTCCTGAATGAGCAGCCACCAGTGTGCGATTCGAGGAATAAGCTCTCTTTCTGGATGGCGGTCTTGACTGCACTACAATCAGTGACGACTTTCACTGACTTGCCGCAGATATAATATCTAAATCCCTCTAGAGCCTCCACCACGGCTAATGTCTCAAGCTTATAGCTATGAAACTCTCGTTCTCTCGTCGATACTTGTTGACCTGCTATAGAACGCTACTGGATTTCACAGATCTCCGTCTTTTTGAAGCAGCACACCAGCCAATCCAATTGCACTTGCATCAGTGTGTAGTTCGTGCTCTGCATTAACGCGGCAAGCTGTCACCACCGGTTTTGAGGTCAATTTGGTTTTGAGGTCAAAGCCAAATTCATCTCATTAAAAGCGCCTTCTTTTGAAGGTCTATTAAATTGCTAAATTTAATGTTAAATTTGTTTGGCGCGAAATACTGAGTATTCGCTTTAATTTTGCAAACATCCATGTAGTGGATCATGTCGTTTTGCTGGGTTTTGTCTTTCTCTTAGCCATCAGCCGCTGAAGTGCTACGGGCGCGTTTTTTAGTCCAAATGGCATTCTTTTGCATTCATACAATCCCTCTGGAATAATAAACGCAGTAAATTTACGACTATTCTTTTTTATTGGAATCTGGTAATACCCGCAATTGAGGTATAGTGTTTTAAAAATCTTAAAACGCTTAGCAGCCTGTAAATGCTCTTCTTTATTCGGCATAGGGAATATCTCCTTTCGCATGTGTGGATTTAGCTGCCTATAGTCGACACACATTCTATCTCTAACATTTTTTTTCACCAATACAACTGGACCAGCGTACTCGGACTCGGATTTTTCAATTATATCGTTATCTAGGTAATCCCTTATCATCTGCGCTGCAAGTACTATTTTCGGCTTTGGAACACGATATGCCGCTTGAGCAATAGTATCTTCAGTATATAATAAAATTTTTAAGTGAACCGAATTTGTCTTACCTATTTCACTGGGATCTTTAGGAAAGACATCACCAAAATCGTTCAAAAGCTGCATCAGAATTTTTTGGTATGATCATCATCAGCACCGCATTCAATATCTGACGCGACGATTGATTTTCGTTTATTACACAGTGCAACACAAAAAAAATAGCCATATACGGACACCACTAAGTGAAAGAAGACCAAAAAAAAAAGACCCCTGTCTCCCAGTTTTACCCAAAGTCCTCCAGGTTTTTTTATGGGCCCCCAAAAATGTGGGGCCTCGGTGTCATTTTTGCAAAAAAATTATAATTTTCTCAAGCTCATATCTTGCAAACCGTTCGGAATTTCGATTTACTCTCCGAGGCAAAGTTGAAGCTCTTGTCATAAAGAACAAAAATTGTGAACAAAATCAAAAAACTTCATCTTCAAGGTCAAAATCGCAAAAAACTTTAAAAATTAGCGAAAAATGGCCCAAAAAGCGTTATTTTATTTTTTATTTTCCGCTTTTACGAACAAATTTACTTTATGAAAAATGCGCCAATTTTTTTGGCCTGGTAGGGCTTACAGCGCTGATTAAAACCCCAAAGTCTCTTTAAAGAGGCCGATCCAACTTCTTGAGATATAGGCCTTTATAGCTTGAGTATATAATCGCTTATATCTCACCCATTTCTTATCCGATCTGGTTGAGATGGGTATCGTTGAGAAGACCTTTAAAACGCTATAAATCTGTTTATAAATATGTTACTTTTTATTAACTCATTGGGGCAAATTTCAAAAAAAAATTTTTCAACCTCACTTTTTTAATAAAAATCTGGTTTTCTCAAAAAACAGCCCTAGTAAAAAAAACAATTGCAGTGTAAGAAAATAAGCGATTTCTTAAAAAAAAGTTGATTTCAAAACTTTGAACGTAAATAATTGTCAGTCAGGAGGCCGAGTGTGTGAGTGCACTGTACCTTCACTGATAGTAAGTTCATTCTAATAAAAATTCTCAAGCTGGTGGGTGAGTTCCCGTGCCCAAACTGTCAAACAACTACCTGGAAGCAAACATCTGTATTGAATTCACATAAAAACAACCCAAAATATAAAAAAATACCTGGAAACACATTTTAGCTCTTATCATAAAGATGAAATTGTGAACATATAAAACCAAAAAAACTTCTATCAAAAAAAGGTACAGTTTCGATAGTATCGTAAGTATAGACGTAGAAGAATTCCTTTTTATATAGTAATAGAGAAAAATTATGTTTTTTTCATTTATATTTTTCAAAACTATTTAAAAACATTTCATCTTCTAAATAAAAATTATTCAAAAACAAATTTGTTGTTGCCTTCTTTAAACTTACTTGATCTAAAAAGCTCACAATTAAATTCATGTAAAAATTTGTTTTGTTTTATAAAAAGTTTTCGTTTGATATTTTTAGTGATGAATTTGTTGTTAATTTTTTATGTTGGTTACTACTAAATGTAATTCAATTCAATTGTAGTAAAGGGCATTAACATATATAATATATATATCAAACGAAAAGTTTTTATAAAACAAAACAAATTTTAACATGATTTTAATTGTGAGCTTTTTAGATCAAGTAAGTTTGAAGAAGGCAACAACAACAACAAATTCGCTTTTGAATAATTTTTATTTAGAAGATGAAATGTTTTAAAATAGTTTTGAAAAATACAAATAAAATAAAACAAGAATTTTTCTCTATTACTGTATAAAAAGGAATTTTACGTCTGTACTTACGATACTATCGAAACTGTGTCTTTTTTTAAATTACTGTTGAAAGTTCTCTATATGACCTTGTTATTAATTATGTTGATTTTCTATGATTTAAATATAAATTCTAAATGTTTGATAGTTCAAATCATACTTTATTTTAAATACAAATTCTAGTTGTTTGATAGTTTAAAATCGTTTATTGAGCTTAAGGTCAGGTTAGAATAATTAATTGCTTTAACGAGTTTTCCAAAGAACATTTTTGTATATGGGACTTATTGTGGTATTTTGTAATGCGAATGATATTTTTGTGGCAATTTTAAATGCATATGGAATTTTAAGTGGTATTTTTAAAACGCGTGGAATTTTTTGTAGTAATTTTTAATGATCCTGGTATTTTTTTTTTTTTTGATATTTTTTATTGCGGTGGAAACTTTTTTGTTTATCTTTATCATGGTAATTTTTGTTGTATGTAATTAATCAAATTTTAACTGGCAACCTTGGCTAGTAGTACTACATTTTTTTGTAGCCACATACTGGCTCTCTAGCTACATGCATCTGTATTCTCTATTGTATTACAACCCAACAAGCCGTAAATGTCAGTGTTCCAGCTAAACGGTACTTAAAACGGCAGCGTCTGATTCGCTGGTAACGACATGTTTTTGTACCTTTAAACCGTTCTCTATATAATTGTAAAGTCCTTTTTTATAAAGTGTTTTCTAAATGACCTTGTTATTTATTATGTTGATTTTATATGATTTAAATACAAATTCTAAATGCTTGATAGTTTAAATCATACTTCATTTTATATACAAATTCTAGTTGTTTGATAGTTTAAAATCGTTTATTGAGCTTAAGGTCAAAGTTAGAACAATTAATTGTACTAACGCATCTTTCCAAAGAAACAACAGCAACAACAACGCTAGTGCGCGCTTGCACGGGCATCACAAAGATTTCTGATGAAGCCTTTAGCACGGCCGAAATTGCAATACAATCAGCTAGTGATTTTTTCCTTTTCAAATCGAAAAAACTTTGTTGTTTCTTTGGAAAGATTCGTTAGTAAAATCTATTGTCCTTTTTTATATTTATCAAGATTCGAATTTAAATTTATGTCATATTCGCTTGATGCGTCGTTTATTCTTTTTTTTCCCCTCTCTTTTTCACCCGTTTGCCAAAAAACTCTGAAATATGCATTGAATCAGTTAAGTTACCGTTTATTGTTTAGTTTATTGTTGCAACTTAATAAAAACTATTTTTAGAAAAGGTTACAATTGTTTAACAACAAATAAAATTAATATACAACTTAAAGTTTTCTATATGACCTTGTTATTTATTATATTGATTTTCTTTGATTTAAATACAAAGTCTAAATGTTTGATAGTTTAAATCATTCTTGATTTTAAATAAATTCTAGTTGTTTGATAGTTTAAAATCGTTTATTGAGCTTTAAGTCAGGTAAGAACAATTAACAGCTCTAAGTATTTAATCAACAGATAACTAATTAATCAGCTAGTGATGTTTTCCTTTTCATATTTATTATTTTTGTTAAATCACTAAATGTTAGTTTCAAGTTATATTTATTTTTCTGTTTTTTATAACTAGTTGTTATTCTAAACTGCTTAATGCATTCAAAAGACTCTGTCTTATATGTAAACATTACTATTTCTAAATAAATAAATAAAAAATAAAAAATAAATAAAAATAAATATTGAAAATGTTGTTGTTGTTGTTTCTTTGGAAACAATTCGTTCGAGCAATTAATTGTTCTAACCTGACCTAAAGCTCAATTTAATTTGCAATTTCAACGATTTTAAAGTATCAAACAACTAGCATTTGTATCTAAACTCAAGAATGATTTAAACTATTAAACATTAAGAATTTGTATTAAATCATAGAAAATCAACATTAACATAAACTTAATAAATGGTACGCTTATATGAAACACACATTGCATAGTTTGCTGATAACGAAACGGTCCGCTTCAGTGCTTTTAAAAGTGCACACCGTTTTCAAACAAGCCAATTGGCTATCTGGGAAACAAAAACAAAAATTAAAGCAACTGATAAGCATTTATATATGTATGTTTTACATACATATTAATAAGAAACAACAACAACAAAAGCAGCACAACAACGAACGACGTAATTACGAACCAAACAAGCAAACTTAGCTACTTGTACATTAAGCAGCTTGTGCATTTCTCATACGAATATGTGAATTTTTCATCTTCTTAGATTTTGCTATTTTATTAGATATTCGTTTTATTCCCACTAAAACTGATATTTTGGCATTTTTTTTTTCTTTTTACGATGAATATTAAAGACTGTAGGTATACCCCAAAGTGTCAAATATCACTTTGAAAAATTTCGTGAAAATGACCCCCATATAAACCGCGCTGTAAGACGTAATTCTACGTCAAAACTACCTGGAAGCAAACATCTGCATTGAATTCACATTGTAGCTCTTGTCATGTTTAATGTCTTGTATGTTTAATTAACGCTCAAAAATTAAATATGCCTGGCCAGAACCATGTGTTTGTCCAAGGGCTAACACCGTTTAGGTAGCGCTTAGGTATCACGCGATCACGCACCGACCGCAGCACCACAGGCAATGCAGTAAGCTCAGCACACGCAACAAGGGACCAGCACACAATACAAAAGCGACACGACCCTCACATCGAGGCATTACACAGCGCGACGTCAACTAGAGCTCAGCGGTGAAAGTTATAAAGTGAAAGTAAAAAAAGTGAAAGTGCTACAGCATAATTCGCACACAACATTGGCAACTGACAATTTCAATATGCAGTGTGAAAATATTGATTTATTTTGCTACATTTGTTCTACAACAAAAAAGTTCTACAACATTGCAAAAGGAAAAGAATCTTTTAACTAGTCAATTCAAGAAAGCATATAAGTTGTTTTTCGACGAAGTAGACTTGACCGGTGAAAATTACACACCTAATACAGTGTGTCGCCAATGTTATAACAATCTCATGGCATGGTTGAGTGGAGGCAAACATAGTATGAAGTATTGTAAGCCGGTAAACTGGATTAATCTCCCAGGTGGTCATGATGAAACCAGTTGCAATGCATGCGTAAATTACACATGTGGTCTAAATCGATATGCTGAGAGGTACAACAGCTAAAAAGCAACTGTAACAGCCACACTACCAGTGCTTGCACCTGAACATTTTTTATCACCAAGGCCGCCAACTCCAGATCGTAGTACAGAATGTACAGGAATGACTAGAGCAAGTGGTGTTACTTATGAAGATCCATTTGATACCGATTATGAGCCCCAACAGGGAAGAGATGGACCACAAGTAATAACACAAATGGAAATAGATTTCATTGTGGCCTTATTGGGACTATCGCAGCGACTTGCCATAATTTTGACAGCGTTTTTGAAGCAAAGAAAACTCACACATGGTAATGTGAACTCTACGGCGTACCGCAAACGGCAAGCTGAATTTCAGAGCCTCTACACTCTAAATGATGACAATTCGTTCGCTTACTGCAACGATGTAAAAGCTTTGGTGGCAAAAATGGGAATGAACTACATCGCTAGTGAGTTTAGATTATTTATTGATGGTTCTTTTTCAAGCTTGAAAGCAGTGTCGTTGCATGTGTCGAACCGAAAACCTTCCATTCCGCTAGCAATGGGTATTAACATGAAAGAAAGCTATGAAACATTGAAAGATATAATGGAAAAAATCAAATACTACGAAAATAAATGGAAGATTTGCTGTGATTTGAAGGTCATCAACATTTTGCAAGGGATCATCGATAAGGGCGGCTTTCCAAAATTCTTTTGTTTTCTTTGTAATTGGGATTCGCGCTCAACTCTGAATCAATACCAATGTAATTCGTGGAGACCAAGAGGAAGTGTGGAGGAACAAATGAAACAACATAAACTGAGGAATGCACCTTTAATAGACATCTTGCTGCCACTGCTCCACATAAAATTGTGAATTTGTTAAAAAATTCATCGAAGTGGCCGTTGTAAATTGTCCAAACGCATTCGACTATTTGAAAAGCGTTTTCCCAAAGCGTAGCGAGGGCAAAATTAAAAAAGGTATGGTAGTAAATTTAAATCGAATTTTTGTTCACCTCATTGTACTATTTTCACTTTGTTAATGTTTTCTTTTCTGTCTTTATTTTTTGTCTTCATTTAACAGGCGTACTTAATGGCCCTGACATTAAAAAACTATTCAAGAGCAACTTTGAATCATCGCTTCATGATTATAATCATTCAATGGCATGGATTTATCTTAAGCGTGTATTCACCAGAGTCTCGGGAGGGGATCGAGACGTGGAACCGGAAGCAAGAGAATGGGTGAAAGAAATGCTGTATTATTTTGAGAAAATCGGCACATCGATGACATTAAAGCTGCATTTTCTTCATTTTCATTTTGACGATTTTATCAAACAGCTCCCTACCGAATCCGATGACCAAGGAGAATGGTTTCACCAAACCACAATGCCCATGGAAAAACGATACAAAGGCAAAAAACTCGAATCATTGCTTGCAGAGGTAATATCAATTTTATTGATGCATTGTTTTGCATTCCTTTTTTGATTTCTTTTCTAATTCATTTCAGGTATGTTGGTGGAGTCACAAGATCACCCTGTATGATGTTAATGAAGTATCTGAAGAAGAAAAAGCTGATGATGGAGGGCTGTCTGGAAGTAACGTGCCCGTGGACACCATAATCACTGAATCAGAGTCAGATTCGGACGATTCGGACGACGATTTGGATCCATAACTTAAGAGAGTGCGATTTGCAAGTCCAGGGCCATTAACATTATAAACATAATACGAATATTTTTTTTATAATTTTTGTAATAGATACCATAGTATTGTAGTGACATCCCTGCTGAGACTACTAATCCCTACAACACTGAATCATTACTACTAAATACCTATGCTACTACTCTTTGTTACAACCCTAACTCTAAATGTCAACCCACACCACTTTAGAACTAAGATTAATAAAATCAGTAATAGTATAACAATGAAACCTGCAACATGCCTTTTCACTTACGGGAGAAGGCTTTATAGTATCTCAATGTTGAAGTAAAGAAAAAACAAATTAAATTTTCGGGAAATTTTTCACTTTTGTGGCTACCTAAGCGCTACCTAAACGGTGTTAAGAATCATTCCTAGGAAGTTCATATGTTGTAGAAAGTTGTTTATTGAGATCTTAGGTTCATTTTTGTAGTTGATTATTTTCTTGAATTTTGAGCAGTTTGCTACCTATGAACCTGAACAGGGGAAAAAAGGTAAAAAAACTGAATTTTTTAAAGTTTTTTGCGATTTTGACCTTGAAGATGAAGTTTTTTGATTTTATATGTTCACAACTTTTCTTTCTTATGACAAGAGCTACAACCTCAGAGAGTAAATCAAAATTCTGAACGGTTTGCAAGATATGAGCTTGAGAAAATGATCATTTTTTTGCAAAAATGACACCGAGGCCCCACATCTTTGGGGGCCCATTAAAAAAAACCTGGAGGACTTTGGGCAAAACTGGGAGACAGGGGTCTTTTTTTTTGGTCTTTTATCACGTAGTGATGTCCGTATATGGTTATTTGGTCATGACTTAAAAAATTACACACTGTGTTATTATTTACAACACATATATTTTTTTCTACGCGATCTCTTATTTTATCGTTCTATTTGTTTTGTTCATTGTTATCTGGAACGAAGTATTTGAAAATGTAATTCTACTACTGTCAAATGTTGCAATACGTCACCTAAAATGCCTAAAGGCGTAACCCTCAAAAAATCAAAATTCGTTTTTTGATTGAATCTGGTGCACAAGGCTAAAATACATGGTCCTACAAAATTTTAGGCTCCTAACTTCAAAAACTACGATTTTATTTAAGAAATGGAAAAAGACGTAACATCATTTGAAAGTTTTCATAAAACACAAAAGACGTAACCCACATTATTTTAAATAGAGCAAACAGTATTGATTCATGCAGGCATTGATTTTTGTTCAAATTTTTTGTTTTGTTTATTTTTCTTCATTTGTTTCATTGTTTTTCCGCCATTTTGATTTCCGCCATTTTAAGCGTATGACAGTTACTCTTTCCTAGATTAGTTTTCTTTCTGTTATTAATCAGTGAACATTGGCGATTTTGGCTATATTTGTGCAGATTAATTAAAAAAAGTGAATTGGAGTGTTAAAAATGATATCAAGCGATGAATATAACTTAAATGAAGCTTTAAGTAAGCCCCCTAAAAGAAATAAAAGAGTTGAAAGCAAAACTAATCGCATGTATGGAAAAAAATATGAAAGACGGTCAAATGGAAATGATTATTCGGAAAGCATGGCAAGAGAAATGAAACCGGGATGCACATCGTCATTTTGTGCAAGCAACTCGTCTCGACTTTTTTTTTTCAAGAAATGGAGCGAATGGAAATATTCGACAGTTTCTGGCAAATGTCTTGGAACCAAAAGAAAATGTACGTAACCAGTCTTATTGAGACAATAAGCAGAAAACGAATATATGCAGTAGATTCTCGTCGCTCAGTTACAAAGATATATTTTTTAAAGACAAATACAATGCGTCTCCAAGTTTGCCAGAAAATGTTTCTGTCAACGCTAGGAATAACAGAAAAAATGGCAAGAAACTGGGTGAATTTAGCTGAGTTAAACGGTAGTCATATAGGTCCCGAAAAACACACCGCTTTAAAAACTCAACAACGAAAAGTTACAAAGAATGGAAAACAGTATGAACAAAGATTGGAATTTTTAAATAAATGGTTAGAAGATGTGCCCAAATTGGAATCACACTATCGACGTCAGTACACTAACAGATTGTATCTACAATCGGATTTTAAAAGCTATAGACACATGTATGACGTTTATTGTGATGAAAGCAAATTACATAAAGAAAATGGGATATTGCCTGTATCTTTTCCCAAATTTAGAAACATTTTAGAGCAAAATAAAGTATCTTTATTTAAGCCGAAGAATGACATGTGTGATATTTGCACATCGTATGAAGCTAAGAACTTATCAAAAGCTCAGTATGACCTCCACAGAGAGGACATAAAAAACATGAGAGAAGAGAAGTTGAATGATATAGAAAACGCAAAATCTGAACATATATTATTATTATGTATGGATATGCAAGCCGTAAAGCTGATTCCACAATCAAATACAAATGCTTCGTACTACAAAATGAAGTTACAGGTACACAATTTTACCATATACGATATTAAAAGTCACGAATCTGACAACTTTGTCTGGGACGAGTCCGAAGAAAATCTTGTTGCATCAACTTTTGCAACCTGCATTATAAAATATATAAGAAACGTAATTGATCAATCGCCGAGTATAAACCATATTATTATATATTCTGATGGCTGTTACTATCAGAATCGCAATGAAGTACTATCTAATGCTTTACTTTCTATATGTGTCGAGACAAATATTACAGTGGAACACAAATATTTAGTCGTTGGCCATACACAAATGGAATGTGATTCGACACATTCAATTATTCAAAGAAAAATTAACAAAAAACAGATCAATTTACCATCACAGCTTGTCGATTTAATGAAAACTTCACGAACAAAGCCAGCACCTCTTAAGGTTCATCACCTGGATCATAAATACTTCCTTGACTACGACTCTATTCCTAAGCGGTATTCTTCTATTCGACCAGGTAAGATAAATATTAATATTACAATAAAGCTGAATTTTTTTGTAATATTGAAAAAATTTTGTTTTCGTTATACTTAGGCAAAAAAAAGGAGATCCAACAGTCAATAAGCTCCGAGCTTTGGGATACGATCCGTGTGGAATTATTTATTTTAAAATCAATATTAAAGACGACTACCAGATTCTTCCACAGCGAATTGCGCAAAAATTCGAAGTAGTGGATCCTCCTGAAATGTACTCCCAAAGAATAAAAATTTCAAAAAAGAAATATCAACACCTACAAGACCTAAAACACTTACTTCCAAGATACTGTCATTATTTTTATGACCACATTCCTTATGAGAATTAAAAAAAATATAATTAAAATGTTATAATATGTTACTTCACTTCTACTCTACCTTACTACCTGTATTAGCATTTTTTTTTTCGTCAATGAATTTTTTTTATTTTGTTTTATTCCACCTTATCTTTTGAATATTTTAAGCCATTTTTCAGCGAATTTAATAATAAACTACAATAAATATTTTAAAAAATATGTACCATTCAATTTAACAGATATCCTAATGTTCCGCCTTTAGATTGTAGAAAAACAGTATCCGTAATTCAGAAAACCAATGTTTTTTTTTTATAAGTATATCGCCGTCGTTTAAGCAAGCTGTTAAAAATTCATCGTTTGAAACATAAATATTTTTCATATTAAAACATATTATTTCAACTACAAACTCACGAAACTGTGGATTACGCCATTAGGCATTTCAGAGAAAAACAATAACAAAAGACGTAACCCACATAACTTCCGAAATTCTGAAAAAAATATATTTTTTTACCAGAAATAAGTTTGTCGTCTATCTTAAGACAAGATGTGAAGAAATCGCGATTTAAAATTAAATAGTTTTCATTTTATAACGTTTTTTGCTTCTCCTGTAAAATTATGATAATGAGGGTTACGCCTTTGGGCATTTTAGGTGACGAATAGCTTTATTATAACTAAAAATGTTCTGCCCTAACAGCACTTCTGACGATAAAAGTTCATTGTCCACGACATAAAGTCCTATTTTAATAGACCATCAATCAGTAAATCAGTGCTTGCTTTTTTGTTAGCAACACGCGCGCCACCACAAATTCCACTAATTTTCATCGAGCATGTTTCACGCTTGCACAGAATGTCACTCGCTACTGCACTTCTAATTTTATGGCAGGCTTCCAGTGTCAATAAATGCTTTGACTTGTTTGGCACCAACACAAACGATTTAAGTAAAAGTTGCATCACTATTACACATTACTTTGTGCACCACTGCCTTATTTTTCCACAGTTTTCGGGCTCTCCTTTTGGGTGAACTTTTTGACAGTCATGACAACGTCGACGTCTTTGTGGCTGTGTACACTTACTCGACACCTTTTGGTATTCAGTATTCGACCACAAATTAAACATGCCGTTTCACTGATAACATTTCATAGACGTTAGACAAGGGAGCGTCACCTCCCATACAACCCAAATTCGAGAAATTTAATAGCTTTTGAGTTAGAGCCCGAACAGAACCAAAGCGCATGTCGGGTGGCAGGCCTCTCTCGGCAAAATCCGCTGAGAACACGTCCAGAACTGGAGCGATGGCGGTTGTCGGATCACGGTTGCATTTCATTTTGGGAATGATACAAATTATTTTGTATTTTGCTTTGAATTCACATGAATGCAACACAGGCACAAAACAGAATGTCAGATCATAATAGAAACTAAGAAAATAACACTGAACGTACCCAATCTTTAGCAAAAATATCGCAACATTTGTATCAATCAGAGAGAGATCCGCCACCCGTCAGAGAGAAATTAGAATAGATTCTATTCTGGCGTTTTCCCGTCGTGCATTTCTACGGCGATTTCATTTTTTGCGGCTGCATGTATTTTGTTGCACGGCGAATCCGACAACCGACATCCGCTTTGGTTCTGTTCGGGCTCTTAAGGGTCGCACAGTCACGTAAGTCAGTATTCGACCACAACTTACACAAACAGTTTGACTGATTGCATTTGATGGGCGTTTGAAACGGGTGCGTGGCAGCAATGCGCCGGGTTTCAGCTAGTGTATGACAAGATATATATATGTAAAGATATATGTAAACGCGTTAGTTGTTATGTCTTGTGTTGTCCCTGAGCACAACCAATATTATGGTGGGTATATTTTTTCACTTTTGATTGTTTTTGACCACTTTTCGATATTTCAATGATATCAATTATATAGGGGTAGGTTCTTAAAATGATCTAATGCGAAGAAAGTGTGAAAAACTGTTTAATTCAATTCCTGCCAACAAATATTGCGCTAAAGTGGTGCAACACCGCAAAAAACGAAAAAGAAAATAAAAGAAAAGATAATACAATAACAGTGAGTCAAGAAATTTTTAAATTTTGAAACTCTTGCTTCACGTAACATGTCACCTTCCCACTTCCCCTTTCTACTTATGTATCAGAGTGAGGCGCTTGAATGACGCCAGTGTAGACAGATACTTTTAATTCTACCATACAATGAGGAACACCAAATAACAAAACAGACTGAAATCTCTACTTCGTATTTTTCTCATTACAGGAGCATAATGCTTGATTTTGACTATGTCATTTTTACGACACCTCAAACTTATAAATCACCTAAATAAAACTTTTTTACATTTTGTGCATAGTTCAATTCAATAATACAGTTGTCTGTAATATCTCAACATTGTTAATGATAAAAAATTAGAACGTCTTGTCATTTTTCATTTGACTGACAACAAAGACTATCGAAAAAAACATAGTGAAAACCAAGCACTAGTATAATGAGCGTAACTTACCTACATAGGCTTCTCCACTCTCACAAACATGTGGAAGTAACTCTGCAACACAAAACAGCAAATTGCAGATATCGGCCAAATGAAGCTGCGCCCGAGCATAACTGGTAACAATCTTTATAGAAAGTTCAAATTCCGAACTTAGTATCTACTGCATTTTTGGACTGTTACCAACTCACCTGAGAATATCGAACTGTCAAAACACTCAAAGTTTCATTGAGCATGCCCGCAAAAATTCGTTGTGCCATTTTAGGAGGCACAGAGTTCCAGAGATCATCTTTTGTACCGCGGATGTAGTGCCACCACATTTGTATAGTATATGAACCACGTTCCGATTCAAAGAAAGGCTGCGAGTCCTCCCAGTGCAGAGAGTCGGCATCTTGAACAATGTACAACAAGAGCAGACGACAATGCAAATCCAAAAGCCGCTCTGCCAGGGCCTCCGACATTTGGGAGTATTGCTTGAGGGATAACTGCAACGATTAGACTTTTTAATATGTAAAGTATATTTTTTTCCTGTGAAATTTCACAATCAAATTAATTAAGTTTCGGAACATTCAGTAAATGCAAAAACACAAGTTACTACCAAAATTCATATTTATAGGTTAGAAGCCTTGCATTTCTTATATTTTTTAAATATTTTATATATTATTTATTATGCACGTTGGTAAAAATTATCTAAGTATTTCGATTTTTATTTAAGAGTATTTCTGCTTGTAAAGTGAAAGTCGTACAGAAAACTGTACTGTATGGCATCCAAAGGCGAAAAATATGTGCAAATATATATGGGAGAGACTTTGGCATTTCTGTCTAAACAGCTGATAAAGCTAAACGTTTTGTGTGTTTTTGCGTTTAATCTCGCTTTATTTAGATTATAAAAAAAGAATAATCGAAAATTCTTTGTGAATTGCATTCTTTGTGAACAGCATTTAAATAGCGAAAATGAATAATTGAAATAAATATTTTATAATTTTTTAAAATTAATTAAAAATTAATAAAAATTAATTAATTAAAAATTAACGTGAATTAAAATTTTTATTTATAAATCAATTTTGCATTCATTGAATGCATTCTTATGTCGTTATTCAATTGTACTTAAAATTCTGAATATGAATGCAGATTTTTCAGCTCTGATAACTCCAAGTTTGATTCTTTTACGTTTTTACTGATATCTCGAAAAAACATTCAATCTAGAACTCTCCAGACTTTATTCGGAAATAGTATACGTAATTATGGTAAGTCGCAGAGATACCCAGGCCGACATTCAAAATGTAATCCTTGTTTTGGAGCCATGATTTTAATTTTATGAACTATATAACAGAGATGGCCAAGCTTAACTAGGAGCTAAATTCAAATAATCTCTCGTTACGAGAGCCAACATAAAAAATATACCTATATTAAAAATATCAGTTGTTATAGAATTTTTATTTTCTTGAGTACGTCTTCAAACAGATACATACATATATTTTAATTTTGTTACATGACAGCTATTTGTTTGCTGTAGATGTTTTGTGTATTTGCAACTTTGTCGAGAATTTTCTGAAATCAGGTTCATAGTTCGTGAGCGCGGGTACGAATTAATTCCGTCAAATGTTCATTTGTGAGTTGTGAACGGTGCTTTTATAAACTTCATTGTTAACACAGCAATATGTTGCGCCGAATATGGACAGTAATCTGCAATCAGTGATGAGATCAAGGAAATTTTTTACGAGCGCCTTGAAAATGCTTACGAACGCTGCCCCCGCCACGACGTAAAAATCCTGCTTGGTGACTTCAACGCTAAGGTGGGCAAGGAAAATATTTTTGGTCCAACAGTCGGAAAGTTCAGCCTCCATGACAACACCTCCGATAACGGAATGAGGCTGATTGACTTCGCCGCAGCATGAAACATGGTCGTAAGTAGCACTAGATTCAAGCATCCCAATATTCATAAAGCCACCTGGATGTCCCCTGATCAAAAAAACAAAAAATCAAATTGATCACGTTTTGATCGACGGAAGGCACTCTTCCAGTGTATTGGATGTACGCACGATCCGTGGTGCAAACATTGACTCGGATCACTATCTTGTTGCAGCCAAGATCCGTACACGTCTGTGCGCAGCTAAGAATACACGCAACCCTACACGGAGAAAGCTAGACGTCGACAAGCTGCAATCGAAACAGACAGCCGATGCTTTCGCCACTCGACTCTCACTCCTGCTTCAAAGCACTCCTCCAATCGATGATATATGCGCGCAGTGGACACACATTTCCAACTCCATGCGTGCGGCTGCTGAAGAGGTGATTGGCTACCAACGCCCTCGCCGAAACCAGTGGTATGACCAGGAGTGTCGCGACGCCACTGCAGAGAAAGATAGGAAGAGACATATTTTCAGGCGGAAAAAAAGAGAGGCAGAAAAGCGCGAGCAAGAGAAGATTGAGATGTATGGTGACAGGAATGAGGCCCGAAAATTTTTCGAAAAAATAAGACGCCTTGCCGATGGTTTTAAAACCGGGGCCTCTTCCTGCAAGGATGAAAACGGGAATCTAGTGACAGATGTCCAGAGTACACTGACGTTATGGAGGGAACACTTCTCTAAGCTTCTAAGTGGCGACGCTGACAACAATCCCGCCAATAGAGATGATATTCCGGAAACCCCAATTGCGGATGACAGCGTCGAGATTCCGCTGCCCGACTATGATGAAGTTCTGACAGCTATAGCTCGGCTTAAAAATAACAAAGCCGCGGGAGCTGATGGCTTACCTACTGAGCTATTTAAGAACGGAGGCGAAGCTCTACTTAAATGCATTCACGAGCTTCTATGCAGAATATGGTCGGAAGAATGCATTCCGAATGAGTGGAATCTCAGTGTGTTCTGCCCAATCCACAAGAAAGGCGATCCCACTATCTGTGCCAATTACCGTGGGATAAGCCTTCTTAATATCGCATATAAGGTCCTGTCGAGCGTTTGATGTGAAAGATTGAAGCCCATTGTAAACGAACTGATCGGACCTTATTAGTGTGGCTTCAGACCTGAAAAGTCCACCATCGACCAGATTTTCACGCTACGATAAATCTTGGAGAAGACTCAAGAAAAACTAGTCGACACCCACCATCTTTTTGTCGACTACAAATCCGCCTTCGACAGCCCAATAAGGAAGCACCTGTACTCCACCATGTCTGAATTTGGTATTCCTGCAAAACTAATACTACTTTGCAGGATGACACTGAGCAACACCAGCAGCGCAGTTTAAATCGGGAAGGACCTCTCCCCACTATTTATTACCAAACGAGGTTTCAGACAAGGTGATTCCTTATCGTGAGACTTTTTCAACCTAATGATGGAAAAGATCATCCGAGCTGCTGATCTGAGACGTAGTGGCACAATATTCTACAAGAGTGTTATGCTGCTTGCGTATGCTGATGACATAGATATCATTGGCCATAATACGCGCCTGCAGCATTTTCCAGATTAGAAAGAGAGTCAAGTCGAATGGGTCTGTCAGTGAATGCAGATAAGACGAAATACTTAGTGTCAACAAACAAACAGTCCCAGCGTCTTGGAAACCACGTTACCGTTGATAATACCTCCTTCGAGGTTGTGAAGAACTTCGTTTATCTGGGATCCAGCATTAATTCAACCAATGACATCAGCATTGAGATCAAACGAAGAATAACTCTTGCCAACAGGTGTTACTTTGGGCTCAGTAGGCAATTGAGAAGCAGAGCCCTCTCTCGACGAACGAAAATCACGCTCTATAAATCGCTCATCATGCTTGTCCTACTTTACGCATCACAAACCTGGACGCTGAGCAGTTTAGATGAAAAGACTTTAGGAGCATTCGAGAGAAAGATTCTTCGTAAGATCTACGGACCAATCTGCGTCAATGGCGAGTACCGAAAACGGTGGAATGATGAACTGTATGAGCTGTACGCTGACATCGACATAGTCAAGCGCATTAAAATCGAGCGGCTTCGCTGGCTTGGTCATGTTCAGCGCATGAAAGACGATGCTTCAGTGAAGAAAACATTCGATTCGGTACCCAGCGGCGGTCAACGCAGAAGAGGACGACCGCATCTTCGTTGGAAAGACCAAGTAGAGGACAACCTGACGAAGCTTGGAATTTCCAACTGGCGCCAGCAAACAAAAGACAGAAATGGCTGGCGCAAATTCTTAGATGAGGCCAAGACCGACATACGGTTGTAGCGCCAACTAAGTAAATAAGTAAGTATCTGCAATCAGCTTTTCTTAAATTGGGGTACTTTGATTGTGACTCTAGTTTCCAAAACTCATTGCAGATTGTGTTGATTTGTGATGCATTTTAAGACTGTGATCCTCTTGAAGTTCTAATAGTTCCATTTCTCCTGCTGCAGTTTCATTAAAAATATAATGAGGAATCAATAATCCACCGTTAATAAAGTCAATCTCGAATGGATTTACAAGAAAATTTAGAGAAATCTTTAAATTATTCAATTCATCAAATCACAAGTGAAAGTCTTTTAATAATTCTTCTAATTTACTGTCGTATTCATTTAATTTTTTCTCATCAATTTTAGAGAGGCTATTCTTCAGACGAGGAAAGTGATTAAACATTTTTGTATTTAAATCGCGTTTAAAAAGCTGAATTTTTTTAATGAAACTTAGAATCGAAAGTTTTCTATATGACCTTATTATTTATTATTGTGTTAATTTTCTATGATTTAAATACAAATTCTAAATGTTTGATAGTTTAAATCATTCTTGATTTTAAATACGATTTCTAGTTGTTTCATAGTTTAAAATCGTTTATTGAGCTTTAGGTCAGGTTAGAACAATTAATTGCTCTAACGAATTTTGCTCTAACGAAACATCACTAGCTGATTTTATTGCAATTTCGGCCCTGCTACAGGCTTCATTAGAAATCTTTGTGATGCCACTATCTGGAATCGAACCCGAGCGTGGATCGCCGTGACAGCGTATTTAAGCGCACTGCACTACAGAGGCAATGAGATTTCAGTGTCAATTTCTCAGTTTTTCTCCCTTTTCATACTTTTTGTTGTTCGTTTTTTGCTTACTTTATGCTTATGTTATTATGGAGTAAAATTATTTGTCGGATTTCGCCACTAATAAAGCATAGTTACTGAAGTATTTTTAGATTTGCTAAAAGATCTTCAGGCTGTTTCAGTGTTTTGTTTTTTTTTTTTTTTGGACAGGCTCTACCAGTTGATTACAATTGAAAGTTTTCTACTTTAGAAACTTAGAATCGTTTGAATAAGATCAGTAATAACTTTGCCTTTTCCTTGTAATGCTAGATTGAGGGATTGCAGATGCTCCATTATATCAGTTAGGAACATAGTCATTAATTCATTAATCATCCTTTAATTCTGGATAGAGTAGAAGGGGGTAATGTCGTGCAGGGGGTAATGTCGTGCACTGGCTTTTTTAGCACAAAAAATTGAATGATATACCAGCCGTTGGTAAGGTATGGGCCTACTGACCTACAGAGCTCATGCATACAATACTAGCAATATCCATGTGTAAGGGCAATATGTGCGACGTTTTTTAAAAATCGCATGTTCTCGAGACGACGAAAGTGTTTTTTTATCGGATCAGAAAAATTATTTGTCTCGCAGGAAAATATACCAGGTAAGTGTTTTCTTAAAGCAAATTTTCCGCCGAAAAAAAAGATGTATTGTGATCGAAAAAATTTTTGTTCTTTACCGATTTGTCGAAGTCAACCTTGAAAACGACCTTTGGGGCAATGTCGTGCATTTGATGTGGGGCAATGTCGTGCACTATACAGAAAAGAAAAGGGAATTAAACGCGGTCGCCCTAGTGTACCAAGGGAGTCGTGAAGCCATAACAACACGCTGCAATCAAAATAAAATTTTCCAAAATTTTTTCTCAATGTCAAGCACTTTTTGAAAAAATATTGTTTTTCTTTCCGTGTTTCATATAGCAAATTGCCTATTTTCACTTTTCTTTTCATAAAATTGTATTTTTTGATCATATTTCGGACTTAAGTATATTGCCTTATAATTAACAATAATAAATAAATAAACAATAATGCTATATCTTCTTGAATCGAACCACTACCTATCGTTTTTCACACATTCTGATACCTTTACAATACAATGCACGACATTACCCCACAAATTTTGAGGGGGGTAATGTCGTGCACATTTTTTTTTTTTTTAATTTCTACTAACACGATTTCATGCTACACGAATATTGTTACACATAAATGTTACCAACCAAATTATCTTTCGATCGGATGCTTACTCGTTGTATTCGCTTGTCATGTACGGCTTTACGAGCACTTTAAAGTTGAGTGCACGACATTACCCCCCTCTACTCTAGAGGGGGGTTATCTTTCTTTAAGAAAATTGCTGATAGGTTCCATTAAATCAACAAATCGGCCTAGAACATTAAGGATGGATTGCAACGGAGTACGGAGACGGATCACTGGTGCATCGGAGTACACGCCCAAAAATCGGACTACCCTACAACACCTACTGTCACAGCTGCGACGACACAAATGAACAAGAAAAGCTTCGATGGCGACGAAAAAACTATAAAACAAAAACTAAAAAGCAAAAAAAAAAATTGCAAAAATAGATTGTAAGCATCTGACGTGGCCCAAGTATTACACTCAGCCAGTAAATAAAAAAAAAATGATTGCAGAATGCTACAACAAAAAACTCGCCACCACTTTGAGTGTGCGCTACGAGAAAATACCAACAAAAAAACACACAGCAGCAATAACAATGATAGCTACCCTGCAGTCCAAGGCATCGTGCACAAATGTGACATGATGATTTTTAAAAGAAACTTACTGCTTGAGTTACATTTGTCGATAATTCTTTAAAAAATCTGTCTTGTTTTCGTTCATCGAAAACAGAAAGCTTTAAAACAGTGCACGAATTTGGAACTTTTGTATGAGATTTTCGTCAATGAAATGTATTAACAAATCAGCATGTTTCGTCAAAGAGGAAGAAAAATCGTACATGATTAATTCAAGATTTCTTTCAGACTTGGACTACTGGGTCCAAGAGCTAAAAAGCTAAAAGAGCTATGGTATTTACAACTCTGCTCTAAAGTAGTCGTGAGTGAGCTGCGTTAAGCTGCGACCAACTCACTGTTTAAGTCTTATATGAATTGATAATTGTTCGAACAAATTCGTAAGAATTTAATGTTCTCATCGGCCATTTAATCATATGACATTAAAGCAGTAGTTATTTTTAGATCAAGCCATAAACTCTACCAGGATTGCCGTCTGTTCTAGTTGTTTCTTATTTTTCGCTATTCATTGCAGCTCGACGAGTCTGCCGAAGTACATCATAGAATTGAAACGTTTGCTTCGCTTCAAGCAAGTGTTTTAACTGAATACTTGCTATTGGCACAATCGATGGCTCGGCAAGTATTCAAGTGTCTACTCTTAAATTCAACCAGCATTAAGAATAATATTTTGGATTTTATTTAAAAAAAAAAATTGGTTCAAATAAAAAAAAAACCACTTTGTTGCAAATCTCTTTTTTTCGCAATCAAAAAAAATATGATTTTGTTTTAGAAAACTTCATTCGAAAGCTTACAAATTTTTTCTATCTTCATCAGTTATTGCAGTATAAGCGACTAAAGAAAGGTCCTTTTTTAAAAACGTTAGGAAAACATATTTTTTTAAAAACTCTTTATCTTATATTGAAATAAAAAAAGACGTATAAAATATTTTTGACTAAAGCATAGTACTCTGTTCAGTTTCATGTGAAATTCCACTCAAATCTCCATACAGAACGTGACAGCTGCGAAACAAGCGTGGAAATTTTCACAACATGTTCGTAGGAGCAGTACTCTATTCCGCTGCGTGAAATTATCGCAACATGTTTCTGAGTAACATTTTTTCACGACAATTTAATTGTACTACCCATGATTCAATTACTTATAAGGTTAAGTAACCATGAAATTGTTCTCATACAACGACAAAACTTGGATTGCAAAATGTCAAAGTAAAACAAAAAAAGACAAGTAAACAATCAAATTAAAATTTCTGACTAGAAGTCAAACTATTGGATTTTAATATTAAATTTGTGTTTCAAATAATTTTTAAACAATTTTCTTGGAGTTTGACTTTTTGTAACTACATCAAAATGCCGAAAAAGTACGCGACTCGCCAAAACTATTGGAACAAGAAAAACGTTTCCTTTTTTCAAGTGCCCAGTGACATTTTTAAACTAAAACTCTGGATGGATGGAATTTGGATCGGCGAATGTCAAAGTAAAAGATAACAACACCAAACAGCTGTTTTTGACATTCGCCGAGAGATATGTGCTCTCAGCTTACTCAACCTTATATATAATTGAATCATGGTACTACCTATTTATTTTGAAGTGAAAAGAGAGATATCATATGAAATCTCTCAACTTATTCTCTGAGTCTCTCTGAGAAACGTTGCCATAGAAATTCCTCGCAACAAACTTTAAGTCAGAAATTTAACGAAACAAATAAATAGATGTTTCTAGCGAAATTTCACACAAATGAACAGAGTACTAGGATTTATGAACAAAAAAAAATTTTTATGGGAAAAAAATTTTGGTTGCATATTTTGTATGGAAAACCCCATATACTTAATATATGTATTATTGTATACAACTGATTTTTTTAACTATAACCAATAGTGGTACAAAAAAAAATTCGAAACATAGTTTTGCTTTTAGCAGTTCAAATGAAAAAGACCTCTTAAATTTTTCCAGATCTTGTCTGTATATTGAGCTATCTGCGTAGAACACAGCTACATTAATAACTCAGCTTTGTTTAAAGTCGACTTAAGCGATTATCGCTTTTGAGCACAAATATATAGCTATAGCCTTTACAACAAAATCAAAATGAACCTTTTCTTGATTTTTACATTGATATTATCTTAGTTCTATGAGGTATCATTTCAATAATTCGCTCTCAATTAGTTTGGCAACATTTTGTTAGCAACATTCTTACACATGGTGTCAACAACTTCTTTCGTGAAACGCCTATAAAATGCCAACTTATCTGGTTCTAGGTGTCAAAATATGCAACTCAGAACTAACAAAAATTTAACAAACTTCAAGAAACGACAATAAAAACCCAACAAAAACGACAACATTAACACCAGCGACATGTTGACGTCAACACATACCAAAGTGACGGAAAACTGTGCTTGCAACAATATCAACGTATTGCAACAGCTGCAGTGACTTGAAATGGCAAAAACAGCAACAACAAATTTACAACAATCGCAGAAAAATAAAACAACAACAACACTAAAATAAATTAATTTTAGGATAATCGTAACTATTTACATAATGTAACTAATTACATGCAATCGTTTGTGTATTTATCAATTAATCATGGATGTCATTAGTTTTGTTTTAATCAACAATGGAGAATACGTACCCTTCAATGTTATGGTTGTTGGTGGTTATGTTGTTGTTGTGTTTGTTGTTGTTGCTGATACGGCTCTTTTCTTGACATTGCTTGCGCTTAATAAATGGGTGGCAACTGCTGCTTGCAATGCTTTTGATGCTTCACTTTGTGTTCAACGAAGCATTCCAAAAAGGCTAGCAATTTTTTTTGTTGCTACTTGCAGTGGATTAATTTTTTTAAATATTTTTTTTTTGCATATTTCTTGCTTCATCTTCTAACTAAAATAAATTGCAACAAATCGCTACAAGTTGTTGTTAAATATTTTAGATTGCAAGTTTTAAACAAGTAAAAGTAACAATTTTAAGGTTGTTGCTGTCGTGTTGCTCATGCGTTGTATTATTTTTCTGCTATTTTCAATGAATTACCCTTTGTTTTTAGACATTGAAAGTGTTTGCAAAGTTTTTTTTTTAAATCTTGTCAATAAATAAACAAAAAATATTAGCTTTAACATACAACAGCAACATTTTCTACTTTACTTTACAAATTTCAATTTGCGTGTTGCTTATGATATTGAATGTTGATGTTAATGTTTAAGTTGTTAGAACTGTTGTTGTATTATGCAATTTTAGTGTTTATTTACAACAGTGAGTGGTGTAAAGGTAACAAAGCAAGAGGATGATGTTGTTGCTGTTAGCTTTTAGCAATATTATTGACTTTGCTACTATTGTTAAATAAGCTGTGGTTATTGTAGAATGCTTAAGCAAAAAGGCAATTTTTTCTTAGCAAAATTCTTAATCTAAAATTTTCATGTGTGCTCTTTCTGAAATGCCACTAGAATAAGAAAATAATTTTAATGATCCAAACATTTAAGCGATTCAAAAAAAGTTGATTTGTTGTTGATTGTTTTTGACTGACCTTGTATAGCTATACCATTTCCCAAACCAAAGTACAATTTTTTTTTTGCTTTTGCATAACTAAAATGTTTAGTTTTGTTACACAATGTAATCAAAATTTATGATAACACGGTCCACCAGCCAAAATAATTAAAGACCTAGACCAAAGTCTTCTTGGAAAAAATCTGGTGAATAAAACGAATATTATACATTTATTGACTTACAAAAGGTTAACGTCTGAGTATTTTTTAATAAAGGTTTTACGTTTTCTCAAAATTAAGCTATTTACTAACATAAAAACAAATACAACAACAAAGTTCTGTATGCACTATACTATGCCGGGTCGAAAAAAGTGTTTAATAAACTCGGTATAAAATATTCTTTGGCTTATTGTTGTACCTTCCACGGAAGGAATACACAATGTGTTAATACGTAGGCTTCCTGGAATATTTTAACAACGTTCCTTTTCAAGGCAAAAACCCACTTACTGTATGGGAAAGCTTTTGAACCAAAGAATTAAAATTAAAGCTTCAAAAATTATTAAGGGAGGGTTCTCCTGGATTTTTTTGGATTTGGCCGAAAAACAAGCAAAGTTTGAGAATGGTTTGTGGGAAAATGAAAAGACATACGAACTTATGCTTTTGAACTTTGAATCGTGGTTTATTGACGAGTAAAAAAAAAAGATATTTGAAAAATTCAAAATGGCGGCTTGAAAATGGCGGATCTCGTCGACCTCTGCGCGCAAAACATCGACCTCCCGCGGACAGTGTGGGGCCTCAGGTAGTGAACTGAAATGAGAAATGTATAAAATTTATTAAAACTGATAACATTTCATATGCCTGGAACCTAACTTCAATTAAGTTTGGTAAAAAAAACCAATTTTATGGACTTTTAAAAAAAAATTGAAATTTTTTGCTTTTTTTTTACTTAGATCTCGTTTAAAAATTATAAATAAACAATTTTTTATGCCAATGTTAGGTTCCAGGCGTACAAAAAAGTATATACTTTCAAACATTCTTTGAATGAAGGAAATCGGATCAATAGAACAAGTCCTGTGCTGTCCGTTAGATTAGAAAACATGGTTCCGAGAAAAACGCGTTTAAAGTTTTTAGAAAGTTGGTACGCGCGCGTGACATGGGTACGTTTGACACGCTCTAGCTCGAGAAATACGCGTCGTATTGAAATATCCCTTTTCACAAACATTCTACATATATGTAACTTTCATTTTATGTAAAAAAAAAATGGATTTTTTCAAAAAAATCCAGGAGAACCTTCCCTTAATATCAGCATAAAAATTTGAGAAATCTCCGCATTTTGGATTTTTTGTGTGACTTTTTTGGCATAACTACTCCATTTCTTCTCCGATTATCTCCGATCATTGCACAATGCAGTAAAATTTATATCTTGTGGATGATCTTCAAGGTCCAATTCTTCAAGAAAGTTCTTGAATTGGCGATGGGTTTTAGAAATCGTCCGAATATAGTTCACTACTTGTAGCACAGTTTTCATTACGTTTTCGTATTCAAAATATTTTGCAACTAAATGTTTAATGATTGCTAATAAGTCTGTGTAGTTTTATATATAATGGATCCAGAATTTTAACTATCTGCTCCTCTTAACTACCTGCTCCTTTTTTACAAATTCTTCCTCAGTGTAAGGTCGTTTAGCACGGGCGATGTTCCAAGCGATCACAAAACTAGCTTCGGTAGTATTATCAGCTTCTTTAGTAAAAGATGATAATAATGTTTTCTGGTTATTTAATCCAGCTTTTAAAGATTTTATTTTGTTTGTTCGGATGTCGGTATTTAACGTACAATCAGTGCAAAATTTACTATGCGTTTTCTCATGATGTTTTAAGTTACTGGCTTGCAGATAAGACACAAAGGTTTTCCCCTTTATCGACGAATGCAAATGCTCCTTCCCTCTGACGACTTATTAAACTTTTAAATTGATTTAGAAAGCAAAACGTAATTTATTTTACTGTTAAAATAATAATTAAAACTTAATAAAACAATTAAAATTCTTGAATGATTACCTTCAAATGATCGAAAAGAATTGCACAATTATTACGCAGAAACTTATAATTGCTGATGTAACTTGAAACCAAAACAACAAATATTACCTTTCTATCGAAAAAATCAACACAATCTTTTCAAGATGCTATTTTAGCAGCCAGTGTACGATGGTGATTTTCTCTCATTTCAAAATTTCTTTATACGAATAATTTTGTTATTCTTTTAGTTTTGTGATTCCCCCAAACAATACAATTTATATAAGCCCCGTTCACATTTAAAATTTCCGTCAAATCCTTCGTCAAATCGTTTGACCACAAAAGTGATCACACTCATCCAATTTTCAACTTTCATTTTTGTCTTGAACACCGAAGTAAGCCACTTGCTATTAAAATCGTATTGGAAGAAGAAGAAACTACTTTATAATTTATTATAAAATACTTAACATAGTTATTTATTATTAATTTTTTATTATTTTCTTCCGCTCCTTCTTTTACCGCGATGTGTTCAGGTTGAAAACTGTTTTCAAGTTCTACAGAATTCGACGAGTGTTAACATTGGTTAAATCGTTGGTCAAATCCAAAAATGTTGATTTTCAACAGATGATTTGACAAACAATCTGACGACTGTTCAGACTCGTCAAATCGCCATCAAATCCATATATTTTTCAGTTTGTCAAATCGTTTTTCAAATCATTTGATGATTGAACGATATGAACGGGTCTATTCAGTAAAAATGATTTTGTGAATATGCTCACATAACACGGGGGTTACACGAGACAGTACTGTTAAGACAGTGAAAAATACGTATTAGTTGTCAAACTTTGTGTCTGTGAATAAGAGTCCAGACAGTTGGTAAGACAGTTGACAAGACAGTCAACAAAATAGTAAAAAATTTATATTTGATGAAGAAAATTTTTGTTAAAAGAACGAGCCAGCCAAAGTATTGCAAATTTCAAAATCATTCTATTAAATTTTCTCGTCTTCTGTCATTTAATATGCTAATTATCAATCTACTGTCCTAGCTGCTGTCCCACCAACTGTCTTTAAAAAAGTTAAGACAGTAGAGCAGACAATAGCAAAAGTGAGTGTGAGTGTTTGGGTAAAAATTTGTGAATGTGTTGTAACTGTCTTAACAGTACTGTCTCGTGTAACCCCCGTGTAAAAGAAACCAAACTATAAGGGGTATTCAAGATTCAATGCACTTGCCAGTGCAGTTGAGGACTTGAGGACTTATGCACTTTACAAAAACAAAATATACGTACATCAAAAATATGCACAAGTGCTTTTCTACTGTAGTCTAAAACTTGAGCACTTGAGGACTTAAGCAGTTGGGCACTTGCGTGCATTGACAAATTTTGACAGCTTTGAAAAAGTGATAGTGGTGTGTTCACGAAAACCTAACTACACAACTGCACAAGTCCTCAAGTCCTCAACTGCACAGGCAAGTGCACTGAATCGTGAATACCCCTATAATTTTATGCGGGCTATGCAATGAACATATTCACGACGGAAGCGGCGTTACGACAACTGTCAAATTTATTGTACATGCTTTTCTTATGGAGGTGAATTTGGTGAAAATGTCGATGCGACATGACAATGTTGCTGACGTCGGTATAGATTTATTTCTAATTTCACGAGCGGAAAAAGCAGAAACATAAGGGTTCGTGTATGCGTGTATGAAACAATTGTATGGTTCTTCCAGATTGTTGCCTCTTTCTGCATGTCAGGTGGCAATGTCGTGTAGTCGTGAATGTGTTCAGGGCATTACAGATTATCCCACGTGCGTGGCACACAACATGGCGGCACGAGCTGGTATAAAATAGGGAGCGTTCAAACCAGAGATAAAGAGATGGGGAAAAGGAAACTTAGTTGGAGAGGGATAGCACTATGTTCGAATTTACGTAAAATTGACAAAACATTTATATGTGGTCGCAAAATCAACGGAAAACAACCCTGGCTTATGATAGATTGAAGAATTTCGACAGTTACGATTGAGGTCCGATAACTGTAAAACTGCATATTATTGGAACAAAATGGGTAGCAAAAGGTAAACCACAAACGACGTCGGAAAAGCAATGGAAAACATCCCTGAAACAACAAGGTGAAATTATCTATATATAATAATTACACCATAGCAGCGCTGGGCGCCCCATAGCTCACTGAGCGCTCTCTGAGCGTAACTTTTCACATGTACACAATGCTCAAAACAGAAGAGAATACAATTCAGTTGTTCGCTGACAGTGATGCTGTGAAGACCTATGTCGCAAATTTTATGTACACTCTTAAAAAACTAACAGTTTGATTTGTAGATTTATAATACTTATGCATATATTTGTTATTTCGTAGAATATCATATTATTCGTATTTATTGGGATTAAATAAATTATAATAAATACACATTACCTATTAATATTCTTTGCATAACTTATTCGTATTATTTGTATTAATCAATTTTTTGAGTTTTTTATTATAATTTTAATTATTCGTGTATATTAAGACTTTATAATATTAAAATAAAAACAAAAAATAAAACAAACATATCAAAATGTTTGACTCTGAATTGGAATGTGATGTCTTTTATGCAGAAAATCTTACTGGCGAAGAAGAATGTTTAATTGCCACTGCAAGCAAACTAATATAATTTATCTACTTAGAATAAAGTGCTGGAGCTTTGATGTCGACATAAAAGAAATAAACAATACCGATGACTCAAAATAAAAGAATTAAATAAAAAATAAACACATATAACATTGTGTTTGGGGATATACACATAAAAACTTCCAAATTTAGACAATTGTGACAACTATTTCGCTCAGTGTGCGCTATTCGTGAGCGCACCAATACTAACAAGACGAAGTAAAATGTGACTGTGTTGGAATGCCCAGCCCTACACCATAGTAATCAGTCCAAGCCGTGTTGCCGTTAGGAAAAATTTATGGATACTTTTGTAAGCCTATATGCATATATGTTTTTATTTTCAAAAATATTAAAAAGTAGGAATTTCTATAAATTCGACCAAAACGTTAAGAAAAATTATGATATTGAGACATTTTTGGAAATTTGGAAAATGCATTAATGCAGCCTCTTTACAAAGAACTTTAAAATTTTGTGATCAATATATTAAGTCTGCCTACTATAAACGATAAGACTAGAAGATTTTTTTGGTAATAAGTAAAAGTATAGTATATTGTTTTGCACAATACTTAAAAACGAATAATTTTGAACTTTTATATGTATTTATATATTATTTTGTATCAGCTGTTAAATAATTATTACTAATCGTATTCATCGGCAATTTTTAATAAATGTGAAATAATTGACTACGTACAATTAGTTGTAATCGTGATATAATAATAACAATCAAGAAATAATTACGATTACTTCAGATGACGAAAATAATCAAAAATAATGAAAAGTAATCAAAACAATAATCCGACTACTTTTAAAAATTATTTTTGATTCTTTTTGATTACTTCCGAAATTTCAGTTTAAAATACTAAAAATGTTGTTACATTTTTTTGATAAACAAACATAGATTTGTTTAATTACTTAACAAAGATTGTCAAAAAATAAGAACGAGAAAATTGCATTGCAACTTTTTTTAATATGTTAATTTTGTCAAGCACTTTGTTTCTTCTTTCTTGTTTTTCTTAAATCTTTTTTAATGATTATATACATATCTATGATTATTTATGAATAAAATTTTACAAAATCTTCCATACTTAAATTCTTAAAATAATCAAACAGAATCAAAGAATAAGTACTTTATTGAGTCTTCAATTATTCGATATTACAAAATATATATATCATATATATATATATATATGAATAGTTTCTTATTTGTTAACTTAGCGGCTGTAATGTATGTCCTGCCTGGTCTGTTACACTATTAAGTAAATTAATAAATCGAAAGCTACTCGACTACAATATTATAATAGAATAATTTACTCCTGCTCAAAGAGTATTTCAGCATTTGCTTTTGACGATTGTCCTAAGAACATATGGGTGAAAGAGACAACGACATCTTGTACATGGCCAGACATATACAAGCACTAAAAATACTATATACAATGACGTGTTACTTTCATATATACAATAGCCCAGTGTGTAAATGGGAAATATAGAAAAATAAATGCATGCATTTTGATAAATTACATCGAATGCACATTTTACGTTCACATATAGAACTATAAAAATACAGAAACACTAAAACATAAAATATTAAATCATTAATATTATAAGCACGATAATCACAAATAAAATTCAGCTGTTCTGTTGAATACAATTGCAGCGGCTAGGCAGGAATACATTTTATAGTTCGCTTCAACTCTTTTAAGGTATCGTCAGATATTCTTATTTTTATAAATAATGCTAATACAAGCCATGTATAGCATTAGCGGCGGTAACAAAAAAGAAACCATGAACCCAAAGTTCATACTGTAGCTCCCAATACTTTTGTTAATTAAGCATATCAAGTTTTCGTATAACTGTGTTAACTGAAAAAGCCGTATCAGCGTATGGGCGATTTCAGTTAAAAAGGACTGGTTGCACTTCACAACCTCACCATTGAAACGATGCGAGTCGACCTTAAACAGAATCAAAAATAATTTTTAAAATTAGTCGGATAATTTTTAAAATTAGTCGGATAGTTTTTTCTTGATAACTTTTGATGCATTTCGATTATTTTTGTAATTTCAAGTAGTCGTAATTATTTTTTGATAACTTGCAATCGTAATCAATTACTTATCAAAACTATCTCCCTCAAGGATTATAAAATGATTATAATTATTTTTAAAATATAATCTAATTGTTACTAATCGTAATCGCAATTTAACAGCTATGTTTTGTACATTGTTTTTTGTATAAATACTTTTAAAATTAATAATTTAATTCAATAATTATACTTATAAAATTAATGTAATAAACATAACAGACTGAAGTACTGAAATGAACATACGTTCCTTTTAAGACAGGCGCCGGTTGTCTAGAATTTGTATCTTCTTTTTCTTCTACATATATCTTCTTATATTTGAAAAGTATAGTTTTTTGAGAATAAACTGTTAATTTTTTGTAAGGATGCTGACGTTATCTCCACTTCTACAACCATTTTTTCAGGTATCCAGCCCACAGCACAAACACCATACTCACTCTATTTACACTCATTTATCTCAAAACTACTCAGCCGAATCATCTGAAATTTTAATATGTTATTCACATCAGTAGCTTTTCCTATCAAAATTTAAAAAAAGTCGTATATTTTACACTGAATAACCATTAAAAACCCTGTTTTTAGAACTTAAATTTCAAAAGCGTGTATTCTGCCAATTTTCAGTGTTTTTTTTTTCTAGTCCCGGCCATAAGTTTCAATATACCTTTAAAGTTTAAATATCGTTCTTCATTATTTTAACTTTAAAAAAAAATAAATTCTAAAAATATTGAAAATATTCAAGCACTATGTCTTAATATTATTATTTATTATTTTATATATGTACATGCTTTGTTTCATACTATTACATTTTAACAAAGCTAGTCGTTAGTCTTCAAATTAAATAAATAAAATTGTTATTAAAGCTTAAAAAATTGGGTTTCAGTACTTTAATATGTTGATACTTTTTTCTGAAGTGGATACATTGTAACCTTTTCATGGATACTTTTTTTAGAATCGTCTCCGCAACACTGATCTGAGGTGAACTCACGTACACAATAAATGTGTTTCACCAAAGTACATAAAAACGAAAATAACATATGTTTTGACGTCACAAAATTTAAGTTTTCTTTCTCTTTATCTCTGGTTCAAACTATGCACACCTGTGTGCCACACGTGTCATAAAGCAACAGAGCAAGAACAAGAACAAGAGCTTGTGTGGCGAAAAATAATCGCAAACATGCTTCTTAGCTAGCGTACTTGTGTGAAAATGGCCGCCGTGTGCTACACACGCAGGCTAGTATGTAAGCTGCATTACAGCTGGCAGGAGAAAGAGTTATTTGTTTTTTGTTTTTAGTAACTTGCTGATATTTTTGATTAAAAGCACGAAATATACATAAATATAATAATATGATTTATTAAATCATATTGTTTTAAATAATATTATACTTAATATATTTTGCTTCCAATTTTATTACAATTTTAATGAATTATTAAATTTTCTTTAATTTTTTCATTTCTTTTCTAGAGCCGCACTCATTCTTTCAAGGCGAGCCACAATTTGGCCATGTATACAACAATATTTAGTAAAGAAACAATACAACAATATTTAGTATAAAAATATTTGTATTATTTCAGTTCTAGTCTTTGTCTTAATTCCTGTACCTTGCAACCTAAATATTGTACTTTATCTTAATATAGTGAATCTTGACCAGACTACACAGTCGTTATTTTATTAATAATACCTTTAATGCGCCACCTTTTTCTTCTCCTTTTGGTGGACATATTTTTGTAGTCGCCGCCTGCATATAAACATTCAAGCAATTTCTAATCAATGCAGCAGCGCCAATTGTAGCCGTCAAAACGGAGAGATCGGCATGATCCAAAGACTCCTGCGACAATATGTGCAAATGTTCTAAAAGTAAATCCGCTGACTTTGTTACCAAACTGACAAACTTATCAGGGTCGGAATTTTTTACAATTACAGCGGCCTAAAAATTAAGTTTTTGAATTACGCTTATATTTCTATTCTAACTTACATAATCTCCATCTGCTATATCTTGTTCAGTATGCAAAAGTCCCGAATACCTTCGATATGATGCGAAATATTCATCTTCCCACCTAATAAAAGGTAACAACACATTTAGTAACTAAACTGAATCGATGTTTTTTACAAACCATAAAACCATTTTAATAGCAGCAAAAGAGGCGTATCTTGGAAAATCCAATTTTCCACCCACTACCCCTGGGCATATACGTTCTTGAAGAACACTTTGGTGAGTCTTTTAATAAAAGTGTATATTTCATTCGTATTATGATATAAACAATGCCTAGAAAGCTTGCATCAACAAACTACCTGATAATACTGTAAGTCCCTTTGAAGCAAAATTGGAACTCTGTCCATAAGATTCCCCTCTTCCATAACCTCCATTTTAGTCCAAGAATTAACAAAATTACGACTTAAGTTAAATAAATAATAACAACATTGAGTTAAGAATAAGGATTTATTGATGTAATATATCTATTGTTGCCTTGGAGACAAGTACGCTCATTATAAGACTTAAGAATATACACAGTGACATAGTTTCCACTCACTGTTATTATAATTTTGATAATAAAGATACATAGAAAAACCAGTAACAGACATGCTACACATGCCAGTATACTGGCTCTGTAGTTCGAAAAACTTAAATCATTCCACTTTTTACAAATACACTCACACTGGATTCACGCCACTTTCATCGCTATTGGCAACGAAATTTCAGAGCCAGTGGATTTTGACAGCAGCGGCCAGTGTATGCCAAAAAGGGGATATCAGTGTTTGCATGAAGTGTATGTTTGTACATTTTGTATGAAGCCTACCGAAACACGCACCGGACTACCGCAACATGAATCGAATTTCCATTTTTGACAGTGCGTGCGGATGTGAAGTTGGCTGCATAAAACCAAAGTATTGGAACAAAGAGCAATCAGCTGTTATTAATTAATTGATCTCAATTGCAAATGGAAGAAGTATTTCCAAAATTAATAAATTTTTACACAATACTAAGTTTCTTTAAGATTTTTAAACCATCTGATTGAGCTGGTTCGAGACCATCAGTTTTTTGTTTAGGTAAAGAGTAAAATAAAATTGCGTGCCGCTTGGGAACGCACCGCAACCCGCACTTGTTTAGGGTCATAGAATTAAAATATAAGGAAATGGTGTTACCCTCACATACAGTGTATGTGTACTGCGGTATGTTTCGTGAATTGACACTTAGTTTTGACGAATAGTTTTTTGACACTTGGATCGTTCTGTCAGTCGAAGTATGAGATAAAAAAATTACTTATATTAAATGCTTCATTAAAAGCTATTTTTATTGATAATTTCAGTGAGATTAGTAAAGTTTATGATATAAACAACTATACAAACATGCGTTGTGCTGTAAAAAACTGTCCAAGTAGTCAAAACTTGAAGAATAATATGGTTTTCTTCCATAGGTAAGTATATGAAACCCAGTTGGATTTTTTAAACGGAACAACGTTATTTATAATTTATTGTGTTTAAAAAAGTTATTTAAAGTGAAAATTTGTGCATTTCCAATTGAAAATAAGTGAAAAAAGCAAATTAGAGTACGTTGTTTCCGCGCCAATTTTAAGGGATTGAAATGTCAAAGTGTTTCAGGGGCGTATTCAATTTACATATTTCCACACATTTAAGGGCGCTCGTGTTTTCAGTAAAAAAATTTTGGTCACAAGTGCAGTTTATGGCCCACGCGTTAATAATTTTTGTCTTATTTTTATTAAAAGTACTTGGGTCCCCTTAGTCCAAAAGTGCAATAATAAAATGTCGGTCTCAAATGGCTTAGGAGATAAAATTCGAGAAAGTTTCCAAATTCAGTGTATTAAATGAAGTGTTTGGAATAAAGGCAAAAATAAAAAATAAAATAACGCAACAAATAAAAAATTTTTAAATAAAATAAAAGGAAATAAATATTTTATTTATTTATTTAAAAGGATGACGACATGGACTGTTCTTTTCTTAACGACCATAATTATTTAACAGATGCTAGATTTTAACTGAATAAACAGGTCATGTAGTTAAGTACATAGCAGGGTTTTAAGCAGCATTTTTTCAGCTTGCTTTGGTTTCAGAGAAATAACTATCAAAAAGTGCACATTATTAAATTAATTTTATTTATCTTCACTTAATTTATTGAAATCCATTTTTTATATATAATTTTTTAATATATATAATTATTTATAATTTTATTGATATATAAAATTTAATGCATTAATATAAGTGCATACAAACCCAGTAGATAGCTTTTACCATACATTTTTTACTTTACTAATATTCTTGTTTGCTGGCGGGTGAAATAGGCCTACTGGGGAACCGAACACCAAAAAAAAAATCGGTAACGCACCAAATTGTATACCTCAAGGGTGGTGTGGAATTACAATCTTTTATTGCTATTGGATAAGAACAAACAAAATAGCGAAAACTTTAAGCCTAAATCTGTAAATATGTTATTATAATCAGAAACCTTTTAGGCCTTTTTTGTGATGCAACCGAATGCGACCGTGTTTGAATGTTCATGTATTTGTGCGAACCAACACCAATATGGAAAATGCCGCACTTTTGTGATACTACACCACTTCCTTATATTTTACTTCTTTGTTTAGGGTGCACTGTAAAGCAGAGATAAAGAGATGGAAAACTCCGTTGGAGAGGGATAGCATTATGTTCGATTTTACGTTAAATTGGCTCCAATACTACCACAAAACATTTATATGTGGTCGTAAAATCAACGGAAAACAACCCTGGTTTATGGTAGAATGAAGAATTTCACCAGTTACGTTAGAGGTCCGATAACTGTCAAACTGCATATTATTGGAACAAAATTTGTAACAAAAGGTAAACACAAAAGACGTCGAAAAAGCATAGGAAAACATCCCTGAAAAATCATGGTGAAATTATCTTAGAAAAATTACACCATAGGAATTAGTCCCAGCAGTGTTGCCATTTGGAAAAATTTATGGATACTTTTTTAAACCTCAGTGTAAGTTTAAATACTTGTTTAAAAAAAAAAATTTCACATGAAATGTGTTTTTATTTGAAAAATATAACAAGGTAGGCATTTCCTTGAATTCGACAAAAACGTTAAGACAAATTATGACATTGAGACATTTTTGGACAGTACTTTCTTATCAGAAAATCCATTAACGCAACCTCTTGAAAAAGAACTTTAAAATTTTGTTATATATTAAATTTGCTTCATAGCGCAGCTACTGCTAAGCGAATACTTTCTAATTTAAAACTAACTACAAACGATAAGACTAGTAGATTTTTTTTTGGAATAGGAAAAAGTATATTTTTTTTTGCAAAATACGTAAAAACGAATAAATTTGAACTGTTAAATTTAATATAAATAAAGGGCAATAGCAACCCATTTAGTTTATAAACTGAATAAGCTATTAAATTTATTTTTTATGTATTTATATCTTATTTTTTATCATAGCTGTTAAATAATTATTACTAATCGTATTTATTAGCAATTCGATTACTTTTGAAAATGCGAAATAATTGATTAACTACAATTCTTTTATTTTTGTAATCGTACTATAATAATAACAAAAAAAATAGTAACGATTACTTCAGATTATAAAAATAATCAAAAAAAAATTAAAAGTAATCAAGGCCGACTACTTTTAGTAATTAATTTTGATTATTTTTGATTATTTCAAAAATTTCAGTCTAAACAGAGTCCAGACCTCAATCACGAATCTGATAATTATCTTTAATAAATATATAAAATCTACAATAAATTCATTTGACAAAGCCAACCACATCAGCAGCATCTACAGCAGTAACTACAACAGCAACAAATCAAAATAGTATCTGGTTAAATTTAACATACAGAAACATTAGTAATACTATTGAAAACATCGCTGATAGTATAGTGTGTGACAGAGAACTGCACAAGCCTGCTTGAAGTCTATTTCAAGCGCTTGCTTAAAATACAAGTTCAAGCCAGCTTGAGCTTGATAATTTTGAATCAAGCAAAGCTTGTAATTGAATATAAATAAGCCCACGCACAGCTTGCACCTATTCTAGCTTACAAGCGAACGGCACGAAGTTTCAAGCAATGGAAAGCTTGATGCCCTTCGGCAAAAGCTTGTAAGCCTCGCAAGTATCCAAATTATTGAATTAAAGCAAGTATCCAAGAATTCAATGAGCTTCTTTAGACAGAGCTTAAGCGTAATAGGACTTTTAATGATTCTGTGGACTCCGTGGTGTGAAGTTTTAGGATAAATGATTTCGAAGATGCTGTCAAACTTTAAAATTTAAGATGGCGGATAGAGTTGCCACCTAGATTTTTTTTTATTTTTGCGAATTCTTGTAATTTTGATATTCTGACAACGGAATTGATTTCGAATATATTGTCACAGTTTTAAAATTTAAGATGGAGGTTAGGGTTGCCACCTAAATTTTTACCACAGTATTGCCACCTAATAATATGTACTTTTAAAAGTTTTAAACATCATTTATCAGTGTTAAGGGGTCCCTGATTTCGAATCTAAGGTCAGAATTTTAAATTTCAATATGGTGGATAGGGTTGCCACCTTTATTTTTTGTAGTTTTATGAATTCGGGGCTGGCAAAAAAAAATGGTACTCCAAAAATGGGTCGCTGAATCCGAATCCGTCGTCAGAATTTCAAAATTATAAAATTTTGAAATAATAGGGTTGCCACCTAATAATATGTCTTTTTAAGAGTTTTAAACGTCATTTATTAGTGTTAAGGGGTCGCTGATTTGGAATCTAAAGTCAGAATTTTAAAATTCAAGATGGTGGATAGGGTTGCCACCTATATTTTTTTTAGTTTTATGAATTCGGGGCTGGCAAAAAAAAATGGTACACCAAAAATGGATCGCTGAATCCGAATCCGTCGTCAGAATTTCAAAATTATAAAATTTTGAAATAATAGGGCTGCCACCTAATAATATGTATCTTTAAGAGATTTAAACATCATTTATCAGTGTTAGAGGTTAGATTATATAATTTTGAAATTCTGACGACGGATTCGGATTCAGCGACCCATTTTTGGTGTACCATTTTTTTTTTGCCAGCCCCGAATTCATAAAACTACAAAAAATAAAGGTGGCAACCCTATCCACCATATTGAAATTTAAAATTCTGACCTTAGATTCGAAATCAGCGACCCCTTAACACTAATAAATGACGTTTAAAACTGTTGAAAAGATATATTATTAGGTGGCAACCCTATTATTTCAAAATTTTATAATTTTGAAATTCTGATGACGGATTCGGATTCAGCGACCCATTTTTGGTGTACCATTTTTTTTTGCCAGCCCCGAATTCATAAAACTACATAAAATAAAGGTGGCAACCCTATCCACCATCTTGAATTTTAAAATTCTGACTTTAGATTCGAAATCAGCGACCCCTTAACACTAATAAATGACGTTTAAACTCTTAAAAAGACATATTATTAGGTGGCAACCCTATTATTTCAAAATTTTATAATTTTGAAATTCTGACGATGGATTCGGATTCAGCGACCCATTTTTAGTGTACTATTTTTTTGCCAGCCGTGAATTCATAAAAATACAAAAAATAAAGGTGGCAACCCTATTCACCATCTTGAATTTTAAAATTCTGACTTTAGATTCGAAATCAGCGACCCCTTAACACTTATAAATGACGTTTAAAACTGTTGAAAAGATATATTATTAGGTGGCAACCCTATTATTTCAAAATTTTATAATTTTGAAATTCTGACGACGGATTCGGATTCAGCGACCCATTTTTGGAGTACCATTTTTTTTTTGCCAGCCCCGAATTCATAAAACTACAAAAAATAAAGGTGGCAACCCTATCCACCATATTGAAATTTAAAATTCTGACCTTAGATTCGAAATCAGGGACCCCTTAACACTGATAAATGATGTTTAAAACTTTTAGAAGTACATATTATTAGGTGGCAATACTGTGGTAAAAATTAAGGTAGCAACCCTAACCTCCATCTTAAATTTTAAAACTGTGACAATATATTCGAAATCAAATCCGTTATCAGAATATCAAAATTACAAGAATTCGCAAAAATAAAAAAAAATCTAGGTGGCAACTCTATCCGCCATCTTAAATTTTAAAGTTTGACAGCATCTTCGAAATCATTTATCCTAAAACTTCACACCACGGAGTCCACAGAACCCTTAAAAGTCCTATTACGCTTAAGCTCTCTCTAAAGAAGCTCATTGAATTTTTTGGATACTTGCTTTTATTCAATAATTTGGATACTTGCGAGCTTACAAGCTTTTGCCGATCGTTTTAAGCTTTTCAACTTTCCACCCGACAAAGTAAGCCGAAACAAGCCAAGCCAACGAGCAAGCATGAATATGGCTTGTATCTGTTTGGTATTTTTGCAAGCTGGCTAAAGCTTGCTTTTTCAAGCTTGGATACGTGCTTGAATTTAAGTACTTGAAAAAGCTTGAACTTCAAGTAGGCTTGTGCAGTTCTCTGGTGTGTGAATCATTTGAAAAGCTGCAAAATTCAGAACAACAAATAATTTCACAAAGCAAACTACAACATACAATTAAGCGCAAGATTCTTAAAACTAAAACCGCTGCAAAATTTTGGAAAATCCAACAAAAAACAATAAGTAAATTTTTTTTTTTATTACGTTTTTATTATTACGTATTTATATATAATGCATCTTTTCAAATTCAATACTTAAATCATTAATTCCCTTCTTTGTCTGAAATCACTTAAACAATTAAATTTTTAACATAATTTTATCAATTAATCGTTTACCTCGTATTGTTGTAAACTTTTTCCTCCAGTTTAATTTTAATATTACTTTAATTAATTCAGTTAAAAAAAAAACAATATGGTCATAACGCGCTCATTGACACGTAATAACGCTTTATTTGATATTGTAACTCCTAACGAAAATACCAACATATTAACAACATCAATACCCATTCACAACACCTCAAACAATAGCACCACAACACAAAATCGTAATTCTAACTCACATGCAGTACAACAGCAAAACATTCAAACACCTTTTCACCATACAATTCAAATCATTTAAATTTACCAACCTTTATGACAAATTGTCCTCATGCATGGTTTTTGCTCATGGTATAATTATTTGACAAGGTAGTAGTATAGACTGGCTTTTTTTCTCACGAGCGGCGATGGGTTGTTCATGCAAAATTAGCTGTTCATGCAATTAATCAAAGAAATGTGAAAAAATAAGCAACGACTTAAACATAGCTTGTCAATCGCAGCAAACTAAAAACCAGAGATAAAGAGATAGGAAACTTAAATTTTGTGAAGTCAAAACATATGTTTTTTCCATTTTTATGTACTTTGGTGAAACTCATTTATTGTGTACGTGAGTTCACCTCAGATCAGTGTTGCCGCGACGATTCTAAAAAAAGTATCCATGAAAAGGTCACAAATGTATCCACTTCAGAAAAAAGTATCCACATACTACAGTTCTGAAACCCAATTTTTTAAGCTTTAATAACAATTCTATTTATCTAATTTGAAGCCTAACAAATAGTTTTGTTAAAATGTAATAGTGAGAAACAAAGCATATACATATATAAAATAAAAAATAATAATATTAAGATTTAGTGCTTGAATATTTTAAATATTTTTAGGATTTATTTTTTAAAAGTTAAAATAATGAACAACGATATTTAAACTTTAAAGGTATATTGAAACACTCATAAAAAATTTTTTAATTATGTTCAAAAAGGTGCTCAATTAGAGCCTTTCAAATAAAGATCTTCGTCACTGTTGTTGATATTTACTCTTCTAGTAATAGAGTTCAGCTATGGCCGGGACTAGAAAAAAACACTGAAAATTGACAGTATGACGCGCTTTTAATATTTAAGTTCTAAAAACAGGGTTTCTTACTGGTTATTCAGTGTAAAATATACGATTTTTTTAAATTTTGATAGCGAAAGCCACTGATGTGAATAACATATTAAAATTTCACATGATTCGGCTGGATAGCTTTTGTTTTCGATACAACACATTGCCGAAAAAAGTAGTTTTGAAATAAATGAGTGTAAAGAGTATGTATATTTCTGCTGTGCGCTCGACACCTACTAAAACGGATGTAGTAGCGGAGATAACGTCAGTATTCTTACACAACTTTTACGGTGAATTCTCAAAAACTATACTTTTGAAAGATGAAGAAGAAAAAGAAGATAACAATTTTAGACTACCGGCGACTGACTTAACAAGGAACATATGTACATTTCAGTACTTCAGTCTGTTATATTTTGTGATATTTTTATATTTTTTATAAATTATGTTTATTACATGAATTTTAAAGGTTTAATATTTATACAAAAAACTATATACAAAACATAGCTGTTAAATTGCGATTACGATTAATAAACAATTAGATTATATTATTATACTTTAAAAATAATTATAATCATATAATCCTTAAGGAAGATGTGTTTGATAAGCAATTGATTTAGATTAAAAGTAATCAAAAAATAATTACGACTACTTGGAATAAGGAAAATAATCAAAAAGAATAAAAAGTAATCAAGAAAAAATAATCCAACTACTTATAGATATTACTAGCTGAAACCCGGCGCGTTGCTGCCACTCTCCCTTGTCAAACGCCCATAAAATGTTATCAGTTAAACAGCATGTCTAAATTGAGGTCAAATACTGAATTCCGAGACTGTGCGACCTATATCCACAAAGCTATTCGATATAACAATTTTGGGTTGTACAGGAAGTGCCACGCCCTCTTGATCACCCCTCATAGAACGTAATCAATTAAACTGCATGTGTTCATGGAGGTCGAATACCGAATACCAAAACTGTTCGACACATAACTCCAAAACTATTCGATAACACAAATTTGGGTTGTATGGGAGGTGCCACTCCCCTTTTCCCTACACCCATAAAATTTCAGGTCCAATACTGAATTCAAAAACTGTGCGACCTATAATCCCAAAGATTATAGGTCGCTTGATATCTTTAATTTGGGTTAATTGAAACTGCATGTGTAAATTGAGGTCAAAAACTGAATTACAAAGCTGAATTTCTATAACTTCAAAGCTATTCGATATCACCAATTTGGGTTGTATGAGAGGTGCTCCTCCTCCTTGTCCAACTCCCATAAAATTTTATCACTGAAACGGTACGTCTAAATTGTGGTTGAATACCGAATTTCTAAGCTGTGCAACCCATAACTCTAAAGCTAATCGATAACACAAATTGTTTTTATATTTATGGGAGGTAAAAGAAGGTGTGGCATTTCTTCTTAAACCATCTCGTACTCAAAGCAAAGCCACTTACAAAATTTTAAGCTCAATCGGACCAATAGTTTCGAAGTTATTGTGATATTTCCAAAAGTAGGCGTAGATGAAATGTGACAACGCCCGTTTTTATTTAAGTTAATGTCCGTCATCATAAGAACTTATTTACCAAATTTTAATTTAATACGACCAAAACAGTCTTAAATATAGCATTTTTATTGATTTGTGGGCGATAAAAGGGGTGTGGCATTACTTTTTTCCTAAACCTTTGCGTAGCAGTTACGAACAAACCAGTAAAAGGAAGTATCCAATTTGGTCCAGTCCTTTTCAAGTTTTAAGCATCCGAACAAATCACGATTCATTTTTAAATATACAGATATTGATTTGTGGGCGGTAAAAGTGGGCGTGAAAACATTAATGTATAGTGACTGCCTCTTGGAGCACCTGCACAGCAAGTTTCACTATAAAAACGTGTAGAGCTCCGGAATTGCCATTATTTCGAAAAAGTGGGCGTATGTTTAATGCAACCACGCCCATTTTTTGTACAGTTACTGACAGTAAATATCTGAACAAAATTACTAAATCTTAGTTTTTACGATCGAAACCGTCTGATATATATCCTTTATTTGGTTTGTGGTCGATAGCGCAAATTTGGCTTGTATGGGGGTACCACGCCCCCTCGTCCAAACGTTACCAAACCTCACAGGAACACTCACTCTCTTCGGCAGACATTGTTCTGCCACAGACCACCTTACTGCCATATATGAAAATGCCAAGAAATGCAAAATATATTCACCATTTCCAGTATAGCTGCCGAAAGTAGCCATATGCACAAAATAACCAAATTTTAGTCTAATACGATCAAAACCGTGCGAAATGTAGCATTTTTGTTGTTTTGCAAGCAGTAAAAAGGGGTGCGGGAAAATATTTCCCTTGAACAATCTCGTAATCGAAACAAATCGAATGCCCAAATTTCAGCTCAATTTAGGTTAAGCTTGGCGCACTTTACTTCACTCGACGCTAACTCCCTGAAAAGTGAGTTTAACTAAAGTGGGACAGGCCTATTTTTAGTGCACTTGCCGAGAGTAACCATATGAACTGAATTACAAAATTTTTGTCCAACACGATACAAATCGTTGAAATAAAACGTTTTCATTGGTTTGTGGGCAGTAAAAGGGGGGCGTGAAACTAATTTTTAGTACAGTTGCTGACAGTAACCGTACAAACTAAAGCAATATTTTAGCTCAATAGACCCAGTAGTCAATTTTAATGATTTCTCAAAAAGTGGGTGTGGGTGTGGCTATATAGCGATGACGCCTTTTTTTAGTTCAGTTGCCGAAAGTAGCCATTCAAACTTAGGTATCACATGTTAGTCTCATACGGCCAAAACTGCTTGAAATATAGCATTTTCACTGATTTGTGGGCGCAAAAAGGGGGCGTGGAAACCAATTTTTCGTACAGTTACTGTCAGTAACTACACAAACCAAAGTACCAAATTTAAGTCTTATACGACCAAAACCGTCTGAAATAAAGCATTTTCATTTCTTTGTGGGCGGTAAAAGGGGGCGTGGAAACCCATTTTAAGTACCGTTATCGACAGTAACCGTACATACTAAATTACAAAATTGTAGCCTTATACGATCCAAACTGACTGAAATATAACATTTTTATTGATTTGGGGGCGGTAAAAGGGGGGTGTGGCACATTTTTTCCCTCAACCATCTCGTACCTGAAACAAATCGGCTGCCAAAATTTCAGGTCAATCGGTTTAGTAGTTTTGGAGTCTATAGACATCACACAGCCAGACACACATCGTTTTGCTTTTTATGTATATAGATATCGATTTGTGGGCGGTAAAAGTGGGCGTGAAAGCATTTATATATAGTGACCGCCTCTTGGAGCACCTATACAGTAAGTTTCACTGTAAAAGTGTATAGAACTCTGGAACTGCCTTGATTTCGAAAAAGTGGGCGTATTTATTTTACGACCACGCCCATTTTTTGTACAGTTACCGACAGTAACCATCTGAACAAAATTACCAAATCTTAGTTTTTTACAATTGAAACCGCCTGACATATATCCTTTTTTTGGTTTGTGATCGATGGAGCAAATTTGGCTTGTATGGGAGGTACCACGCCCCCTTCTCCAATCGTTACCAAACCTCACAGGAACACTCTCAAGATGTGGCTTTATTTTCCCTGAAAATTTCATAAAGATCGGTTCAGCGGTTTTGGAGTCTATACGTGATATAGCCACATACCCACCCACATACCCACATACCCACATACCCACATACATACATCCATTTTTATATATAAGAAGATTTTTGATTCTGTTTGAGGTCGACTCGCATCGTTTCAACGGTGAGGTTGTGAAGTGCAACCAGTAATTTTTAACTGAAATCGCGCATACGCTGATACGGCTTTTTCAGTTAACACAGTTAAACGAATAACAGTTATACAAAAACTTAAAAAGTTTTATTAACAAATATGTTGGGAGCTACAGTATGAATTTTGGGTTCATGGTTCCTTCTCTGTTACCGCTGCTAATGCTATACATGGCTTGTATAGTACTGTTTTATAAAAAGAGGAATACTTGACGACATCCTAAACGAGTTGAAGCGAACTGTACCTAGCCGCTGCAATTGAATTCAACTGAACGGCTGAGTTTTATTAGTGATTATCGTGACCATAACATTAATGATTTAATATATTATATTTTTAGTGATTGCGTATTTTTATAATTCTATATGTGAACGTAAAATCTGCATTTGATATAATTTATCAAATGTTTAGTATTTTTAGTGCTTGTATATGTCTCGCCGTATACAAGCTGTCGTTGTCTCTTTCACACATATGCTTTTAGGATAATCGTCAAAAGCAAATGTTAAAATACTCCTTGAGCAGGAGTAAATTATTCTGTAATAATATTATAGCCAAGTGGCTTTTGATTATTAATTTAGTTAATAGTGTAACAGACTAGGCAGGCCATACATTACAGCATTAGCGGTTGTAACAAATAAGAAATTGTTTATATATATATATTTTGTAATATCGATTAATTAAAAACTCAATAAAGTACTACTACTACTTTGATTCTGTTTGATTATTTAAGAATTTTATTTTAAAGTACGGAATATTTTGTAAAATTTAATTTATAAAGAAATAGATATGTAAATAATCATTAAAAACGTTTTTAAAAAACAAGAAAGAAGAAAAAAGTGATTGACAAAACTAACGGAGCAAATGTTGTAATGCATTTTTTCGTTCTTGTTTTTTGACAATCTTTGTTTAACAATTTCTATGTTAATTTATCAAAAAATACAACAAAAATTTTAGTATTTTAGACTGAAATTTTTGAAATAATCAAAAAGAATCAAACATAATTTCTAAAAGTAATTTTTCTTGATTACTTTTAATTATTTTTAATTATTTTCGTCATCTGAAAAAATCGTAATTATTTTATGAATGTTATTATTCTACAATTACAAACAGAAAATAATTGTACTGAATCAATTATTTCACATTTCTAAAAAAATAATCGAATTGCTAACGAATACGATTAATAATAATTATTTAACAGCTATGATACAAAATAATATATATAAATACATAAACAAGTAATTTAATAGCTTATTCAGTTAAGTGTAATATAAATAAAATGGGTTGCTATTGCCCTATATTTAAATTAAATTTAAAAGTTAAAAATTATTCGTTTTTAAGTATTTTGCAAAACAATATACCTTTACCTATTCCCAAAAAAAATCGACTAGTCCTATCGTTTATAGTAAGTGTTAAATTAGAAAAAAATCATTCAGCAGCAGCTGAGCTATGAGGCAGACTTATTATATTTATCACAAAATTTTAAAGTTCTTTGTTAAGAGGTTGCGTTAATGCATTTTTTGATAAAAAAAGTAATGTTCAAAAATGCCTCAATGTCATAATTTTTCTTAAAGTTTTTGTCGAATTTAAGGAAATGCCTCCTTTTTTAAATTTTTGCAAATAAAAACATATGTTCATATAAAAATTATTTGTTAAAGAAGTATTTAAACTTAAACTGAGGCTTAAAAAAGTATCCATGCCTTTTTCCAAGCGGCAACACTGCTTGAACAGATTCCTATGGTGTAATTATTCTAAGGTAATTTCACCATGATTTTTCAGGGATGTTTTCCATTGCTTTTCCGACGTCTTTTGTGGTATACCTTTCGTTACCCATTTTCTTGCAATAATATGCTGTTTTACAGTTATCGGACCTCAAACGTAACTGGTGAATTTCATCAATCTACCATAAGCCAGGGTTGTTTTCCGTTGATTTTACGACATAGTATAAGTGTTTTGTGCTAGTATTGGAGCCAATTTAACGTAAAATTGAACATAATGCTATCCCTCTCCAACGGAGTTTCCCATCTCTTTATCTCTGCTAAAAACATTACAATAAACATCGCGAACAAATTTAATGAATAAAAGAAAAGTTAAAAATAAGCACATAGCTTGCGAACAGCAGCAAACTTCAACTCCTTTAGCTGTTTGTGACAACTACCAATCGTCAAAAAACTGTCACGGCTACCTTGTCAAATAATTCTACCATGGTTTTTGCTAATAGAAGAACAATTCTCACTTCTCACACGGTTTTCTCTTAGCGAAGAGAAAAAGTTAGAACAAATTCTCTCCAACAATGAAATTGGGCAAGGTTCATTTATAAGGTTGTGGCACTTGAGAGAAATGCACTCTTTTTCCGCCTTTGCTTGAACTGTCACTGTGCTTTTCTTTGTTCTATGCATTCATTTTCTTTATTTCTTTTCATCCATTCTGACAGTTCGACCGAGCTCGCTCTCAAGTGCCACAACCTTATAAATGAGCCTTGTTCTAGAGAATCGTAAACCGTCAGAATTCTACAGAGACATGAAATCTCTAGTAAATTATGAATTAATCGTTGGTCATGAGCTCCTGTACAAGTTTTGGTTTCGTAAACTACCACATCTCCAAATTCATTTAAGTTCTAGTTGTGATACAATTCTCGATGAAAAACTTCTTCTTGCTGACAAACTTCACGACATCACATCAAAAAACCAAAATGATTTGATAAATGAAAATATTACAACAAATTCGATGGAACAGTGGATTCAAAACCTTACTAAACGGACAACAACACTTTATCAACATATCGATAAAATCAATACAGAAGTTTTAAAACTGAAAGCTGATAGCAGAAAATATCAACAATATAACAACAACATATCAAGAAAATGTTGAAGAAATTCACAACAAGACAAACAATATATATGTTGGTACCATAAAAAATTTAGCCAAAATGCCATAAAATGTATTAAACCATGTAATTTTATTAATAAAAATTTTAATAACAATTTTAATTCAAACCGTTTAAACTAAATCATTCCGTCATGACGGTGGCTGATTATGGAAATAGTATTAAACCTGCACGCCGCCTTTTTATCTTCGATAAGCTTAATAAATTAAATTTCTTAAGCGATACAGGAGCACCAGTATCTGTTGTTCCTTTTTCAAAATTCAAAAACATTTAAAATTCAACAAGGTTACACAGTTAAAACCATATCAATTGACCTCTTGAAACCTGCACTTATTCAACTAAATCTACACATACAACTCCTACAACCACAAATTCAATTTAAAAAAAGTTATACTTAATATTAATCAATTTTTGAATTCAGTTAAGATGAGCAACAATCGTTTCGCTGTAGGGGGAGTAATGTAGTGACATTTACTTTAACTTTACTTTTTATAACTTCTTAAATTTTATTCAAATGTTTCAATTTTCAATTGATAAATATGTCGATCAAAAAAATTAATTATTCATTCAAAAAATTTACTTTAAATAAAAAACTCAATTAAATTTTTTGTAATTAGTTTTAACAGTTAAATAAATATATTTTATAATATGTATGACAACCAAACAAGCCATGTAGAGCATTAGCAGCGGTAACAAAAAAGGAACCATGAACCCAAAGATCGTAATGTAGCTCCCAACACTTTTGTTAATAAAACATATTAAGTTTTCGGATAAATGTTATTAGTATAACTGTGTTAACTGAAAAAGCCATATCAGCGTATTTGCGATTTCAGTTAAAAATGACTGGTTGCACTTCACAACCTCACCGTTGAAACGATGCGAGTCGACCTCAAACAGAATCAAAAATAATTTCTAAAAGTAGTCGGATTACTTCTTCTTGATTACTTTTGATTCTTTTTGATTATTTTCGTAAATCCAAGTAGTCGTAATTATTTTTTAATTATTTGTAATCGTAATCAATTGCTTATCAAAAACATCTCCCTCAAGGATTATGCATATAATGATTATAATTCTTTTCAAAATATAATCTAATTGATTACTAATCGTAATCGCAGTTAAACAGCTATGCTTTGCATATTAATTTTTGTATGAATATCATACTTATAAAATTAATGTAATAAACATAATTTATAAAAAATATAAAAATAACACAAAATATAGCAAACTGAAGTACTAAAATGAACATATGTTCCTTTTTAAGGCAGACGCCGGTTGTCTAGAATTTTTATCTTCTTTTTCTTCTTAATCTTTTTTTTTATATTTCAAAAGTATAGTTTTTTGAGAATGTACTGTTAAATTTTTGAAAGAATACTGGCGTTATCTCCGCTTCTGCAGCCGTTTGAGCAGGTATCGAGAGCACAGCAGAAATATCCATACTCACTCTCTTTACACTCATTTGTCTCAAAACTACTTTTTTTCGGCAATGTGTTGTGGCGAAAACAAAAACTATTCAGACGAATCATCTAAAATTTTAATGTGTTATTCACATCAGTTGCTTTCGCTATCAAAATTTCAAAAAATCGTATATTTTACACTGAATAATCGGTAAAACCCTGTTTTTAGAACTTAAATTTCAAAAGCGCGTCATTCTGCCAATTTTCAGTATTTTTTCCTAGTCTCCACAACAGTCTACACAACATTACAGTTGATATAAATTTTAGAATAAGGGCATAAAACTTATATCATTCGAAAGGTACTGCGCCCTATATGTGCAGAATCATTTTAGATTTTCAATTTATGACCTCTGACCCGAAATATTAACGTTGAACGTTTGTATTATTTTTAGTAAGGATCTCAGGGCTATGAAGAGGTAAAATGGTGAATGAGGTATCAAACGAAAGATCTGGCTGAAATATGAGCGTAAAAAGAGCATTCATTAAATAAAAGCTAAATTGTAACAGATGGAAGAATATAATGTAACAGGGAATTTCAGACATTGATAAGGTGTGCAAAAAATACTTTCTACATTTTGCGCCATCTCTTACGGATACCCATTACAAGCACCCCACACGGATAAGCATTTTTTTATACAACAAGAGTGAATATATATTGTGATGGTGAAATTTCTTACAAATAGTAAAGTCTGAAAAATTTCCGTTATTTTGACATAACAATTATAGCGATATCTAGAAAACTATAGATGTTCTCAGTACAACGTAAATTTGTATGAAAAGTCGTTGGTTGGGGAATATAACGGTATACGAAAGCTTTCTTGGTAATATTTTCCACGGATTGTATGTTAAAAAAAAATCCCCTTAAAATTACATTTAAATTATTAAGGTATCTCGAAAAATTTATATCTTCTCAGTACAACGTATTTCCTTGAAGCAAGGCCATCGCCTCAGAACGGGAAAGAAACTATTGAAATTTCAAGTTTTGACTTTGCAAGCAAATATCTCAGCCATTTTTTTGATCGATTTTCAACAAATTTTGCCTGAAAGATCAATTGAATGAATTTGAAGAAATAAGAAAAGATTAACCGTTATCCCACCAATTCAATGTTTTATATTGTTTTAAAAAACCTCTAAAATATTTAGATTTTGCTCAAAGAATAAGACAAACTTTTTTTTGTAATTTTTTTTTTCTTATTACATTTTCTTTTTTCACACTCTTTCATATGACATATCATTTATTTGCAAAAATTGCCTCATTTTGACACATAATTCAATAAACAGTTTCTATTATCGAAATTCAAATAATTTCCGTTATTTTGACATAATAATTATAGCGATATCTTAAAAACTATAGCTTTTCTCAGTACAACGTATTTTTATATGAAAAGCCCTGGTTGTGAAAAAAAACGGTGTACGAAAGTTTTTATGGGTAATGTTTTTACAGATATTTTTAAAAAAATTTCGACTAATTTTATAAAAAAATTATTGCGATAATTTGAAACTTAAGATTTTCTTAGTGCAGCACATTTTCTTAAAGCAAGGTCATCGCCTCAGAACTAAAAAAAAACGATTGAAATTTCAGAAGGTTGGTCGAATTTCGGGCACAGGCGATACTAGTTAATTATATTCTTTGTTTTAATTTTAAGACTAATAGAAGAGTAAAGATCAACAACAGCGCCGAAGCTCTTTCTTTAAAAGGCTCTCATTGACCACCATTTCGAACAAAATAAAACATTTTCAGTGAGTGTTACAATATACTTTTAAAGTTTAAATATCGTTGTTCATTATTTTAACTTTTAAAAAAATAAATTCTAAAAATACTTCAAATATTCAAGCACTAAGTCTTTATATTAATATTTATTATTTTATGTATGTACATTTGTTTCTTACTATTACATTTTAACAAAGCTATTTTTGAGTCTTCAAATTAAATAAATAAAATTGTAATTAAAGCTTTACCAGCCTGAAAACTGTACGTGGAGTCAGTTTTGTTTTATTAGTTCATAGTTAATTCAAGTTTTGTTTTGTTTTGCTAATACGAGTAGTTCGCATTTCTTCGTTGTTTGTGCGTCTGTTTAATTTCAGTTTCCTAAGCAGCATAACGTGAATTCTTGCAAACAAGTGAAGTAATATTGTAAAAAGAACAATTTTTTAAGGTTTTTACATGAATAAAAGTGTGTATATAGAATATTGATTATACACACAAATTTTTATTGCTTCATTTTCTGTGGTAGTTTTGTTTAATTTTTCTAAAGGGTGACCAAATAAGAACGATAAGAAAAGAAATATATGTTTATGGGCTATTCTACGGAATGATGTAACAATATATTAAGCAGCCTTGACAACTACCAATTTTCTCACGAGCTGCGGCCAGAGAATGTCAAACAAAAGAAAACTAACAAACGTTTTGACACAAAACATTTTTGATATCTCCAATTTTCATCAGCTGCCATAGCACGCTCTCGTTTTGATTTTCTTTTGTTTGACATTCGTTGACCGCAGCTAGAACTGTCGCTTCTACTTGTATTATTATACTATATTCTACGGTACTCTGCATAATTAGCCGTAGAGTTTTCTGTGAAAAAGTTTGTAAGCTCGCTCACGGAATTCATTGGAAAGTACATTCATGCATACAGCATTGATGATGTACGCATACGTTTGTTGTATTGTATGCATGCCAGCATAAATGCAAGCTTATTTCCATTTTACATGGCAATGTCATACAAGAGCATGTGTGCTGTGTACCCGCATAATCACTAATGCTGTATGCATGGGGAATTAGTAGAACTCTATACATGCATTGTCATTAAACCTGCAAACATACATTACCATTAATACTGTATGCATACATTGTCATTAATATTGTAATGAAAAAAATGGCTGTTGTCATTAATTAATCATCTTATTTATTTTTGTATTTAGTTGTATATTGCTGTTATATTAATTTATATTTTGTAAATGAAGGATGAGCAACTGCACTCCTTAAAGTTTTAACGAGCAATGGGAGAACATATTTTTTAAGCAAGACTATTATGCATGCAGTGTTTATGCCGTAGTACCCATACAGCATGTATATTTTAGTATGCACGCTACTGTGTATAAACAACACGCTTACTGCTAGCGTAAAATAACGGCAAAACATGTATTTCAGTAATTTTGGATAATTTTTGGTTTTTTTATGGCAATGCATGTCTTGTCCATACTTCTGCTTGCATACAGCATGCATGTTTCGTGTATGCATGCTACTCTGGACATACTGGGTATCTAATATCATAATCTGATTGTGCAATTTCGTGAGTATATATGCTCATCAAAGTTCAACTTATGATTGATGTATCTTTTAATGGTTAGCATGCTCGACGATCCCGTTTGTGGGAAATTTCTCTGTGAGTAATGGAGAATCGATAGGATAAATATTTTTTTTATTATTCTTGCACGGCTAATAAAAGTTATTGCATAAATTGTTTTCAGATGATATTTCAGACGCTTCATGCCAAAACACATAGAAAGCATTCATCATGTTTGCAAAGAATACTTCATTAAAACACCTAGAAAGCATGTATGGAATATGTCAAAAATGTCAAAAAATGTTAAAACTAAATAAAACTTTTTTTAAAAAAAACGAAATCATGTAATTTTATTTATTTAAACTCAAAACAGTCGATGGAGTTTGTTGATTTACGATCCAATCAATATTTGTCGTGAAATTCGATCGACAAACTCAGCTAATATGCAGAGTACCTTATAATAGCCCATTTTAATAGGCGTGGGCGAAACAGTTAAGAACCATTTTCGCCTGTGTTTTTCTACCGATTTTTTAGATTTTTTAGAAATTCATCTGCTTTAAACAGGTGTAATTATGTGTGATGTACAGGGAAGACAATTATATGCAAAAGCATATATTATATTTGGACGTTTTGTTAATAATTTTGCATATTTATTACGATTGTGCTTATTTGTGCATATTTTTACATATTTTTAACTTTTCGAACAGATTTTAGCTTGTAATCGGGCAAATTTTGATACTTCCTTCACATCTGGCAACATTGTAATTTCTTTGATATTATATATATTTATAAAGAGATATTATATTATATATATATAAAAAATATTTTGTTTAAAAACTCACAGACAATGGATCCATACGCCGAAAGTCTCCTTCCGAACGAAGTCTCTTATTTTAAATGGTGCCCAACTACATCCTGCGATATCGAGCGGTCTTTCTCACAATACAAAACATTGTTGGCTGAAAATCGTAGAAAATTTCTTTTTGATAATATAAAAATGCATTTAATTGTTCAGTGTAATCGCTGAATGCAATACACTGTTTTTGCTATAAGCACCATATAAAATAATGGACTTCGTCCGGAAGGAGACTTTTGGCATTGGCTTCGAGCTACCAAACAAAATATTCATTAAATGATTAAAATAAAATTAAATTTTTACTTTAATTAAAATTATAATTTATTTAAACTGAAATATTTACTTTTACGCCTTGAAAGAGCTATTGTTTTGTTTTTTTTTATGAACTATTGAATAAAATTTTGAATAATAAAACTCCGACTTCGACATTTTTCGTGCTTATTTGATGGCATATTTTGCCATTTTTTAGAGCATATTAGCATACTTATTTTAGATTTTTTCGTGCATATTTCTGTCTTCCCTGGTGATGTATTTCAAGCATTGCGGATTCCAGGTGCGTACGCAGGGGATTTTGAGGGTTAACTCCCCTCTCCCGAAATTCTATCTAAAAAGAAACAAGATTTCAAAATACATTTTTGTTTGTGTTTAAATGCATCTTTTTCTCGCTAGGTGGCATAAAAAAAGGAGTCCTTTATATCCAGTGTCAAGATATTTTGGTACCAATTTATCGGAAACAAAAAAAATCAAAGTGCAAATTAATAAGGGTACTAGTAGCTACAACCTTTACTAGGATTTTTAAGTTTCGTCCAATAGGAAAAATTTAACGCGACTTTTTAAAAAACGCTGTTATTTTCAACCCTTTTGATTGCGGGGGAAAATTGTAACCAAACTTTTTTAAGTCTCTTTGTATTACTCTAGTAGTCTTTTCACAATAAATATCAACGCTGTTGAATTTTTATTGAACATTCATTATTACTTCACGTTTTACGTCATAATTTGTGAACCTTTGAAGAGCACACTTTCCTTTTATATCTTTGGAAAGGTAATGGAACGTATGAAAAATTAAATTAATGAAAATTATAAAAAACTATAACGCCAGTTGCTGGCATGGTAGTCAACTTTGAAATTAAGAATAGTTAAATTTACAGCAATTTTTTCAAGAGTACTGTCCTGGCCCAAGTAGGTGAAATACCTTGTTCAGCTAATAGCTTCTGTACTAAATAACTCCCGGAAAAAGCACATGCACGAAAAAATCGACAAAAATATTTTCTTTTGTTTTGCATACTCAGATTCTGCACACCATTTATGGTTTCAACTAGCAACGCTAAAATCCTGTCCAGAAGCCACTGGATGAAATTAATTATCCTTCAGAACGTCTGTACTAAATAATTCCTAGATGTGACAGTCATAACAAAATGTCGGGAAAATTATTTGCTATGAGATGGCATACTTTGATTTTACGCACCATTTAAGGTTTGGCTAAGCAACGTTTAAATCCTGTCCAAATCCTCTTTTAATGATCATTAGTGAGTATAATTAATAGTTTTTAATACATCATTTCAGCCTCTGATTTCCCCTCCGAACTTTTCGACAGTTCCAGCAACGCTGCTAATTATACGCTGGTTTTTTGCTTTCATATTGCATTCTCATTGGCCGCATTCAGCGCAGACAACAGTTGGCAACTGTTGTGTAAAAATTTGCTGAATGGTACAAATTTGGTAGCGCTAGCTAAAACTGATAAAGTAGCGAACGCCTTTTAATCGAACGAACAAATTCTATGCTACATGAACACAACTGTTTGCTTAACTGTCAGATGCTGTTACTGACGCTGTTAAATTAATAAACGCAGAAAGAACGCAGCAAATTTAATATACATAAAAATTAAATTGAATCTAACTTCTGACGTGTAGAGTAGCAACACATTCAGAGAAAAACATCGTGAGCTAAAGTAGCGCTACCATTACAGTTAACAACAGTTGTCCGAGCTGAATGCGGCCATTGGTTGCTAATTCTAATTTTTCTCTGACGGCTGGCGGATCTCTCTCTGAGTGACTCAAATGTTGCCATATTTTTGCTAAAGATTGGGTACGTTCAGTGTTATTTTCTTAGTTTTTACTATGATCTGACATTCTGTTTTTGTGCCTGTGTTGCATTCATGTGAATTCAAAGCAAAATAAAAAATAATTTGTATCATTCTCAAAATGAAATGCAACCGTGATCCGACAACTGCCACCGCTCTAGTTCTGGACGTGTTCAATGTTCATTTATAAGGTTGTGGCATGGTAGAAGAATACAGGTATATGCACCAGATGAGAGCATACAAAAATTTTAACAAAACAAACTTCATTCTCACATACATCAAAATGAGTCGCAAAATTTTTAAAATTTTTGCCTCACGTAACATGTCACTCACCTTCCCGCTTTTCTCTTTGCCTGTAGACGTCAAAATGAGGTAAGTCTGGACAGCCTCATTTTCTTCATTTCTTTTTATCCATTCTGACAGTTCGACAGAGTTCGCTCTCAAGTGCCACAACCTTATAAATGAGCCTTGGACGTGTTCTCAGCGGATTTCGTCGAGAGAGGCCCACCACCCGACATTCGCTTTGGTTCTATTCGTGCTCTATGGCATGCGCTCTACAGTATGGCAAAACCACTCAAATTGGGTGAGTTAATTTAATGATTATTATGTAACAGTCCAACCTAAACTTATGTCAGCGTAATTTATCTGTCAAAATTGGTTCATGAACATTCATTTTGTATGAAACCTACCGAAATACTCAACGAACTAACGCAACTCGATTCGAATTTCCAATTTTGACCATGCGTTCGGTGGTGAAGTTGACTGCGACAAAGAGAACGAAAAGAAAAACAGAACAAATGCAATTATTGCTGAAATATGTTTAACATTCATATAATAATATCTTAAACTGTTCTGTCTTTTATTTTTCTTTTTATATTGTTCTTTAAATTAATACAATATGCTAGTCATTAATATTATTTAAGTTTTTTTGTGTTAATTAACTATAAGGTTATTCACAATTGTGTGGTATCGTAATATTGTGGTTTTTTGCCAAAGTTGAAAACCACAATTATGAGCAGTCTTTAAAAAGAATTTGTGGTTGGGAGCCTCCCACCATAGCTTTAAATAAATAACTATCCAATTGATATATTTTATTAATATATGGCATACAAAAGTTTATCTTGCATTTTGAGCTTCTTCCATTTTTGCAAATAGAAAATAACTGTCAACCGATCAGTTGTGTATGGAACTTTAAAAACCACGTTAGTTCATTGCGCTTCTTAAAATTACCACAGTTTTGGTTTTTAGAGATTTCATGTGAAACATCAAAAATTATAAAAACCGCTCGGTAAAGTGTGGTATCAATACCACGGGATTTCTTAACTACACTAAAAACAACGCTATTGTAAATGCCTTAATGTGGTTTGTTTTTTTTTTTTGTAGCTTTATAAATGAATTAATTTACATTTCTTAGTTTCAAGTAATAAATAATAAAAAATTTTATTAAAAACGTTTTGAACCATTTAAGGCTGCCCGCAGAGTAAGCGCCGAAGCAGACAGGCAGGCAGACAGGCGCAAGAAAACTATGTGAAGAAGCGAGAAAAAAGTTATTTCTATTTCGTTATTTCGGAGGGCATTGAGTGCACCTGCCTGCCTGCCTGCCTACCTGCCTACTTCGGCGTTTACTATGCGGGCAGCCTAAGAATTCTGGACAAGCCTCTCTTACCAGCAGACCCAGCAGTGATGCCAGTTCAAGGGAAATTACCCATTTTGAGGTATTTTTCAATCGACTTTTGAGCTAAAAGAAAATATTTTGCTTGGTAGTAAAAAAAAGGAATTTTCAAATCGACAATAAAAAAAAATTCAAAGAAGACAATTTGAATGTATTGTATTAAAAGTTATATAAAACATATGTATGGCATTCACCAATATCATCAATACCGTAATTCTTTTATATGTTCAAATGGAGCACTAGCCTTATCCTGGTGATTTACGACTGTGAATTTATTTACAAAGTAGTTTTTATAATCCTTTTTTTAACATGAAGTAAAAAATATATAATTAATTCTTGTCGATACCTTTTCGTGTGTTGATAGTTTTGTCAAGTAGCTTTCGATATCATTTTAGACTGCGAAAATCATTTTTAACAACAAAAACTTATGTATAAAACAGAAAAAAGAGTTTTCATAACAGAGTCTATAAATCTTTTAGTTATAACAAATATTGTATGTTTATGTTACCGAACATGTGCTAAGTTTTTAATACTTTAACGAACTTTTATACCTAAAAAAAGTTATGTTATGTTAAAAGATAATTAAGAGATTTTTCAAAATTTTAAATGAGAAAAAGGGAATTTTTTCATGTTTTTGTAGGAAATTATACATAAATATACTGGCAACACTGAGTGTGCGACGGTATTTTGTTGTTTGTTTGGTTTCTCTATCTGCTGATAAAGCATCGACAAGTTTCGGCATTCGGCCGGTTCTCGTGATCAACCGAATTAAGTACCCACTTGATTATAACGAGTTCTTTACAATAAAGCTTCAAGACCAAGACAAACGTAGTATCAATTGAATGTTGCGATCGGGTTGACGTCGTAGTCTTCGTATTCACAAATAATTTCGTCAAATTAGAGTAAAATCATAATAAAAGTAAGTAGTTTTAAGCTTCTTGAAATCAGAATTAAGCATTTATTGAAAAAGGAGAATGTTTAGCTTATTTGAATATTTATAAGAAAGGCCAGTATTGACCTTATTCGATCATCCATATAATAACGGTGCTTAAAATAGTTATCATCGGGAAACTGTTTTTTTTTTCCTTTTTATCAAATTAACAAATAACTGCTTCGAACTGAATGAGAAATTGAAATAGAGCAGATTATTGCAGGCGATTACAATGGTGCGAAACATTTATAATAGCTGCGAGCAATAAATTAGTTATAGATTTTTGGCCAAGAATTTAAACTGTATACACTATCAGGTTGAGATTTACGATTAGGTACTTTAAACAAATAAAAGTTTTCGGCATTGAGTTATCATTATCGAACCATGTGAGTCAAAAATATGAATTTAGAAAGCACAAACAAACATACTCTTCAGATAATGTATTTTTATCAAGACCAGCAACAGCACATATAGTATATACATATACTAGGGTGGTCCAAAATCGAAATGCTTTTAAGTTTCTTAACCTTCCTAAGAACATCTTCTGTAGAGTGCAATTAATTTGATTAAGATTTAAAGATAGCGCGTTTTTTGTTTTTCGTTTTTACTTACAATTTGTATGAAGGAAAAAGGCGTTCTGCAGTCTTTCTTTCTTTCTGCAGGCGTTCTGCGATACTTTTAAAGTAATGATTTTGAGCCAAAATAGTAACGGGCGCACAATGAACTGTCTCCACATAACCGATGGCAAAAAATAGAAAGAGTGCTCCTATGATAACGCAATTTTGTATGCTTAATTAGTTTAAGCCAATTAAAAAAATTTACAAATTGCTGAAATCTGTTAGTCCCTAAGGGTACCTCCCTTGGACCTATATTAATTATGTACTTGATTTTGTATGGGAGGTACATACAAAGGTTGACTGATCTTAAAAAATATTCGTCAGAATGGTAGTCAAATGATCAAATGGATGTGTACTGAAAATGGTAGGAATCGGTTTGATCCTAGGGGGTGATTTTGTATGTAAAATTTTCATTTTAAGCATTTATTCAAACAAAATATAAAAAAACATACTTGTAGGACGAAGCAGGAAAAATTATTTGCAGTTCCTGGTTATATAGAACCTATATTAGTAGATTAAAGAAAAAAAATTACACTTGTTTTTATAAGAGTTGTTCTTTTTTTATAGAAATTTGTCAATATCTAAAATTTTTCATTTGATAATATCATATATTATAATCAGGGACATACCTGTTATGCCAATTTTTTGGAATTGGTTAAAATTAATTATTAAAATGGGTTAAAATACACTTCAGTTATGAATAACTTTTATTTTTAAGAAAAATGTTTTTTGGTTGCCGGATAACTTTTATTTTTGAGGAATAATTTTTTAGGTTGGCTAAAAGAGCCAACTACAGAATAACTGAAAATAACTCAGAATAACAAATATATGGCAGAAAAATAAAAAATACCTCACTAAAAAGCTTGTTTAATTTGCTATAAGATGGTGCTTTTTTTTTTTGCTTTGCGTTAAGTTATTTGGATTCCAGAGCATAGAAACAGGATCAAAGTCGTAAAAACACAAAGTCCAAAATCACAAAAAATCTGAGGCCAAATAAAAAAAAAAATTCAGTTTCATAACGTTGGAATACAGCTTAAACAGTATTAGCTCTCAAAGTTCATGTGGCATAACCACTGTTGACCAGTGTTATTAGTGTCGAAAATCAAAAAAAAAGGTGGCTTTTCTTTGGGAATGGACTCACAACTCTTAGCCGTGGTCGATATGGAGTAATCATCTAACGTCATCGTCGTGATGTTAGAATTCCAAAAAGTATTTTGACACCATGGTGGACTCCAAATAGGTGATTTTTATCTACGCTTCCCTTTTAAGAATCTTTCCCAGAGAAACCGGTTGCCACATTAGTTACCGACGACTGATTACCTAACCGAATACAAATTACTGAAGGGATTATTTAGCCGAATACCGACTACTACGTGATTACATTACCGAAGACTGATTACTGAAGTGATTACCAGTCTTCGGTTATGTAATCGCTTAGTAATCGGTATTCAGCTAAGTAATCGCTTGATAATCGCTTTAGTAATCAGTCATTAGTCACGTTATAGCTTAGTAATCAGTATTCAGCTAAGTAATCACTTCAGTAATCAGTCTTCGGATATGTAATCATATAGTTGTCGGTATTCGGCTAAGTAATCGCTTGGTAATTGCTTCAGTAATTTGTATTCGGTTAGGTAATCAGTCGTCGGTAATCGATGTAGCAACCGGCTTCTCTGGGAAAGATTCTTAAAAGGGAAGCGAATATAAAAAACACCTTCGTAGGGTCCACCATGGTGGCAAAAAACTTTTTGGAATTCTAACATCACGACGATGACGTTAGATGATTACCCCATATCGACCACGGCTAAGAGGTGTGAGTCCATTCCAAAAGAAATGTGAGTCATCTTTTTTTTTTTATATTTGACACTAATAACCGAAAAGAATTCATGTCAGAAAATAACTGTTATGAGCCAACCTAAAAAATTATTCCTCAAAAATAAAAGTTATCCGGCAACCAAAAAACTTTTTTCTTAAAAATAAAAGTTATTCATGCCCAACTTTTTCTGCTGTGAAATCTAGAACAACAATTATTTTCGGTCCCTGATTAAAATCACTATAATATATAACAAATTCTATATTTTCTAAGATTTCTTTATTCTATTATTTACTCAAATATTTATTATAATAAAAAAATATAATTGGCTCAGTTTAATCAAAACACAAATTTTTGACAATTATTTGTTTAAGAGAACCCAAAACGAATTGAACATAACATGATTTTTTTAAATATCTCAACTTTGAAGTGTCACAGCGTAACAACACTGAGTATGTCCCCTAAATATTTTGTTTTTGTCTTATCTATGCAATATTAGTATCAATTGGGCGACTGAAAAAAAAAAATTCAAAATGGTTTCAGGAGATTATTTCGCATAAATTATTCGCATTTGTGAGAATAAAAACCAAAAACGCTCCACTCTAAGTCACCTATTAGGAAGCCCAAACCCGGAAGGTTTTCAAAAACCTGCGATTAGTGGAATTAAGAATTCGAAACCCGGGACTGCTTGGGTATAATAAAAACTAAATTAATCACAAAATTCAATGAATATTTTTATACAATTGTAAATATTTTTGAATGAATTTAATAACTGGGGATGATTATTTAAAATAATTTAATTTAAGAAAATGTTATGCTCGTAACATTCACACAAAATAATTAAATAAAGGCCATCAAATTAACCAGGATAAAAATTAACCTCAACAAACGAAAAACTCAGCTATAAAAAAATACAAAACAAGTTTTTGGCTTATTAGAGCATTTATAAAGTTTTGTACAAAATTTGTTGCACATTTATTACACGTTGATTTTATAGTGTGATCATCAAAAGAAAATGCATCTACATGTTTTGGTTTTATTGTAGTCTTTTACAATACAGTTGAAAATGGTCTTTCATTGTTTCTTAAGTTATAAAAAACAACAACAAATTTGAAAACTTAATTACGGCCTTTTTAAATTACTATTTTATCATTTAAAAACAAAAAATATATTGTTTTAGATTTATTTAGTTAATTATGATACAAACTGTTCATAATTAATTTTTCCGTTTACCTTTAGCTTTAATAACAGCTTGCAGGCTTTTTGGATATATTTTCGGATATATTGCGGATAAATTTTCTACAATCCTCCTTTCTAAAAGAAATGATATTTTTGGCTTTTTAGATTTTTATTATAAGTTCTTAAAGCGACAAGTTGCAAAAACAAGATCTTTACATAACAAACCACCAAGCAGACTAGACAGCTAATTCGTTGATCGCTTCATTAATTCTTCAGTAGAATTCTGTGGCTTCTAAGCCAGCTAAGACAAGCTAAATATATTTTTTTTTAGAAAATGAAATGTTATATTAGTTGCGACAAAAGAAAGTGTAGGTACAGTAAAAAATTAATTCTAAAAGTATGCATTTTAGTAAATGCTGGATAAGGTTTACCAATTACTGACCTTGGCTGCATCACTTTCTCAAAGGTTGATGTTTTCGAAGCGTAAGTAAGTCTTGACGTTAAAAAAAATGTGAACCGGATAATATTCCATCCATATTTCTTAAAAACTGCGCTATTGCTATGTGCAAGCCGTTGAGCCATATTTTATAGTGATGGGAACTATCAAATAAAAATATTCCAATTATTCGATAATTCAAAATCATTCATTCATTCGATAGTTTTTTGAAGCGAAGCTTTTTAGGCCTCGTTTTGTGACTTGCTTGAGTGAAATTTAAAAAAATTACTCTTTTCGCCACACACCTTTTTCTTGGAATTGTTGTTGCTTTTTGCTTGCGTCAATTAAGCCCGTATGATACTTCATTGTTTTCTCCAATTTCAAAATCTGAGATTTTCCACTTCCAATTTCAAGTGGCGCGTGGGCTAGACAAATATATATTGTTGGAAAAGAATGAAAACATGCATCATGCCAATTTTTACATCTTCGCAGCGTTACTATTTCATCTCTCTGTTCTTCTTGGCTGCGGAAAAAATAGCTCAAGCTTGTTTTTTACACTTAATATTTGATCGAAACTTAACGACGAACGAATTAAGAGAAACGTCAAAAACAATGCATTGAAAATTATGTCCGTCGCACACGTTTTTGTCCAATTCGTACTATATGCGTATACACTCACACTTCTTGAATTTTAGCTTTAGCACTATTACAACTGCTCTAGTTTTATTGTCAATGAATAAAAATTGGACAAAACAATGACGTATCATATGGGCTTTACAAGAGAATATAAAATTAAAAATATTTCAATGACAGCAATGAGAATCGAAACCGCATTCTTTCGATTGATAGTTCAGCGCGCTACCATCTAATCCAAACACCTTCGTTACGTTAAATGGTTCGTTCAATATTAAGTATTAACTGAAACTATGTTGCAGTATATGACAAGAATATATTAAAAGGATTCTGCATTAGCTATCCTACATATTCTATTGTGAATGCGTAAAGCTATGATGCAGCAGATCTTAATAATCGATCAAAAGGATTGTGCATTAGCTATCCAAATAACAAAAGTAGCAAGGTTTCATTGAACTGGGCAAAAACTATCACTAAATGCCAATTGCTTTAGGTAGAGATTTTAATTACGATTTAAGAAAAGAATGTTCACAGGCACTTAAACAATTCCTTTTTGATAAATTTTATTTACAAATAATGAGCGATTCAAATATTTGTACAACACGATAAGGCCAACGACACAACATCTATAACATACTTTTGCTATTTCAGTAATCATAAACCCATAATTTCGTTGACAAAATTTCATAATAATAATTGATCAAATTTACAAAAATAACTCAAAATGAATATAAAATGTAATAAAATAAAATAATAAAGAAACTTACTGGTGTGATTTATCTGGTGTGAATAATTTTACAAAACTTACTGGTGTGATTATAACTTGTGTTTTTTTTTTTGTAATTAACTTTATGTTATTTTAAATTTTTTAATTTAAAAATTATTTTATTAAAAAACTTTAAATTATCAAATCTATGAAACTGCGAGAAAGCTTCGCTTATCTAGTGTGTCCAACGACGCACCTGTTATTTTTTTATTCGATAGTTTTTTTCATTTTTACTTCGTTTCTGCTTGATATGGGTTTAAATAAAAAATATAATGAAATCACACCAGTTAATAGCAATTTGGAGGTTTTGAAGTTGAATTAATGAATACTTGAATTGATAGAAAAAATCATTTGATAGTTCTTTGCACTAGCTACTATTTTTATAATTCGAGTGAATGAATGATTTATTCGATAGTAAAAATCGTACGATAGTTCTTTGAATGAGTGAATTATTATGAGTTAGTTTAAATCATTCGGTATTTTCTTGCACTATTTACTATTTTTTTAAAGTAAACGAATGAATGAAACATTCAAACGAATTGTTCGATAATAGTTTAAATCATTCGATAGTAAACTATCGATAGTTGAAATCATTCGATAGTGCCCATCACTATTCTTTTCAATTTGTCCCTCCTTGGAGGAAAGTTTTTAGATGTCTGGAAGATATCGGCGATTACTCCGGTTTTCAAATCCGGATTTAGGAAAAATGTTACCAATTATCGACCGATATCTAAATTGCCACTCATTCCTAAAATTTTTGAAGCGCTTGTAAAAAATAAAATTTATTACTGTATTAAAAGCAGATTGCCTGAGAATCAGCACGGATTTGTGTCTACCTCTACTAATCTAACTCTTTTCACACACTTTCTGTCCAACAAAATGAAGAAAGGTCATAACAAAGATTCTGTATTAACGGATTTTGCAAAGGCTTTCGATAGAAACCAGAACTCTGTTCCAACAAATAAGCTAACTAATCTTGAATTTTATTCTTCGTTACTACTGTGGTTTGGGAGCTACCTCGTTGGCTGTCAAAAATATGTTCAGATTGGAAATAAGTCCTCTAATTACATTAACAATTATTCAGGAGTAACCCAAGGCAGCCACCTTGGTCCACTTTTGTTTGTTCTTTTTATCAATGGTCTTCCGAATTATGTTCGTTTTTCGGAATGCCTGATATCGCCGATAACATGACTTTGACAGTCTCCAGTTTTGGTGTCAGTCCAATAAACTGCATATTAATGTTGCTAAATGTAGTATCATGTCTTTCTCCATGAAGAACCAACTTTTTGAATGCAATGGGAGTTTGCTTCTAGGCGGATGGCTGTATTTGCGGCCATCCCTTTAGCTAGGATGTCAAGTGGTGTAAGGTAGAGCATAATGTATCCCTTGGTACCGTTCCTGCCTACCAGCATTTCATTTATCAGTGCTATCAGCGCAGCATCCACCCCAAGCTTCGTCAGCGTATTTGTGATAGCTCTTGCTTCGACGCTATTAAAAGCCCCTTCTATATCAATAAAAGCTATCATTGTATACTCCTTCTGATGGAGAGATTTTTCAATGATGGAAACTTTGGAGTTTTCGGATTTGCCTTTGGTGTTAGCATTTTGTGCTATTGACAATGCCTTCTTTTCTATATTGAATCTCAAGTGAATGTCGATTAATCTCTCGAGGATTTTTAGAAGGAAAAGTGAGCTTTTATCACGTTTGGGAATGTGATTTTGGTCAAGGCAACTTTGGAAGTTCAACAAAAGCCGCTACCAATGGATTGAATTTCATTGGGAGCTTTACTATCTGGTCCTGGAGACTTAAATAGTTTGAAGCAACAGATTGCCTTTGAAGATTCAATCTTTGTTGTGAGTATTTCGAGGGATTCGTTCACAGAGGTAAGCGATCTTCCTGAATTGGAGCGTTACATATCTCTTAATATCCCGGCAAGTGGGTTTCTACTAAAACATTAAGAGATTCCACACTATTGGTAGTCGAAGTACCGAATTTCTTTTTCATGAAGCTTGGATTGGGGGTAACCGTGGCTAGAATTTTCCGAAGCCTTGACGCCTCTGAAGTTTGTGTTACTTTTTCACAAAAGACTCTCCAGGATTGTCTTTGTGATCTTCTTCATTCATTCTTGTGTTCTTTTAAAGCCACTTTGTAGATCGTCCACGTATCTGTAGATCTAGTGGCCCTAGCAATATTGAAGAGTTTTCCGGACTTATTTCGTATCTCCTCGATTCCTTTGTTCCACCAGCGTTGATTTTGCTTCCCGTTGATGTTTTTAGCGAACACGCAGTATCGAGAGCTTTATTAATGGAATTTGTGAAACTATCAACTGGTAGTCTAGCAATTCTTTACAGGAGAGACGACTGAATCGTCCAGTTGAGAGATCTTTTTTTAACGTGTCTAAGTTAAGAACCCAGTTGACTTGTTTGAGGTTGAAGCTGCTCTGTTATTTTTTTTAAGCATGCAATAACAATAGAGTTCAGTTACTACAGCTTTTTCACACTTTCTCCGCAATAGATTTTAAGAACCTACCCAATATCATTGAAATAACTCAAAGATATCGATAAAAGTGGTCCAATAAAAAACCAAAAGGGAGAAAAATTTAACCACCATAATATGGGTTGGGCTCAGGGACAACACAAGACATAACAACTAACCATGCGTTTACATAGATCTTATCCTTCATTAGTTTTCAATCTACTTTTGAGTTGACCTTTCGACAAGTTAACATCAAACACGCTACAGTTGTTAACAAAGGTACTCATGCGATTTAATGGAGCAGTTAACATATAATTTGTTCTACTAAATGGTAAACAAATCAAGTTGTTAGAGTTTCTACTGCTTCTACGGTTAGTGGTAAAATTTATAAGAGAAAGAAGTTCTGGAGAATCGAATACACCAGTTATAAGTTGGTGTAAGTATACGATATCAGCAGATTTCCTTCTCTCACTTAAAGATTGCATCTTTAATAATTTTAAACGATCCTCATATGGAGGAAGATTAAATGTGTCAGTTCCACTCAAGCCTCTCAGAGCAAACCGAACAAAACGTTTTTTAATTCTTTCCATACGATCAACATGCACATTGTAATGTGGGGACCATACTTGACTTGCGTACTCCAGGTGAGGACGCACGATTGAATAATACAGAGTTGTAGTTGTTATTAAGCTATCAAACTCTTTGGCCCACCGTTTTATAAAATACAAGCATAGAAGACGCTTTTTACAAATTCTATCAATATGCTTGTTAAACGATAACTTAGAATACATGCATATACCAAGGTCTTTGATGGTAGTTACACGACTTAAAGCAGTATCTTTAATTTTGTAATCAAAAATAAAATTGTTCCTTTTACGCGAAAAGGTCATAGTTTGGCATTTATCTGGATGTAAAAACATGTTATTTTTAGAACACCAAACCTCAAAGGAGTTCAAGTCTGACTGGAGCAGGTCTGAATTGTCATTAGAATCAACTGTTCTGTATATTTTCATGTCATCTGCATAAATAAGCAAATGAGAGTGTTTGATGACGTGGGTAACATCATTAATTGCCATAATAAACAGAAGTGGACCCAGGTGGCTTCCTTGAGGAACATCCGATTCTGCAACAAATTCAGAAGACAGCACGAATCGGAACCGTATTTGATAAGATCACTTTATCAAATACGATTTGATCCAGTTTACAAATTAATTTAAGTTTAAATAAAATTAGATTATGTGGTAATTTATCAAAAGTTTTGCTAAAGTCAGTGTAAATACAATCGACCTGGCTACCAGAATCAAAAGATTTTAAGCAGAATGTAGTGAAATCAAGGAGATTAGACACAGTGGATCTGCCAGTAACAAAACCATGCTGACGAGTTGTCATGACTTGCCCACAGTAAATTTTCACTCGATCGTATACTATTCGCTCAAAAAGTTGAGGAATCGAAGACAATTTAGCGATAGGCCTATAATTAGTGACCTCATTCCTGCAACCTTTTTTGTAAATAGGACTGATATAAGATTTTTTCCAAAAAAGAGGAAAATTACTTTCATTAATTGATTTATTAAAAAGTAACAAGAGTGGCTGACACAAAATGGAGCCGCATTGTTTTAACACTGCGGTAGGAATTCCATCTGGTCCAGCGCTAAAATCCTCATCGATTGATTCAATATACTTAAAAATATCCTCTGAAGTAAAAGATATATGCCCCAAAGAAACTCTGGATGCGTTGTTTCTATAATCAAAATACGCTAAATCAGGATTAAAAGCAAGAAAGAAAAGAAAGAAATAAGAAAATGTTATGTTACAAAATCCTCAACATCAAAGAGAATAAATCTATGGTCTGAAAAGTAGTGTTCCTCTGAAACTCTCCAATTTATCCTATTAGATATATGGTCAGAGGTAGGGCTTCCAATTTCGGGACTCAAAAGCAATTACGAGATTTTGGGATTGCTTATTAATAATCTTGTAAAATTCCCGGGATTTAAAAACAGATAAAAAGTAATTTAAAAAAAATTTGTGTTCAAGGTATGAAAGTTAGGATATTTATAAAGGACGAGAATATATAATTGTATTTATATATATTATATGAGGATAGGGGTGGATGAAGGTAATATGTCGCATTTTCAGTGTTCTATGCATGTATGAATGTCTTGGTCTTATGTGCGTAAAAAACATTTTGCAACTTAAAACAACCATGTTTGTGGCTGTTTTAGAAATAAACTGCTTCACAAAGTTTGATTTAGTATAGATTTCAGCACAAGTGTGAAAGTTTTGACTCAATTTTCTTGAAAATAGGTTTTTGCGACATATCACCTTCATCCACTCATGTCTTTATATATATTAGATAGCCTTTTGGTCAATACTTAAAAGCTTAAATGATTTTAAAAAATCTGATTTGAAACGATTGAAAAAATACCCTCCGTTTTTACGAGTAGCGCATTCAGTTTTTGCAATTTCTCCATTTTTATTCAACCTACCTATGCCTATTAATTGCCAGTTAAAAAATCAGCTCTTGCAGGGAGGATCCGGAATACTTTTGCAAAAAAGGTCATCTAATATATATCTATAGCATAATTCATTAAATTCTTATTTTCTGACATAATAATACTAATATAAAAAAGGTACATTTTTGAGATCACTTTCAGTTTTTGAACTGTAAGTTAGGCTGATTGACTTTGAAAATATGCTCTTAAAAATACTAAGCCATCTAAGGTATCCCCCAGGCTTAAACGAATTTTGGTCACAAAATTTCCAGCCGAGATCCCGGGACTGTCGGGACTGGAAAAAGTCCGAAATCCAGGATCCGTGGATCCCGGGATTGAAAGCCTTAGTCAGAGGCAAGGGTAATATCATGGCTAAAATAAGATGAAAAACCGCTCTAACAAATCCAAACTTACCTTTACAAGTTTCTGTGATTTTGTTACCTTGAAACAGTACTAAATCAAGCTAGCGTATATACCTTTTATTTAAATTCTGAAAGTTTCATTTACTTAATATCACGATTTGAGATCATGATTTGAGACATACAAATCATGATTTGCGATTTATTTTTAAATAAAAACAACAAAATGTTCAATACAAAGTTTTGGTCTTTTTCGAAAAATTTTTTAAGTTTATTTTTAATTAAATTTCATTAGCAACATAGGTTAGGTTAGGTTAGGTTAAGGTGGCGACTGGTTTCTAGACCGGCCTACTTAGACCAGATTATTGGTCAGTTGCGATTAAGAGCAAAAGAAGGGAGTAATTAATTGAAATTTTTTGTGTAGAATGTTCTTAATGTAGCAGAAAGCTTTAGAAACTTTGGTATTGGATGTGAAATTGAATATGAAACCACTTTTGACGTCATGCTTGACCTTTGATAAGTTGTTATGTTGGGACAGCCCCATTAAAATTCAGATTATTTTTCTGTTCATATTTTCAATTTCTGATGAATACGATTTTTCTTTTATATTTTAATACTTTTTTTAAACTTAAATTAATGTTTTCTGCATTTTTGTGTTGTTGAATGTGAAGTAGTTTTTTATTCGATTGGATACGAAAAGTTTAATTTTTTAAATATTTTGATTGAAGATTCCAAAATAAATCCAGAGATTTAAAAGGGCTGAAATCGTTTCAGATCCCGGAATAGACTTCCCTAGTACATACGTATACCAAAAGAGAAAGCACGTCAATGATCTACGCATATTTTTAACTTTTGCTTTCCGATAAGAATCTGCAATAAAATAAATCTGTTTGCCTTGCTGTGAGTTACCGGCAAAAAATAGATTCGCTCAATAATGCTCTTCGATTTTAAGTAATTTCAATAAGTTTTAACGACTATCTTTAGCAGGAAAAATGGCACAGTTAAGAGGAGTAAACAGGTTGATACTGCATGCTCAAAAGAAAGTGTTCACACAAGTGCCAGCATGCGCGATTCACAGTACATCGACTGTCTATAAAAGTAACTATTTGATTGATACACCTGAGTATGCGTTTCTTAAGGATATTGGCTTGGAACGTAACAATCCCGGCGTCTACAATGGCTCATGGAAAGGTTCAGGTGTCACAGTTACGTCAGTGGATCCCGGCAGCGGCAAACCTATTGCAACGATTAAAATGGGAAGCATCGAAGAGATGACCGAGACTATTCGTGTTGGCGTTGAAGCCTACAAGGAATGGTGCCAGGTTCCAGCTCCGGCGCGAGGTGAGATTGTTCGCCAAATAGGCGATGAACTACGCAAGTACAAAGAACCACTCGGCAAGTTGGTCAGTCTGGAGGTGGGTAAAATTTATAGCGAAGGCCAAGGTGAAGTGCAAGAGTTCATCGATATTTGTGACTATGCTGTAGGACTTTCGAGGATATATGCAGGGCAAATGATCAATTCGGAACGTGCACAACACACCATTCTTGAGGTATGGCGCCCACTGGGCTTGGTAGGAGTCATTTCTGCTTATAACTTTCCCAATGCAGTGTTTGGTTGGAATGCAGCTATAGCGTTGGTAAGTTTTATCGATTGAACGATTCGTCGTCCAACAGTTTTTAGCTAGAGTTTTTTTTAATATTCATTATTTCCATGGTTTCCAAAAAATATTACTATACATAATTATAACCTAGCAAATGCGATTTTAGAGTAATGTGACCTGAAAGGCCCAAAAGAGGAATATAACATTTGTCAGAAATTAAAAAAAAACGGTTAATTATTTTGTATTTGGAGATGTTAGAAAACCATCATAAAAGTTTTGGATGGAATGTTCAGCTCTGAAAAGTAAAAGCTCCCATAAAGCTAAAAACCATCAAAATATCTGCTATCAATTACACTCCTCATCAAATTAAAAGATACAAAAAAACCTAATAAGACAATAATTTTATAGCTATTGCCAACATTTTTTATATGTCATTTCGTTCCCAACAACGGAACACATTTGCCAAAACAATGCAAGAGAATTTGATTTTATTTATTTTGTTTATTTTATTTATTTTATTTATTTTATTTATTTTATTTATTTTATTTATTTTATTTATTTTATTTATTTTATTTATTTTATTTATTTTATTTATTTTATTTATTTTATTTATTTTATTTATTTTATTTATTTTATTTATTTTATTTATTTTATTTATTTTATTTATTTTATTTATTTTATTTATTTTATTTATTTTATTTATTTTATTTATTTTATTTATTTTATTTATTTTATTTATTTTATTTATTTTATTTATTTTATTTATTTTATTTATTTTATTTATTTTATTTATTTTATTTATTTTATTTATTTTATTTATTTTATTTATTTTATTTATTTTATTTATTTTATTTATTTTATTTATTTTATTTATTTTATTTATTTTATTTATTTTATTTATTTTATTTATTTTATTTATTTTATTTATTTTATTTATTTTATTTATTTTATTTATTTTATTTATTTTATTTATTTTATTTATTTTATTTATTTTATTTATTTTATTTATTTTATTTATTTTATTTATTTTATTTATTTTATTTATTTTATTTATTTTATTTATTTTATTTATTTTATTTATTTTATTTATTTTATTTATTTTATTTATTTTATTTATTTTATTTATTTTATTTATTTTATTTATTTTATTTATTTTATTTATTTTATTTATTTTATTTATTTTATTTATTTTATTTATTTTATTTATTTTATTTATTTTATTTATTTTATTTATTTTATTTATTTTATTTATTTTATTTATTTTATTTATTTTATTTATTTTATTTATTTTATTTATTTTATTTATTTTATTTATTTTATTTATTTTATTTATTTTATTTATTTTATTTATTTTATTTATTTTATTTATTTTATTTATTTTATTTATTTTATTTATTTTATTTATTTTATTTATTTTATTTATTTTATTTATTTTATTTATTTTATTTATTTTATTTATTTTATTTATTTTATTTATTTTATTTATTTTATTTATTTTATTTATTTTATTTATTTTATTTATTTTATTTATTTTATTTATTTTATTTATTTTATTTATTTTATTTATTTTATTTATTTTATTTATTTTATTTATTTTATTTATTTTATTTATTTTATTTATTTTATTTATTTTATTTATTTTATTTATTTTATTTATTTTATTTATTTTATTTATTTTATTTATTTTATTTATTTTATTTATTTTATTTATTTTATTTATTTTATTTATTTTATTTATTTTATTTATTTTATTTATTTTATTTATTTTATTTATTTTATTTATTTTATTTATTTTATTTATTTTATTTATTTTATTTATTTTATTTATTTTATTTATTTTATTTATTTTATTTATTTTATTTATTTTATTTATTTTATTTATTTTATTTATTTTATTTATTTTATTTATTTTATTTATTTTATTTATTTTATTTATTTTATTTATTTTATTTATTTTATTTATTTTATTTATTTTATTTATTTTATTTATTTTATTTATTTTATTTATTTTATTTATTTTATTTATTTTATTTATTTTATTTATTTTATTTATTTTATTTATTTTATTTATTTTATTTATTTTATTTATTTTATTTATTTTATTTATTTTATTTATTTTATTTATTTTATTTATTTTATTTATTTTATTTATTTTATTTATTTTATTTATTTTATTTATTTTATTTATTTTATTTATTTTATTTATTTTATTTATTTTATTTATTTTATTTATTTTATTTATTTTATTTATTTTATTTATTTTATTTATTTTATTTATTTTATTTATTTTATTTATTTTATTTATTTTATTTATTTTATTTATTTTATTTATTTTATTTATTTTATTTATTTTATTTATTTTATTTATTTTATTTATTTTATTTATTTTATTTATTTTATTTATTTTATTTATTTTATTTATTTTATTTATTTTATTTATTTTATTTATTTTATTTATTTTATTTATTTTATTTATTTTATTTATTTTATTTATTTTATTTATTTTATTTATTTTATTTATTTTATTTATTTTATTTATTTTATTTATTTTATTTATTTTATTTATTTTATTTATTTTATTTATTTTATTTATTTTATTTATTTTATTTATTTTATTTATTTTATTTATTTTATTTATTTTATTTATTTTATTTATTTTATTTATTTTATTTATTTTATTTATTTTATTTATTTTATTTATTTTATTTATTTTATTTATTTTATTTATTTTATTTATTTTATTTATTTTATTTATTTTATTTATTTTATTTATTTTATTTATTTTATTTATTTTATTTATTTTATTTATTTTATTTATTTTATTTATTTTATTTATTTTATTTATTTTATTTATTTTATTTATTTTATTTATTTTATTTATTTTATTTATTTTATTTATTTTATTTATTTTATTTATTTTATTTATTTTATTTATTTTATTTATTTTATTTATTTTATTTATTTTATTTATTTTATTTATTTTATTTATTTTATTTATTTTATTTATTTTATTTATTTTATTTATTTTATTTATTTTATTTATTTTATTTATTTTATTTATTTTATTTATTTTATTTATTTTATTTATTTTATTTATTTTATTTATTTTATTTATTTTATTTATTTTATTTATTTTATTTATTTTATTTATTTTATTTATTTTATTTATTTTATTTATTTTATTTATTTTATTTATTTTATTTATTTTATTTATTTTATTTATTTTATTTATTTTATTTATTTTATTTATTTTATTTATTTTATTTATTTTATTTATTTTATTTATTTTATTTATTTTATTTATTTTATTTATTTTATTTATTTTATTTATTTTATTTATTTTATTTATTTTATTTATTTTATTTATTTTATTTATTTTATTTATTTTATTTATTTTATTTATTTTATTTATTTTATTTATTTTATTTATTTTATTTATTTTATTTATTTTATTTATTTTATTTATTTTATTTATTTTATTTATTTTATTTATTTTATTTATTTTATTTATTTTATTTATTTTATTTATTTTATTTATTTTATTTATTTTATTTATTTTATTTATTTTATTTATTTTATTTATTTTATTTATTTTATTTATTTTATTTATTTTATTTATTTTATTTATTTTATTTATTTTATTTATTTTATTTATTTTATTTATTTTATTTATTTTATTTATTTTATTTATTTTATTTATTTTATTTATTTTATTTATTTTATTTATTTTATTTATTTTATTTATTTTATTTATTTTATTTATTTTATTTATTTTATTTATTTTATTTATTTTATTTATTTTATTTATTTTATTTATTTTATTTATTTTATTTATTTTATTTATTTTATTTATTTTATTTATTTTATTTATTTTATTTATTTTATTTATTTTATTTATTTTATTTATTTTATTTATTTTATTTATTTTATTTATTTTATTTATTTTATTTATTTTATTTATTTTATTTATTTTATTTATTTTATTTATTTTATTTATTTTATTTATTTTATTTATTTTATTTATTTTATTTATTTTATTTATTTTATTTATTTTATTTATTTTATTTATTTTATTTATTTTATTTATTTTATTTATTTTATTTATTTTATTTATTTTATTTATTTTATTTATTTTATTTATTTTATTTATTTTATTTATTTTATTTATTTTATTTATTTTATTTATTTTATTTATTTTATTTATTTTATTTATTTTATTTATTTTATTTATTTTATTTATTTTATTTATTTTATTTATTTTATTTATTTTATTTATTTTATTTATTTTATTTATTTTATTTATTTTATTTATTTTATTTATTTTATTTATTTTATTTATTTTATTTATTTTATTTATTTTATTTATTTTATTTATTTTATTTATTTTATTTATTTTATTTATTTTATTTATTTTATTTATTTTATTTATTTTATTTATTTTATTTATTTTATTTATTTTATTTATTTTATTTATTTTATTTATTTTATTTATTTTATTTATTTTATTTATTTTATTTATTTTATTTATTTTATTTATTTTATTTATTTTATTTATTTTATTTATTTTATTTATTTTATTTATTTTATTTATTTTATTTATTTTATTTATTTTATTTATTTTATTTATTTTATTTATTTTATTTATTTTATTTATTTTATTTATTTTATTTATTTTATTTATTTTATTTATTTTATTTATTTTATTTATTTTATTTATTTTATTTATTTTATTTATTTTATTTATTTTATTTATTTTATTTATTTTATTTATTTTATTTATTTTATTTATTTTATTTATTTTATTTATTTTATTTATTTTATTTATTTTATTTATTTTATTTATTTTATTTATTTTATTTATTTTATTTATTTTATTTATTTTATTTATTTTATTTATTTTATTTATTTTATTTATTTTATTTATTTTATTTATTTTATTTATTTTATTTATTTTATTTATTTTATTTATTTTATTTATTTTATTTATTTTATTTATTTTATTTATTTTATTTATTTTATTTATTTTATTTATTTTATTTATTTTATTTATTTTATTTATTTTATTTATTTTATTTATTTTATTTATTTTATTTATTTTATTTATTTTATTTATTTTATTTATTTTATTTATTTTATTTATTTTATTTATTTTATTTATTTTATTTATTTTATTTATTTTATTTATTTTATTTATTTTATTTATTTTATTTATTTTATTTATTTTATTTATTTTATTTATTTTATTTATTTTATTTATTTTATTTATTTTATTTATTTTATTTATTTTATTTATTTTATTTATTTTATTTATTTTATTTATTTTATTTATTTTATTTATTTTATTTATTTTATTTATTTTATTTATTTTATTTATTTTATTTATTTTATTTATTTTATTTATTTTATTTATTTTATTTATTTTATTTATTTTATTTATTTTATTTATTTTATTTATTTTATTTATTTTATTTATTTTATTTATTTTATTTATTTTATTTATTTTATTTATTTTATTTATTTTATTTATTTTATTTATTTTATTTATTTTATTTATTTTATTTATTTTATTTATTTTATTTATTTTATTTATTTTATTTATTTTATTTATTTTATTTATTTTATTTATTTTATTTATTTTATTTATTTTATTTATTTTATTTATTTTATTTATTTTATTTATTTTATTTATTTTATTTATTTTATTTATTTTATTTATTTTATTTATTTTATTTATTTTATTTATTTTATTTATTTTATTTATTTTATTTATTTTATTTATTTTATTTATTTTATTTATTTTATTTATTTTATTTATTTTATTTATTTTATTTATTTTATTTATTTTATTTATTTTATTTATTTTATTTATTTTATTTATTTTATTTATTTTATTTATTTTATTTATTTTATTTATTTTATTTATTTTATTTATTTTATTTATTTTATTTATTTTATTTATTTTATTTATTTTATTTATTTTATTTATTTTATTTATTTTATTTATTTTATTTATTTTATTTATTTTATTTATTTTATTTATTTTATTTATTTTATTTATTTTATTTATTTTATTTATTTTATTTATTTTATTTATTTTATTTATTTTATTTATTTTATTTATTTTATTTATTTTATTTATTTTATTTATTTTATTTATTTTATTTATTTTATTTATTTTATTTATTTTATTTATTTTATTTATTTTATTTATTTTATTTATTTTATTTATTTTATTTATTTTATTTATTTTATTTATTTTATTTATTTTATTTATTTTATTTATTTTATTTATTTTATTTATTTTATTTATTTTATTTATTTTATTTATTTTATTTATTTTATTTATTTTATTTATTTTATTTATTTTATTTATTTTATTTATTTTATTTATTTTATTTATTTTATTTATTTTATTTATTTTATTTATTTTATTTATTTTATTTATTTTATTTATTTTATTTATTTTATTTATTTTATTTATTTTATTTATTTTATTTATTTTATTTATTTTATTTATTTTATTTATTTTATTTATTTTATTTATTTTATTTATTTTATTTATTTTATTTATTTTATTTATTTTATTTATTTTATTTATTTTATTTATTTTATTTATTTTATTTATTTTATTTATTTTATTTATTTTATTTATTTTATTTATTTTATTTATTTTATTTATTTTATTTATTTTATTTATTTTATTTATTTTATTTATTTTATTTATTTTATTTATTTTATTTATTTTATTTATTTTATTTATTTTATTTATTTTATTTATTTTATTTATTTTATTTATTTTATTTATTTTATTTATTTTATTTATTTTATTTATTTTATTTATTTTATTTATTTTATTTATTTTATTTATTTTATTTATTTTATTTATTTTATTTATTTTATTTATTTTATTTATTTTATTTATTTTATTTATTTTATTTATTTTATTTATTTTATTTATTTTATTTATTTTATTTATTTTATTTATTTTATTTATTTTATTTATTTTATTTATTTTATTTATTTTATTTATTTTATTTATTTTATTTATTTTATTTATTTTATTTATTTTATTTATTTTATTTATTTTATTTATTTTATTTATTTTATTTATTTTATTTATTTTATTTATTTTATTTATTTTATTTATTTTATTTATTTTATTTATTTTATTTATTTTATTTATTTTATTTATTTTATTTATTTTATTTATTTTATTTATTTTATTTATTTTATTTATTTTATTTATTTTATTTATTTTATTTATTTTATTTATTTTATTTATTTTATTTATTTTATTTATTTTATTTATTTTATTTATTTTATTTATTTTATTTATTTTATTTATTTTATTTATTTTATTTATTTTATTTATTTTATTTATTTTATTTATTTTATTTATTTTATTTATTTTATTTATTTTATTTATTTTATTTATTTTATTTATTTTATTTATTTTATTTATTTTATTTATTTTATTTATTTTATTTATTTTATTTATTTTATTTATTTTATTTATTTTATTTATTTTATTTATTTTATTTATTTTATTTATTTTATTTATTTTATTTATTTTATTTATTTTATTTATTTTATTTATTTTATTTATTTTATTTATTTTATTTATTTTATTTATTTTATTTATTTTATTTATTTTATTTATTTTATTTATTTTATTTATTTTATTTATTTTATTTATTTTATTTATTTTATTTATTTTATTTATTTTATTTATTTTATTTATTTTATTTATTTTATTTATTTTATTTATTTTATTTATTTTATTTATTTTATTTATTTTATTTATTTTATTTATTTTATTTATTTTATTTATTTTATTTATTTTATTTATTTTATTTATTTTATTTATTTTATTTATTTTATTTATTTTATTTATTTTATTTATTTTATTTATTTTATTTATTTTATTTATTTTATTTATTTTATTTATTTTATTTATTTTATTTATTTTATTTATTTTATTTATTTTATTTATTTTATTTATTTTATTTATTTTATTTATTTTATTTATTTTATTTATTTTATTTATTTTATTTATTTTATTTATTTTATTTATTTTATTTATTTTATTTATTTTATTTATTTTATTTATTTTATTTATTTTATTTATTTTATTTATTTTATTTATTTTATTTATTTTATTTATTTTATTTATTTTATTTATTTTATTTATTTTATTTATTTTATTTATTTTATTTATTTTATTTATTTTATTTATTTTATTTATTTTATTTATTTTATTTATTTTATTTATTTTATTTATTTTATTTATTTTATTTATTTTATTTATTTTATTTATTTTATTTATTTTATTTATTTTATTTATTTTATTTATTTTATTTATTTTATTTATTTTATTTATTTTATTTATTTTATTTATTTTATTTATTTTATTTATTTTATTTATTTTATTTATTTTATTTATTTTATTTATTTTATTTATTTTATTTATTTTATTTATTTTATTTATTTTATTTATTTTATTTATTTTATTTATTTTATTTATTTTATTTATTTTATTTATTTTATTTATTTTATTTATTTTATTTATTTTATTTATTTTATTTATTTTATTTATTTTATTTATTTTATTTATTTTATTTATTTTATTTATTTTATTTATTTTATTTATTTTATTTATTTTATTTATTTTATTTATTTTATTTATTTTATTTATTTTATTTATTTTATTTATTTTATTTATTTTATTTATTTTATTTATTTTATTTATTTTATTTATTTTATTTATTTTATTTATTTTATTTATTTTATTTATTTTATTTATTTTATTTATTTTATTTATTTTATTTATTTTATTTATTTTATTTATTTTATTTATTTTATTTATTTTATTTATTTTATTTATTTTATTTATTTTATTTATTTTATTTATTTTA